>BPTQ01000004.1:91554708-91604768 GCA_019973895.1 Chrysanthemum seticuspe | reverse complement strand
CCTACTAGAAGGGAACCGTGGGATCCGTGGTACAGAAGCACAAATTTCTACTAACTTGAGTCTCTTTTGCAGGAAATTATGCACTATACTCTTGTTTTTCTAACCTTTACTTTGTAGATTTTCAAAATAACACATGAAGATTTTGACACCATAAAAGCTAGGGGGAGCTTTGTGTCAAACAATATTGCAAAATCATTTGCAACTTAATCCAATTTTGGATTACACTTCATGATACCCCATTGCAACTTTGCAATATTCGAGGGGGAGCACGTTCTCGTCACTTAGATGAACCATTTGCAAACTTAATTGCAAACACAAGTAGCTTATTTTACATTATGTCCTTGACGCCCTTTTTCAAAGGGATGGACTCGTCAAGGGGGAGTTAAGACGAGTACCATTCCCGTCACTTGCTCTCGTTACATTTTTTATAATTTTTCTTATAAAAATTGTGTTAGTTTCTTCAAACACTTTTTGTTTCGACAAAAAGGGGGAGAAGAAATTAAAAACTACAAATTCAAACGTTTACAAATTTTAGCTTTTCCTTAAAATAATTTTATGTTTTGTCATCAACAAAAAGGGGGAGATTGTTAATACAAATAAGCCGTAAAAACATTTATTTATATTTTACGATCTTCTAATGTTTTGTCGATAACAAAAGTAAAATCATATTAACGAAACAAATAAAATACGTAAATGGTTTGAATTAATAGTTTTCTAACACACTTACGTTTTCACATAAAACACTATAACAAGATTAAGTGATTTTATATTTTAGATACACATGTACAACAACTAGTGTTTACATATTGGGTTAATACATACTTATATTAAGTACACTAAAATTGGTAAAAACAAGTATGTACTAAAATGGGTAAAAGCAAGTATATACTAAATAGATAAAAACTAGCAAATGGTTTTGACCCATAACCCATGGTTTTATATATACCACTTACACAAGTTCAATGTATCCTTAAGGTACATTGTATCTAGATAGAAAACCATGGATCAACCCATAACCCATGACCCATGACCCATGACCCATAACCCAAAATACCCATGGGCAAAGAGGAGCGGACCACGGATCCCTAGCTTTGTGCTAGCCGGATCCCAAGTGGAAGGGATCCGTGGGATCCGGGGAAACAGTAGGTTTTTTCCTCTATAAATAGTGAGCCATTTCTTCATTATATCTCACCCCTCTCTAACATACTTTCTCCCCTGAGTTAAAACTCACTAACCATAGATCCAAGAGATCTATGTTTGTAGTTTTGTTTTTGTGTGATCTTTTAGGTTCCTCTTAAAGGGAAGATCACCACCTTTGAATTCGAGCAAGCTCAAGTCCATGAGTTGCCAAGCTTCCTCATCATCAAGGCTATTGAAGTCCTCTTGTTGATGATCCCTTTCTTTCTTCAAAGAAGCGTAGTGTTAAAGACATTAGTGAAAGATGTCTCAAGTGTCAAGACGAAGATATTAGTGAAGGGTATCTATCGTCTATAGGATAAGCACTTGTTGTAGGTGCTTAGAAGTCAAGACAAGAAGCATTAGTGAAAGGTGCTTAGAAGTGAAGACACAAGACATTAGTGAAAGGTGTCTTGTAGATCTAATCAAAGATATTAGTGAAAGGTGTCTTGTAGATCTAATCAAAGGCATTAGTGAAAGGTGCCTTAGATGTACATTCGATATGGTGTGTTTTGATGTACTAGATAGACTAGCATTAGATCCAAGGATATTGATGTCCTTGATGATGTTGTAAAGGAGTAGATCTCCTTTGGGATTAGTCGTTGGTGTAGTGTGGTAGTAGTTCCTCCATTGCAATGGAACTAGGTACTTAGCCTAGTACCTAATAAAGGGTAGGCGACGTTGTGAAGGTGTAGTTCACCTAAGGTGTGAAAGAACTCGGTGGTTAGCCTAGCACCGTATAAAGGGTGGGCGACGTTGTGTTAGGTGTGGTTCGCCTTGGTGTGAAAGAACTCAGTATTTAGCTTTGTACCGGAAAAAGATTAAGCGACGTTGTGAAGGCTTCTCCGCCATAAGGAGATTGGTGTAGTGATTACAAACTCTCGAGTAGGTGACTCGGGGAGTGGAGTAGGGCAAGGAAGGTGTCCTTGTAGCCGAACCACTATAAATACTCGCGTTGTGGTTTTGTGCTTCTTACTCTTATCTTTTCATTACATATCTTTATATGCTTGTTTATCAACATCCAACACACACAACCAAATAGATTGACATAAGTCGATCTAAATACTTTAAAAGGAAGTTTTAATTGGTAAACCTATTCAACCCCCCCCCCCTTCTAGTTTTCCACACATATGTTTCAAAACGGTTTTTCCAATAGATAAATCCATTGGTTTCAAAGAGTGGTGGTCTTTGCATAGATTGCCCTTCTTTAAAGTTTTCAGAATCCATGGATCGTTTCAAGTTTATAAAATACAAATTATTTTAGAAATTCTTGAGCAACGAGGCTCTGGTACCAATTGTAGAAAACTAGAAGGGGGGTTGAATAGTTTACCAATTAAAAACTTTGTTTTGAAACTTATTGAAAAGATCAATTGATATTGATCTTAGATATGTTAATGAAATATGCAAGCAATATGTAAAGAGTAAATAAGGAAAGAAATGATCAAACCACAACAAGTTGTTTATAGTGGTTCGGTCTACAAGGACTCTTTTTCCTTGCCCTACTCCACTCCCTGAGTCTCACACTCGAGAGTTTAACTTCACTAGTCAACAAGCTCCTTTCACCGGCGGAGAAAACCTTTACACTTCGCTTACACTATTTCCGACACTAAGCTAGATGTCGAGTTCTTTCCAAGGGTACAACTACTCCCACACACAATGTATTTTGAGGACTAAAATACTAACCACTCACACTCACAAGATTATGATGGTTTAATACAACAATGAAGTATGAATCAACACTAGATCATACAACACTAAACAAACAAGACTTCTAACTTCTCGTTTGAAGCTTGAATGTGACTTGATCTTCTTTGCTACAAAAGAGATCACTAATATGATATGAAACTGAGTTAGAAAGGTTAGAGAGAAGATATGTATGAGAGTATGATAGAAAGGGATAAAAAAACTACTTGGTTTGGCTTTGCTATTTATAGCCAAAACCATCAGCAGCATCCACGGACCGCGGACCCCTTAAAAGGATTCCGCCCGTTGTGGATTTTGGTGCCGCCGGGTCTGACAGCCAAGATATCAAGATCTTGCCAAAGTCAACTATATCTATGTAAGATTGTGTAAGATATGAAGAGTACAAATCCATACAAAATATCTAATGAAATCTTTCAATGATTTCCATGATGCATAACATGATGTCATATGTTGTATTTCTATTTTAAGAAATATGCAAGTACTTAAGTAGTGTTTGGTTTTAAGAACCTAACACATTCTAAAAACTACTATCATACATAATGATTAGAGTCATATTAAGATATAACTAATCATAAATGTAAATGCTTGAATGATGAAGATATTGTTTGAAAAAGCTTGTTTTAATATCTATTAAACTTGACAAGCTTTAAGCTTTTATACAAATTAAATTTACTTTTGTCGTTAACAAAACTTAGGAAAAGATCAAAAATATAAATAACGTTTGATGACGATATTTGTATTAACAACCTCCTAAACCAAACACCCCTATTTCCACTAAACCATCACCCTTAGTACCTAGAGCCATATCATTCACCACTCCACTTTCATCTCCACACCTCTACAACTTAGAGGACTTTCCTTCTAGGCCATCTCATCCTCCACCATTTCCAACATTCTCCTCAATAGAGAGAATAGCGCAACAACAAAACCATGGTGTTGAAACAACACTAGCATCGGTTTCCTTTTCTCCATCACCCTCAAATAGTCCATTTTGGATTATGAGGAATCAACAACCGGATCACATGGAAGTAGACACCTCTCTACTACCACAAGCATCCTTAGTTGAACCACCTCCAACTTCATCAAACATACCTCCACAACATCCCTCTTCTTTTGTGGAACCTCAACCCAACCTTCTATCTCAAGCCACTCCTTTCCTACCACCACCATTCCATAGCCATGACAAAGATTGTTATCACTGTCAACATGTTGAAGGTTTGGTACATGAAGTACGTGACGAGCTATGTTTCATGTTCTATCACCTCCTTGAACGTTTCGATGAGGTCAACAAACCTAAACTTCCTTGAGCTTAGGGATTCAAGTGGTGTTATAGTCTTAAGCTTAACTTAGATTGATTAGGAATCATACTTCATGTTTTTGTCATTCTCTTAGTTTTAGAGATATGTATATCATTTCTCGTGTTTTTATTGAATGAAATTACATGTTATATGCCATATTGTCTTGAGAATATGTTTAGTGCCTTAATACATAACTCATTTTGATGTTAACATCACATTTTACATCCACATTGCTGAATTAAGAATGCAGGTTACGGATCCCTCACTTTGGCCTAGACGGATCCCTCCCAGGGAGGAACCGTGGGATCCGTGCAACATAAACAATTTTTCTTGCTAATTTGAGTATTATTTGCAGGAAATTATGCATCATATACTTGTTTTCTAACCTTTGTTTTGTATATTTTTAATATACACATGAAGACTTTGACACCCTTAGCTAAGGGGAGTTTCTTGTCAAAGCAAAACAATTGCAAAATCATTTGCAATACTTTCACATAGGATTACATTATTACTTGACATCCTCCTCTCAAAGGAGCACTTGTCAAGGGGGAGCATTTTTCTGCATAGATGAAACCATTTGCAAACAAAATTGCAAAACACTCGTTTAGTTTTCCTAATCACTTGACGCCCTCAACAAAGGGAAGCACCCGGGGGAGCTAAGACGGGAATTATTCTCTTCTCTTACTCTCTAATTTTAATAATTTTACTTTTCACATGTTTTTCTTAAAACAATGTGTTAGTGTCTTTTCGACGCTCTTTTTGTTTCGACAAAAAGGGGGAGAAGAGAGTAAAAATTCCAATTCAAACTTTTACGAATTTTAGTTTTTCCTTAAAATAATCTTATGTTTTTTCATCAGCAAAAAGGAGGAGATTTTTAATACAAATAAGCCGTAAAAACGTTTATTTATATTTTACGATCTTCTAATGTTTTGTCGATAACAAACGTAAAATCATTTTAACGAAACAAATAAAATACGTAAATACTTTGAGCCAATAGTTTACTAACACACTTACGTTTTTATATAAAACGCTAAACAAGTAATATTGTTTACAACTTATAGAAATTCATATGTATAACAACTAGTGTTTACATAATATGGATATGTACTTATATATACTTAGTATATATTGTAATGGGTAATGTAATGGGTAAAAATCTAAGTACTTGACCCATTGACTAGATACATTGAACATAGTTGGGTAAAACCCAAAGTCCATGACCCATACCCGTGGAGCATGATCCATAACCCATGACCCATTACATGACATCATGCATGAAGTCATGTTGGGTATTATCCATGGTCTATGACCCATGCCCATGATCCAATGTCTAGATACATTGTATCTATTTGGGTACCTATAACCCATGACCCATGATCCATGACCCATAACCCAAATAGGAGGAGTGTATGGCGGATCCCCAGGATTACACTGGACGGATCCCTCAAGCAAGGGATCCGTGGGATCCGGGGAACAGTAGAAGATTTTTTTCTATAAATAGTGAGCCATTTCCTCATTGTAACTCACCCCTTTTACACACGTTCTCTCTTAGTATTGTAAACTCTCTAACCTCTAATCCAAAGGATCTTTCTATGTAGTTTTGTGTTTGTGTGATTCTTTAGGTTCCTCTTAAAGGCGAGATCACCACCTCTTGAAGTCGAGCAAGCTCAAGTCCATGGGTTGCCAAGCTTCGTCATCATAGGCGACGTTGTGAAAGATGTCTAAAAGGTCAAGTAGAAGGTATTAATGAAAGGTGTCGAAAGTCCGTGTCAAAGGCATTAGTGAAAGGTGCCGAAGGTCCGTGTCGAAGGCATTAGTGAAGGGTGCTGAAGGATCGTGTCAAAGGCATTAGTGAAAGATGCCAAGGGTGTACATTCGATATGGTGCATCGATGTACAATATAGATTAGTGTGGGTAAAGGATATTGATATCCTTGATGATGTTGTAATAAGGAGTGTGTCTCCTTTGGGATAGGTGTTGTGTAGTGTTGGGTAGTAGTTCCTCATTTTTAATGGAACTCGGTATCTAGCCTTGTACCGGATAAAGTGTAGGCGACGTTGTGATAGGTTTGGTTCTACCTCGTGGAAGAACCCGGTGTCTAGCCTTTTACCGGAAAAAGAGTAGGCGACGTTGTGAAGGCTTCTCCACCACAAGGAGCTTCTATTGTGTAGTGATTACGAACTCTCGAGTAGGTGACTCAGGGAGTGGAGTAGGGCAAGGAAGGTGTCCTTGTAGCCGAACCACTATAAATACTCGCGTTGTGGTTTTGTGCTTCTTAATCTTTAACTTTGCATTTCTTATTTATATGCTTATTTATCAACATCCAACATACACATCAAATAGATTAACATAAGTCGATCTAAATAGTTTAAAACGAAGTTTTAATCGGTAAAACTATTCAACCCCCCATTCTAGTTTTCCACAGAAGTTTCCTTCACCCCGAACGCGCCTTCCGCACGCATCATAAATATTTCACGAATCTAAGATTTATTTGGAAAAGATGTTACTCCATACTAGATAGAATGTAGCTGCCTAGGAGAAACAAGCCAACAATACATACATATGTGGTTTTCAATTAGAGCAAGGGTAAAATAAAATACTATGTCAGAGTTATATATGGTTATCCATGTGTTTCAGGTTGTCGAAAAATAGTCAATGTTCCTTGTTCAAGTGGTTCATAAAATCATAGTTGATGTTTGAGTCATTTCAAGTATTTGGAAGGTGACTAATTTACCTTCCTCAATACATTGTAATTTCAATTTGGAAATTTTCTAATGATACATATGACCTATATATCCAATTAAATTTAGCAAAAAAAATAAAAAATAAATAAAACACGCAGAAGTTATGATACCCATAATGGCTGTGAAATTTTCATACTCATTGCATAAACTATAAGAACCTTTCACTTTTTCCAATAGCAAAATCTCATTCGTCCCTCCGTCATTACACATCCCTGCCCCTTGTATTGTCATATCTCCACAACAGGAACATCATCGATGACAAACGACAGTTCAAATATCTCCTCCATCGATGAAATTCCCTAAATGTTCTCTTCACTCATGGTAACCAAACAATTAAAAGGAGAGTGTGTCTTAATTTTGGCTGATAACAAAATATGCCAATAATTCATTTTGGCACTTAATGAATATCTCTTAAATGAATTCACAAACGTCATGAACTAACAGAAGGGTGTTTGGGATTGATTTTTTATTTTTTTTTTCTATTTTTTTTCTGCTTATCTACATTTTTTTAAACAGAAAAACACTTTTCTTCCAAACACTGCTTGCTTTTCTGCTTTTAAAAAACAGAAAAACAACTTTTCATAAGCACGGGAGCTGCTTATTTCGTATTAGTCATTTCATATCGAATTAAAATGACTTTTGACATACATAGTTAACCTAAAACCTTTTATAAATGAACTTAATTGAAATTTATATTAAAATTATTATTATTGTTAGGAATACATTGCGTTTTTTATAAAGTAAGCAAATCCAAACAAGGCTTCTAAAAGTACTCATTTAAGTACTTATTTTTAAGCGGAAGCAGAAAAATAAGCAATCTTAAACACTCACTAAATATGAGGTGGCTAGCTGGCTAGTAATGCATGTGTCAACCTCAAGTTCAAGACATCATGGAAATGAATCCCCCTTTTTATAGCCCTTGGTCACCAAACAACTAATAGCGAGTGTATTTTCATTTGGGCTACGATAATTACAAAATAAATGACGATAATTCGAAAGTTGAGTAACAACTTCTACATTGTAGACGGGTGGTATATTTTTTTAAGCTGATGATAATACACAACGAAAAATCTACGCATACAACTTTTAAATGTGACATATCTTCACTAACATGGAGCAATACATTTCTTATGCTAAAAGTATTCAATAAAGAATACACTTTATGGATGTGCCGATATGAATAGTGTATTTTCATAAATACCGATAAGGTTAGTTGTACTCCCTCAGTCCCTAAATAAATGTTCAGTTTGACTTTTTTGAACAAACTGGTTCAACTTTGACCGTAAATATTTTTTTTTGTTCTATAATACTTGATAAAAAACTATACCAATGAAAAATACACTTAAAACCCAATCAATTCATTTATTTTGCATCAGGTATTATATAATAATTACAAAAATAAATAAGGTCAAGTTGATTCAGTTTGACTCTAAAAAGTCAAACTGAACACTTATTTAGGAAAAAAGGTAGTACTATTTACTAGTTAACTTATACTAAGTAATTCCATTCACTTGGCTAGAGCCTAATAAACTTGCCCCTAATAAAGTATGTAAACTGTTAAATAGTGTACCAACTTTTAGCTTACATACAGTATAAGTTTTCAAGCGATAGTGTTAAAAAAAATTAAGCGATATACAGTTTTATCTGCACCATATAGCAGAAAAATCGGAAAAGACAAAAGCCCGTCTAGCTCAGTTGGTAGAGCGCAAGGCTCTTAACCTTGTGGTCGTCGGTTCGAGCCCCACGGTGGGCGTTTTCTCAGTAGTCTTTTAAAACTTAACAATAGCATTGAACACAATGGTTTGAAAAGTTGAGTTTTGGTAGTGAATTTTTTGATGTATTGTGATCTTTAGCTTCTCGCTAGCCTTTTTTTAATAAAATTTTATGCTATTAAAAGAAATGTCAAATATTTTTAAAAGATAATTTTTTTTGGCAGCGAACACATTTTTTTGCTTTTGTGAGTACTTTTTCTTTCAAATTCATTTTTTTTTGTATTTTGCGAAAATTTTGGACATTTTTGTCCCTAATAGGATTTTTTTTCCCCGAAAGGCAAAAATGTCACATAGTACCCTAAAAATGATGAATTTGAAAGAAAAATACTCACAAAAGCAAAAAAATTTATCGCTACCCACAAAAGCAAATGATGACAAATATTATATCCTTTAAAAACATTTGCCCTAAAAGAAATGTCTGCATTTACAAAAAGTCTTTTGTAAAATAATGTATATTTCCCTTTAGAATATTTGTTTAATAATGATCAGTAATATGATTATGTAATCCTTTGAGCGATAAACACGAGTTCCATAGTTGTAATAACGGTGTTGTTAATTGTTTTTTGAGCGATAAATAATTTATACTCCCTTTAGAAGATTTGCATATCCTCTACGTACCCACCTCTTATATGTTTATGAAATTTGAAAGAAGGTCGGTGTCTCTAATTGTTTTTTTAGGAGATAGCAAGTAGGCAATATCATTTATAATTGAGGACATAATGTGAACGCTACATGGAGGCTGGAGCATTCCTTTATAGTGAAGACTACCCTCGGCTATTGGGTGAACGAAAATTTGTACCGTACCCCTAGTGTGACAATTTTAGGAGAAAATTTCTTAAACGAACACTTTCTGTGTTAGATTTCGAAAATGAACCTCGCCTATATCTTTTTCGAAAATGAACTTTTGAATGTTATACGTTAGATTTCTACCGGAATATGTTTTAAACCGTACACGTGTATAACCAATTTCCTGGGCGTGATACAAACTAGTAAGAAGTGAGGGCGTGTTCTGAGCGTGCCCTGGGCGAGAGGTTGAGCTGGGCGTGGCCAGGGCGTGGAGCTGGGCGTGGCAGCCTGGGCTAGGCGTGGCAGGGTGTGGAGCTTTGGCGTGGCAGGGTGGAGCTGGGCGTGGCGCTTGGGCATGGCAGGGTGTGGCAGCGGCGTGGAAGGGCTGAGCGAGTTGGTTATTACAGTTGGGCGAGCAAGGGCTGGGCGAGTTGGTTATTACAGTTGCCGGAAATGTTAGAGCTAGTCGCCGGAAAATGAAGGAAGATGATGACTTTTTTTTGTGACGTAAAGGTATATATCATGGATGATGGGTAATATAACTGAAGATAAGTACAAAGGTATATATCATACAAAGGAGGAGTAATTTAATTGTGGGTTTTGGGAAGATGAAGACTTTTTTTTTTGACCATCTCTAACATAACTAAAGATGAAGGAAGATGAAGATTAAGTGACGTAAAGTAAAAACAGAAGTATTTATTTGTCATGGCTGATGAGTGATGACATTGGGAAAAGAAGAGTAATAGGTGAATGGTGATGGAGACAATTTGTGATGTGACATATACAGGTTATTTTGGTAAAATGTGAATTTTTTGTCCAATCTTGTAAATGGAGTAGTATATTGGTCTGTTTAAGTAATTACCTTCAATTTTAGGGGCCAAGGGTATGATTGAAAAAAGTAATTGTAGCTGAAACTAGAGATTCAGCTGTAAATGAAGATGTAGATTATAATTTTTTTTTTTTTTATAAAATACATGAAGTAGCATTGAATTTCAGTGATTACGAAAGATTATTATTATTATTATTATTATTATTATTATTTATAATCCTCTTTCTGCTTAACAAAGCTTATATTTTAAATAGTTTATTTTCTCAAAACATAAGCATAATTTTTCAATAATCTTGTGTGTACCAAACTTAAAGAGTGATATGTTGGTTATTGTTTGGTATGTGGATATCATGAAAAATATGTGCACCGTAAATAACGTGTTGATGTTTAAATGTTTGGTATGTGATATCATGAAAAAATACGTTCAGTCCAAATAAGGTGTTGATGTTTAAATGTTGTTTCTAAACACTAGAAAAGAAAATTTTATTCCGAGACAATAGCAAATCTATATATCGTGTTTCATATGCCTAGCTATACATTCAAAGTTTGTGACACCAACTATCTTTCAACTGAACATTAGTTTATCATGGAAACAATGTGTGTACAACGATATTTGTGACGATTGGCTTAGTTCACTTCGTAGGAATTTCGTCTCTTTAAAAGCTTCCTACATGCTCCATGAGTTAAATTCGGGGTATAAAAGTATAACTTTTACAGCTAACGTGTTTGCTTTTCATTTTCTGTTTTTTTTACTAGAGTAAATTGCAATTTCGCTCCCTATGGTTTGGCCAAATTACATGTTTCGTTCTTATCCTTTTGAAAGTGCACCAAATATCCTTATTTTGAACTTTAGCCTACATACTCAGTATTTAGCCGAAGTTAATGACTAAAATACCTTTCGTCTTCTTCCCCTTGAATATTTACACAAATTTCTATTTTTCTTTTTATCAAATGGATGAACACCAAGAACATAAACCTAATTACCAACCAAACATTAATAGATCTTTATAATTTATCATCATCACCAACAAATTCTATCATTTTCTTCAATATCTAAATTACTTAATTTCATAAAAACCCTTAATTTCAATAACAATCAAAACCATTAATTTCAACAACAATTAGAAACACATTATCTTGAACCAATTAAAAACTCATTAAGTAAAAAATGCATTATCCTCACCATCTCACACTGTTCTTTGTAAAAGTCTTTTATATATATATCGTCCTAAAAGTACATATGTATCTAAATACTTAGCAAATCGTGCTTTGTAAATTTGACAATTTACGTCGTACATCAAAGTCACATCCAACGAACCATTTCTTCGTCTAGCTTGTTGCGTAGATCTAAACTCAAATGAGATAAGATATTGGTTTGACTTTCTTTTTTGGGAGATAAGCACCTCTCACGTCGCTTGATTCCACATCAGTAATGAATTATTTTTTATTAGTTTATTTATGTTTATAATTGGGGAGATAAGCACCTCCCACGTCGCTTGATTTCACCAATCGATTTTAAAACCAACTACGGAAACCAAATCATCTTTAGATTTGCTTTCACTGTTACCTCGTCGTAGCCGTCGTTGCCTGTTGTCGCCACCACCTGCTGTCGTTGCGTGGTTTTTTGGTCGCACCACACCCCTATGGGGTTTTAGATGTTTAAGAGCTGCTTTTGTTTACAATAGAGATAAGTTTTGATTTGCGATGTTGTATGTGTTGTGTTATTTTCATGTAGTATGTCTGCTTTTAATGTGATGGTTTGGTGGGGGTATATGATTTTTGTTTATGATTGTGTGTGTGTTGCAGATAATGATAATGATTTTTGTTTTATGATTGTGTGCGTATTGTATATAATGATAATGATTTTTGTTTATAATTGTGGGTGGTATATGTTGTGTTTTGAAACAAATTAAAAATGGATGATTAATTTTAAAAAAGGAAACGAATAATTAAGTGAATATTCGAAAAGGAAGAAGAAAGGGTATTTTAGTTATTTTAACTTCAATAAAAGAATAAATATGCAAGCCAAAGTTTAAAATAAGGATGTGTGTAGCACTTTTGAAAGAATGGGGACCAAATAAACAATTTGGCCAAACCACCAGGACCAAAAATGTATACTACTCTTTTTTATTATAAATGGTAAAAAAATCAAACGTTGTTTTAACTTTTAACATTTCCCATTATTCATGGTATTCTCTTTTCATTTAGTTATATCTTTTTAGCTCTTTTTTTTTCTTCAGATTAATATAAATTACTACTAGTGTCATTATCATAGTGTTATGGTTAGCATTATCGTTCATGTTATTGGTATTATTGTTTTCGTAGTTATCGGGTGGAGATTTTAGAAATTCTTAAATTGAAATCGGGTGAATTATGCGAAAAAAGAAACTCTTAACTCGAAATAGGGTGGAGATTTATGGCAAATTAACCAAGGTATTCTATATATATACTAAACATGGGGAGGAAAGTTGCTGCTACAGTAACTTCCTCCCCATTAATTGCTAAGTTTATCAAAAAGGCAAAAATGGTCCCTCACCATTAATTGTTATGTTTACCAAAATGGCAAAAATAGTCCATCAAGTTTAGTTATCATGCAAACTAAGTCCTTTGTAAAATTCACGTCTACAAAAGTAATCTCGCTGCATCGCGCGGGTTTCCCCCACTCGTTCATTCTCTAGTCACAGAATGTGTGGACAATTTAAATTTTATTCCCTCTTACAGCATTTATTATTTTAACAAATGGTAGTTTACGAGGAAGATATTACTAGTACATAATAATCTATACTAGTTTATAAAGGGTTTGAGACTTTCTATATAAAGAAGTCTTAAAAATTTTAAGACAAAAAACATTTCTTTAATAGGAAATTGAAATTAACAACCCAACATTCAAATGTAAATTAAATATCTTTAATTGTGACAACTTTAATATTCATAAAACCCATTAACTTGTGAGTTGTAACATCCAATTTAATCAATCATCATCATGTAGTAAAAATGTTTTGATGGATTAGTAATTAGACTATCCGAAAATCTGGACCACTAATGGGCTTATCCAAATATACATAGGCCGGTAGTTTTATCTTTAAAAGTTATGTTAAATGTGTTGATGGATTAGTAGTTTAGTCATTTTATTTGTAGTTCTATTTGTAATGTTCTTAAATGTATTTGAATTATTATGTAATGGTTGAAAAAAAAGTTGAAAAAAAAATGTTGGTCACCGTGCTGTGCTTAAAATGTTACATAAAAACATTTGTTCGCTATAAAAATGGTCACCGGGTACCCGCCGCCGTATTGCGCGGGTACCCTTCTAGTAATAATAAAAGGAGAAATTGCACAAAAAGATGTATCTTAGGGCATCTATTATGATAATTTTATGAAAGGATTTAAAACTTATATAATGTTTATCTCCTATTTTAACCATACTGATCATTTGTTGCATTTACATTGGGCATGAAGAAGTTCATATTCTTGAACTTTCTTCATAATTTAATACACGTGTTATTATAAATCATTTGAATAGTTATAAAAGATTTATGTATAGTGAACATAAGTTTATAACATTAAAAAGGTTTATAAATTAATGATTATCTAACCTTATAAAACCTATATATAACTTTACCATGCCTTTAATAATAGAAGCATGCATCATAAACCAATAGTTAATGTGTTGGTTCTTAGTAAAAGCATAATATTTACAATAATGAACGCTTTAATTATCTAGTTATGAAATATATTTTTATGGTTACAATGTCATTAGTATAAGATAAAACTTTAGTGTCACTAAAATCCTGAATACTAACACTAATTTAATATTCAAATATTTACAATAACGTCACTATTCAAAATGCTCATATAAATATACGCATCACATCACTGTGTCACATATTGTTCAATAAATCATCAATCTTCATTGTGTGTTCTTTTACAGAGAATTATTAAAAGTGTATATTCTAAAGTTACATCATACATACAATGGCCAAGCTCATGGAATTACATAGGATTACCTTCTGTATAAGCTTTCTTCTTTTGCTCACTTGTCATCAGTGTAAGTTTCTTTCATTAATTTACATGTTGCATTTTCTCAATTTACATGAACATGGTAATCCATATTTTCACTTTTTGATATATAGGTCGCAAAACTGAAATCAGTGACATGAAAATAACCGGGAATTCAGATCCAGCTTGCCGCCCGAGGTGTGTACACTTGACGGAAATGAGTCTCTGGTGTTGTTGTGATGACATACATCAGTGCACCAATACTCATAGGGAATGCGCCAACTCGTGTCGGAAGAAGAAAACATGTTGTGCTTGAGTAGTTGATTATATCATCTTCGAATACTTCTATAACAAAGGGAATAAGAGTGGTACTGGTCTAGATAGCTGATTGTCTGATATATTATTTGTTTTAATATAGATGATCACTAGTTTTTCTTAGAAACAAACATGATTATCTTTTTTTTGAAAGGCAAACATGATTATCTTGGATTGAACTTTAGTTGATATTTATATGAGGAATTTTCAAATGCTTACTCTTATTTTGGTGCTTAGCAAGGGACAAATCCCCACCATCCATTTAGTTTAATCTAATGGTGAGGATAAACCTAAGATTTAATATGGAAACCTAAGTCCATGTTTTTTTTCCTCCTTTTTCTTTGTCTTTTTGTCTTTTTTATTTATTAACATTTTTTTTCTTTTTTCTTTTTTTTTTGGAAATCAAATCATGGTTTTTTATTTTATTTTATTTATTTATTTATTTATTTTTAATTCTCGTTTTTTTATTCAAGTTTTTGTTTCGCTTTCATACGTTTTCATCTGTATTCATACATTTTCGTTCTTTTTTATACGTTTTCGTCCGTGTTCATATTTTTCGTCATTTTTTTTACGTTTTCGTTTGATTTCAGATGTTTTCGTCTGTTTTCGTAGGTTTACATCCGTTTTCTGACGTTTTCGTCCGTTTTCTGACGTTTTCATCTGTTTTTAGACTTTTTTGTCCGTTTTCGTACGTCTGTATTTTTACGTTCTCATGTATTTTTGTCCGTTTTTATACGTTGTCATCCGTTTTTTACGTTTTCATCCATTTTTAGACTTTTTCGTCTGTTTTCAGACGTTTTCATCCGTTTTTATACGTTTTCGGCCGTTTTCATACATTTTCATCCGTATTTATACGTTTTCGTCTGTTTTATACGTTTTTGTCCGTTTTCAGACGTTTTGTCCGTTTTCATACGCTTTTAAACGTTTTTTATTCGATATAATACGTTTTTTTTTTCCGTTTTCAGACGTTTTCATTTTGATATTTGTAAGTGAATCTTATTTATCTCTTGTGATATAATATTGTCAGGAAGATGAAAAGTATTACATTCTTCATCATGTATGTGTTATCAGTTGTGATACTCATCTAAGAATGTGATGGTTATGTTTTTGAAAATATTTAGGAGGATTTTTGTGTTTTATGATATTATGAAATATTAGAAAAGTTGTTCAACTGAAAACAAGAGATGTTATGATACTTTTGTTAGTCTTGTGGTGGATTTTTCTATTTAATGGATACATTATGCATGCTTCGATAGGTTTTTTAGCGGGATTTGAAAATATCTATGGTTGAATCAGCAAACTAAATAAACTATGGTTGAAGATAGCACACATCTTTATAAACAAACTGAGAAAGCTCAAACACTTGTGATATCACCTCAATTGTGATATCACACGTGATATCTTGTGTGATAACACCGTTGACATCACATGTGATATCATGTGTGATGTTACCGGTGATAGCATGTGTGATATCATAGTTTATATCACTTGTGATATCATGTGATATCACCTGTGATATCATGTGATATCACAAGTGAGGTGATATCACCTGTGATATCATGTGATATCACAAGTGAGGTGATATCACCTGTGATATCATGTGTGATATCACATGTGTTTGAGCTTACTCAGTTTGTTTATAAAGATGTGTGCTTTATTCAACCATAACTTCTTTAGTTTACTGATTCAACCATAGATATTTTTAAATTCCGCTATAAAACCTATCGAAACATGCACAATGTATCCATTAAACAGAAAAATTTACCACAAGTCTAACAAAAGTTTCATAACATCACTTGTTTTCAGTTAAACACCTTTTCTAAAATTTCATATTATCATAAAACATAAAAATCTTCCTAAATATTTTCAAAAACACAAATAAGAAAAATGAACAGAATCATAACAGTAATATAATAAGTGATGTTTATTATCATTTCTTTCATATATATTTAGTAAAATACTAAATTCTTATCACATTTGGTATGAATTTAATATTTCACATTCTTAGTTGAGTATCACAACTGATAACACATATATAACAAGAGATAAATAAGTGTCACTTAAAAATATTAAAATGAATAAAAAAGAAGCAAAGTATGAAAATAAAGACTTGACATATTCTCAAAATCAAAAAAGTGTTGCATTAAATTAGCATTTTTTTGAAAAAAAATAAGAATTCACATAAAGAGACTTTAATCCTTTTATTTCTACTAAGAGTATAATATCATAAGTGATAGATAACATTGGTTGCATTAAAAAAATATGCGCTTGTCAATTGCGATGAAAGGCGTAAAAACTATCTTGTAATAGAAAATTATAAAAATATTAGAAAACACATAGTTGATAATATATAAAAATATACACAACAATGAAATATCTCAGATGATATTAAAGGTTAAAAAACATACTTGTTTATTTATGAAATATCACAAGTGATATTAGACATTAACTTTTTATAATAAAATAACACAATTGATATTAGACATATTATATAATAAAGTTTAATAATAAGCATGAAAACACATGAAAATAGACGAAAACGTATAAAAACTACAAAAAAACGGACGAAAACGTATGAAATCGGACAAAAACGTATAAAAACGAATGAAATCGTAAAAACCTATGAAAACGGGAAAAAAAGCATCTGAAAACGGACGGAATTATAAAAACGGATGAAAATGGACGAAAACCTATGAAAACGGACGAAATCGTCTGAAAACAGACGAAAGCGTCTAAAAATGGACGAAAACGTAAAAAAACGGACGAAAGCGTATATAAAACAATGAAAACTGATGAAAACGTAAGAAAACGGACAAAAACGTAAGAAAACGCACGAAAACGTATTAAAACGGACAAAAACGTAAGCAAACAGACGAAAAGGTATGAAAACGGACGAAAACGGACGAAAACGTAAGAAAACGAACGAAAACATAGGAAAACGGACGAAAATGTAAGAAAACAGGCGAAAACGTAAGAAAACGGACGAAAACGTATGAAAACGGACCAAAAGCGTAAGAAAACGGACGAAAACGTATGAAAACGGACGAAAACGTAAGAAAACGGACAAAAACGTAAGAAAACAGAAGAAAGGTAATAAAACAGACGAAAACGTAAGAAAACGAACAAAAACATAAGAAAACAGACAAAAACGTATGAAAATGTAAGAAAATAGTCGAAAACATATGAAAACGGACAAAAACGTATGAAAAAGTAAGAAAACGGACGAAAACGTATGTAAACGGACGAAAACGTACAAAAACCGACGAAAACGTAAGAAAACAGACAAAAACGTAACAAGACTGACGAAAACGTAACAAAACGGACGAAAACGTAAGAAAACAGACGAAAACGTAAGAAAACGGACAAAAACGTATGAAAACGGACGAAAAAAGACGAAAACGTAAGTGAACGGACGAAAACGTATGAAAACAGACGAAAACGTATAAAAAGCGGAAAAAACGGACAAAAACTGATGAAAACGAAAAAAAAAAAAAAAACGTGTAATTAAAAAAAGTGATAAAAAAAATACAAATTATGAGAATATAATAAAAAAGATAAAAAGAAAAAAAAAGACAAGAAAAAAACATGGACTTTGATTTAGACATATAAATCTTAGGTTAATTATCACCATTAGATCCAACTAGATGAAATGTGGGGATTTATCCCTTAGTATGCAAGGATTTTTGAGTATGCAAAATAAAGTGCTTCTATATTTATATCTATTTGGCGAAGATTTTGTATTTACTTATTGGCTTATTACAAAATAATTTTACAGTTAAGTAGGGACGAAGCCAAGAAATATACTAAAGTAGATAAGATACTAGTGTACTGTTGGTCAATGTTTTCAAAACGAAACTGGTCATTAGGTCTTATGACAATACAATTGCTAAAATAATTTATTTATTATTTATTTATTTTATTATTTTTTTCTCGGACAAAAACCTGCTGTCTATTAGATATATTCACTAACATGGAGCAATAAATTTCTTATGCTAAGTAACAACGTACTTTATGGATGTGTCATTATGAATAATCTATTTTCATAAATATCGATAGAATATTATATATTACTAGCAGGGTACCCGCGCGATGCGGCGGCGGATACTCTGTGACTATATTTTATTGGAATGTGATGTAATGCGATCATATTTTTTTTAACAATTAATTTACAAATAAAAATAACTTTAGTTAAGACAGTAGTATAATTTCATCTCTTGTTAACCGAAGCTACCACAAACAAAAATCTTGATTTTTTTCTTCAGTACAATCACCTTTAGATTATTGGACCTTAAGAAATGTTTCGCCTAACATTTAGCTAATTTGGATAAGTCCAAATTATAACTAAACTACATTGCTCAATTTAATGACCCTACCAACACAAATATATAACTCCTGCGACCTACAGTCGACCTTTTAGACACAGTAAAACGACTAACATATTATTATTTTTCATTTTTTACAACTTTTTAACAACAAAAAATAAAATTCATTAATAATAAACCACATTACATAATAACCCAAAATTCCTCATACCAAAATTATTTAAAACATTATGTATCGAAAACAAATTTTGGATATCATTTTGTTGCAAGTCCAAATGACATTTTCATATGATAAAGCCCTGCTATTTGATCCATCAGCCCAATATTCGGATAAAACAATATGATAGAAAGTCCAATTATTCAGGCCTAATATCACGCTATTAAAATCTTCATACCCTAAAATTTTCATTTCATTAACCCGATCAAACACACACACATAATCACGCCTCCACCTAATATTTCTCATCTTCATCAAACCGCATCTCTTTCATCCCTCCAAACAAAAAAAACGCAGTAATCATCCTTGCATCCACCATCTCCATATCACAATATACCCACAAACCAAAACCCACATGCTATGACCCATGCACCTTTAATTTTGTGTTTCTTTAAAAATGAATTCTTTTTTTTAATAATACAAATGGTTGTTTTTTTTGTATGTAACATGTGACCAAGTGTGTATGATGGTCGAGTAAACGACCCTTCTGGCCAACGACCTTCGCGGACCGATATCTTCGCAACAAGGCTGACCGACAGTGATTTGGACGACTGAGTCGGTCGACCTTGTTATTGCGCCCATCCTAATGGCTTTATTTTTAAGTGATTGGCTTAGTAGTTTGATTAGATTATACATTGTGGTTAAATAGTTGTATTTTTTGGTGATGGTGTAAATTAAATTGTGTATTAATTGTATGTGTTGAATAGTATTTTTTTAGTTTTAGTTGTGCTTTAAATACTTGTAAATTATGCTTTGTAACTTGTATTTGCTTAAAGTTCTATATAAGGAAATCTTAAAATAATTAATATGAGGGAAGTTCATCCTTCTATTATAAGATAGTTAGATATATATATACTATAGAGCGAGCAACATTGTTTGCAACATTAATTGCTAACTCTCGCAAGTTGGCAAAAATAGTCTCTAAGGTTTAAGTGTCGTTGCAAAGTAAGTCCTGTAGCATTAATTGCTATCTATAGCAATTTGGCAAAAATAGTCCCTAAGGTTTAAGTGTCGTTGCAAAGTAAGTCCTGTATAATTAATTGCTATCTATAGCAATTTTGCAAAAATAGTCCTTAAGGTTTAAGTGTCGTTACAAAGTAAGTCCTTTGTAGCCAAGAAAATAGTCCATAAGGTTTCAATTGTATTTGCAAAGTAGGTCCTTCAAGGACTAACCAAATAAAGTTTGTAGCATTAATTGCTATCTATAGCAATTTGGCAAAAATAGTCCCTAAGGTTTAAGTGTCCTTGCAAAGTAAGTCCTTTGTAGCCACGAAAAATAGTCCCTAAGGTTTGAATTGTCTTTGCAACGTAGGTCCTTCAAGGACTAGCCAAATAAATAGACAAACAAATTTTCCGATCATTCGTCAGTTCCAAATTCACGTCTACAAAAGCAATCCCGCTGCATCGCGCGGGTTTCCACACTCGTATATACTATAGAGCGAGCAACAGTGTTTGCAACATTAATTGCTAACTTTCGCAAGTTGGCAAAAATGGTCCCTAAGGTTTAAGTGTCGTTGCAAAGTAAGTCATGTAGCATTAATTGCTATCTATAGCAATTTGGCAAAAATAGTCCCTAAGGTTTAAGTGTCGTTGCAAAGTAAGTCCTGTAGAATTAATTGCTATCTATAGCAATTTGGAAAAAATAGTCCCTAAGGTTTAAGTGTCGTTACAAAGTAAGTCCTTTGTAGCCAAGAAAATAGTCCTTAAGGTTTGAATTGTATTTGCAAAGTAGGTCCTTCAAGGACTAACCAAATAAAGTTTGTAGCATTAATTGCTATCTATAGCAATTTGGCAAAAATAGTCCCTAAGGTTTAAATGTCCTTGCAAAGTAAGTCCTTTGTAGACACGAAAAATAGTCCCTAAGGTTTGAATTGTCTTTGCAACGTAGGTCCTTCAAGGACTAGCCAAATAAATAGACAAACAAATTTTCCGGTCATTCATCAGTTTCAAATTCACGTCCACAAAAGCAACCCCGCTGCATCGCGCTGGTTTCCACACTCGTTTAAACTATTTGTGGTTAACTTGATATATTTGCACTTCACTTAGCTGTCAAAAAGGTTCATTTAAAAGGTTTTCTCCATAAACAAACCCTATTATGTAGCAACTCGTGACCTCAAATAAAGGACCTTGATATTTGTCAAAGAAAGGCATCACCCAATGTAAAAACAAGATAAGGCCGAAAGATACTAATATGCAAAAAACTACATTTCCTCCTACATGTATAGAGGCCATATCCACATTGCAGATCTCCAAACCTCACAAAGTGAATTTTGGCAACTATACAAGTATTAGTTGATGACAAAAGTTCAATGCAGAACAATAATTATCTAAAGATCAAATCAAGTGATCTCAACCATCCATCTATTTTAAATCTAAAGGTCTAGATTAATCGTTATTTTAATATAATGAATTATTAAAGGGCACTTTCGTAATATCATGTAAAACTAAACAATATCACTTAAGGGTGTGTTTGGTTAAGAGAATTGAAGATGGAGAAATGGAAATGGCTTTAATTCTCGTGTTTGGTAAGCTAGAGAAATGGAAAAGCGGAGAAATTGGAGAAATTGGTGGGGAAATGAAGAGAGTTGAGTAGTGTAATTTAGGTAGCCCCATTTCCATTAATTTTGTGGAGAAATTGGAGAAATGGGTTAATTTTTTTGAAAAAATGTTTTTTTTTTTTTTTTTTTTTTTTTTTTTTTTTTTTTTTTTTTTTTTTTACATTTAAAAAAAAAATTTAAAAATAGTTTTTTTAAAAAAATTATTTAAAAAAAAAATAAGTTTAAAATTATTTTTTTTAAATAAATACATTTTAAAAAATATTTTTAAAAAAAAAACAAGTTTTTTTTTTTAAGTAAATACATTTTAAAAAAATAAGTTTTTTTTTTAAAGAAAGTACATAAATTTTTAAAAAATAAATTTAAAAAAAAGATATATTTTTTTTCAAAATAATTTTTTTTAAATATTTTTTAAGAATTTTTATTTAGACAAAATATTATTTAAATAAAAAAAATTTCATTTCTCGGGTCAACTCTCTGTTGTTACCAAACATTAGAATTGAACAAAATTCTCTACTGATTTCTATTATCTGAGATTCTATTCTCTACTTCATTTCTTTTCTCTGAATTTCTCTTTACCAAACGCACCCTAAGGGTCCTCATTTACTCATTTAATTTCTACTCTTCATTTTATCATCACTCCATCCACTCATACTCACCCAAGCGAAAGTCATCATCGTAAAGCAATAAGCAGGTGTCTTATCACTACTTTTAGTTTTAATTGTAGCTTCATTATTATAGTTATTAACAGATGATGATGATGAGTTGTTATTATCAAATATAATATCATAATCAAAATCAGATATAGAAGGAGATGATAAATTATTATTATTATGATGAAATGACGTGGTTGAAGAAGATGATTTTTGATATCATTGGAGATGAATTGTCGGTGAATCAGAGACTTCGACATCTCCACCGGAGATATCCGGCGACTGTTGCAATTGCGCCGGTGGAGGAGTGAGGAAGGAAGCGGCATCATTTTTCGTCGTGATCCACGTAATCATTTTCCGGCGAAGTGTAGGAGAGTACGGATCAAAATCAGGGGGGTTGTCCTTTGAGAAGCTGCAGTCTGATGACGTTTTGATGGG
Source organism: Chrysanthemum seticuspe (assembly GCA_019973895.1). Classification (NCBI taxonomy): domain Eukaryota; kingdom Viridiplantae; phylum Streptophyta; class Magnoliopsida; order Asterales; family Asteraceae; genus Chrysanthemum; species Chrysanthemum seticuspe. The sequence continues at coordinate 91,581,963 of BPTQ01000004.1, read as the reverse complement.
CGAGAATGATTTCACAGATTAGGGTGATCATCAACGGATATATGGAGATGGTAAAGATACAGATTTAATTGAAGATTATGATGAAAGTTTTGGCCGTACTCTTGGAGATGTTGCTTCATGGGATCAGATCAGAGCAGATTGCAGAAACGAGAAGCATCTTTTAGGTGAAACCTGTAAACCTAAAAAATGGTTAAAATGTGGCATTTTCGATGAAAAAAGTATACTTGATTGTGGAGATTCAAAACTAATAAAGCCTGTAAGGCATGACGCAACTATAGAGTCAAATAGCCTTGGTGGGATTTGTGATATAGTAAAAAATAAGTGTCTTCAAAATAGCTCTTAGAGATTTGTGTAAATCACATGTGGTTTTACCTCAAATCACATGTGATTTACCACAAATCACATGTGATTTATCGTAAATTAATTTTTTGAAAGTGAATCACATGTGATTTACTCATTTTTATATTAAAACATATGTGTTTCGTTTATAATAGCAAAGACTAAATCACACGTAATTTACATTTTTCATAACAAAGCAAAAATATAAATAACAGAATCACACGTGATTTCAGGAATTTGTTTTATAAAATGAAGGAAAATTTTGATTTGAAATTAAAGATCACATGTGATTTATAACTCTAAAGATCGAATGTGACATGTAAAATCACATGTGATTTTTTTTGGTAAACTGTGTTTCTGACTCGACATTGCGAGCGACTAAAATCACATGTGATTTTTAAACAGAATCACGTGTGATTTATACTCGAATCACAACAAAAATAGAATCACATGTGATTTTTTTACAAATCACGTGTGATTCTTCTGGACGGAAATTTTGAAAAAAAAGTTCGTCGAAAGTATATATAAAGTTGCATATCTATAGAAAGAATATTTAATTCTCGTCGCGATGATATATTTTTTGTAGTTTGAAGATTTACCGTTTGCAAGATATGTTGTTTTTTAAAAAAAGGTGGAAAGTGGGTTTTTTTTATTAAATGGGCTAGAATGACAATTTTGCCCTTTCTTTGTTATTTTTGGGTTTGATCTCTACCATTGGATGAAATAAAAATGGATGGCTAATATGTGCTTATTTGTTCTTTTGATTTTCTTTGTTTGTCATTGATCTCACCTCATAATTGATTTATTGGTTATCACTTATCATATAAGTTTACTTTATGGTTGTGAATTTAGTGGTCGACTGATTAACTACAAGTTTTAGATTTTTTTTTTTTCTTGTTTTTTTTTTTTTAATGGTTGATCAAGCAATATTGTAGCGACATATATGGTCGTATAGCAGAAAAATGGGTCAAAGACAAAAGCCCGTCTAGCTCAGTTGGTAGAGCGCAAGGCTCTTAACCTTGTGGTCGTGGGTTCGAGCCCCACGGTGGGCGTTATTTTTATTTTGGTTGCATAAGTTCAAGATTCGATTATGGTTACTTTAAGTTATCAATTTTAGCGAACTCTAATTTTATAAATTTACTGTGCTGGTTTTAGTTTTTTCCCAAGTAGGGTACAAGTAAGAAATGTGAAGACGAAAGATTTTCATAAATTAAGCTCTTGTTTTGATCTCAACGTTCGCAAGAAACAACTTAAAATGTGGTATATGGGAATTGGGAACGGGTCTCTTCGTCTTTAAATGTGGTATATGGGAATGACTGTAGTAAAGTACCTAGTAGTAAACAGTGAACTTTGAATTGACCTTCTAGCATTGTCATGGGCCGGGTCTATTGGACTCATCAGTAACCCAAGTTGTTTTATAAAATTTAAGGGTTAGTTTGGTTTATAAGTGGGTATAGAATAAGATTTGAATTTAGTTTAAGATTTGGATTTGAATTTGGTTTAGAATTTGAAGAGAAAAAACTATATTTATTAAACTAGACTAGTATCCGTGCATAGCAACGGGATTTTATATCGATATATTGTTTAGTGATAAAAAAAATTTATGGTTATACACGAAAAATAATAAAAGTTTAAAGATTTGGGGATTAAACATAATGTTTTGAAACCCAGTTCGACCCGGGTGGTTCAACTGGTTGAACCGTTCCGGTCAAAAAACGGGTCGATTTAAACTGGGTCAACCCGACGAGTTGGGTCGAGCATGGGTCAAATTAAACCGGGTCAACCCGCCGGGTTTGAAGTGTCCCGGGTCATCCCGGTTTTTGATGTGTATTAATAGTTTTCTTTTGAAATATATGTTTTGAACATTTCTGTGGAAAACTAGAAGGGGGGGGGGTTGAATAGTTTTGCTGATTTTAAGTTAGTTTCAAAAACTTTAGATTCGATATTATGTGAAATCGTATGGATGAAGAGAAAGTATAGATCTAAGAGTAATGCAAGTAAAGAAAGCAAGTAAAGTAAATGATATAAATGACATAACCGATTTATAGTGGTTCGACTACAAGGACACCTTCCTTGCCCTACTCCACTCCCCGAGTCACATACTCGAGAGTTCAAGCACTATGTCAACAAACTCCTTCAACTCGGTGGAGAAGCCTTCACAACGTAGCTTACACTTTTTCCGGTACAAAGCTAAATACCGAGTCCGTAACACGGAGGACTAAACCGACACTACTATAACACAACAAATATGTGAAATATGAAATACAAGATCTTCGCTACAGAAATCTTGTGGAGGAACAAATCAATCAAGGACCTCTTGCTTGGATGACTTGTAGAATGCTCGTGATCTCACATTTGAGAAGGACCTATATGAGAATCACAATAAAAGAAAGAAGAACTATTCTCTAGATCAAGTGATCTTAGGTTAGAAGAATGTAAGAATATATGAGAGAGTTTTGTAAGAAGAGGGGTGAGTTAAAATGAAGAAATAGCTCTCTATTTATAGGCAAATTCTTGCCACTGTTGCACGGATCCCACAGATCCATTGCCAGAGGGATCCGTCTAGTGTAACTTGAGGAATCCGTGAGACGCTCCTATTTGCCCATGGGTTTTTGGGTTATGGGTCCTAGACTTTGGACCATGGGTATCTAATTAGATACAATGTATCTAAAGATGCAATGCATCCAGGCAATGGGTTATGGGTTAACTCCATGGGTTATGGATATGCTCCATGGGTATGGGTCATGGGTTGTGATTTTTACCCATCCTAATAAACTATTACAACAATTTGTATTAAATGACTATTTGTAGATGCTTTACAAAAATAACATGTATCCTTATAATTTTACTTATGATAACATTATATTTGTTATCAACAAAACACACAGAGGTCTCTAAATATTAATAAATATTTTTACGGTTTATTTGTATTAATAATCTTCCCCTTTTTGTTGATGACAAAACATAATGTTATGATGAGTAAACTTAAGATTAGATGTATGTTTTGAAAGCATAAGTTTTACTTCTTCCCCCTTTTTGTCAAAACAAAAAGTGACCCTAATGAAGAGATAAAGTGTGGAAATGATAAGGATTTAAAACGTACACTTTTAAGGGGTCATTTAAGCACTTAATCGCCCACTTTTATATCCGTTACTGCTTAATTTCGTTCATTTTCATTTTTTATGTCTCTTGGAAGCAAAATGCTGGAATGATGTATTTTTAGACGAAAAGGAGTGAATATATGAAGAAAATGGCTAAGTCAAGATCAAGACACTCAAGCTGCTGGAATTACACCTGAAGGCGTCCCAAACAGAGGGCGACGCCGTCCCTCTTTATGTAATTGAATTTGTGATGACTCAGTAGCGATTTTGCTATTTTGCACTTGACGGCGTCAGGCTTTGAAGAGTAAGGGCGTCACGAAGACTTTTCTTCTCAAGACGGCCTAGATCCAGATTCAGACGACGTCACTACCGAAAACTGACGGCGTCACAACCACAACGTGGCGCCGTCCCAATGATGACTTGGCCAAGACGAAACCCTAATGACGGAGATCTGACAGCGTCCCAACTATAAGGTTGTAAAATTATATATAGAAATCGAATTTTCAGAATTTGAAAAGGGATACTTGTGGAGTAAAAACCTAAAACGATTTTGGTCCAGTTTGGACAGTATCTTAGGTTTCTGATGAGTGTCTAAATACTCATCATTTTTATACAATATAAACTGCAAAATCATCTGAAAACACTCAAAAACGCATCAAAATGATCAAAATATCACAAACAAGTGTTTTATGTGTTTTAAATGCAAAAATATCAAAATCAGATGAAAAACGTATCAAATTTGCAAAATTGGCAGTTTTAGTCCCCCAAGTTTCCAAAATTGTCAAAAACAGTCCCTGGTAAATCTAAATAAAGGAAAATGTCATTTAAGGTCCATGGGATTCAAAAGTTGTCAAAACAAACCCTTGAAATGTAAAATTGCAAAATTACAACTTTAGTCCCTAAAGTTTGAAAAATGTCATGTTTAGTCCTTGGACTTTTCAAAGATGGCAAATATGGTCCTTATATTATTTGAGATTGTCAAAACCAACCCTTGGGCTACATTTTCAGAAGTGACAGTTTTGGTCCCTCAAATTGGCAGATTTACAACTTGGGTCCTTGTGTTTAATCCTTACCAAACGGATCCCTTATTCTACCCTTGGCCCAAATCCAATACAAGCCCAATCCATAGCCCCAACCCGTATACCCGGTCAAAGGTTTAAACCACCCAAGTCAACCAAACCACCTTTGGCGCCCTTTTTCTTCGTCTTTCCACCAAATCCCTGCAACATTAAACACAATCAACCCCCCTCCTCAACCTATCACCATCCTTGTTCCCCCCTCCTCCACCACAATACAAAATGCATTTAATGCTACCTTTACCTCTTCACTCAACCCCTCCAATGGATAACTCTTTTTGGCGCCAAAACAGATTAAACGGCCAAGATGACTCCAAATAATCCAATGGCTAATATTATTGGTGGGATATGCTGAGAAGTCAAAGAAAAAGAGGATTGGCTTATAAAGAGAAGAAAAAAGAGAAGATAGGGGAGTTAGTTAGTTTTTAAATTTTCTTGAATGTCGTTTTTTTTAGTTAAATGTTTTAGACTTAGTTAAAAATGTGGTAATTTCAGTTTGTATGTATCACTTTCAAGTTAACAATCTATTGTATTAAGCTTTTGAGTTTTCAATCCAAGTTCTATTTTAAAGTTTCAAGTTTCAGTTACTGTTAAAAAAGCTATCTTCAAATTCTTGTGTTAAAGCTTCCTAGTAGCTTTGTGCTAGTTTAAATAAGCTTCTTTAAGCTTGTCCTAGCTTTCTGTAAGCTCAATAGTTCTTTTCAAGAAAAATTGTCCCATGGTCAACGGAAGTCAACTGTGATGCTCAATTTGAATTGGAAGCTCATTTGGGTTGATGCAGTGGTAAAATTGGATTGGAATGGATTAGGTTAGTGTAGGGTTGGTATTGGTTTTAACTTGCATAACAACTGGACAATTGTGAGTTCTATTCTAATTTCCATTTTCTTTTCATTTGCAGTTTATGCTTAACTAAGTATCTGTGGTCACCAATAATTTAAACCTGTCTCATTAGCTGTATTTAGGTCTTATAAGCTCAGTGTGATCATTAATACAAGTTTGTTTAGTGTTTAGCTTATTTTGATTGCAAATCAGTTGTTATTAAGGGTGTTTGGATTAGTATGATAATCTGAGTTTGAGTCTTTGTTTGTATTAGATATTTGCATTACCTGTCTTTAAATAACCAATAAGACTAATGAGAGTCAGTTAATGGAGCCTTAGAACCTTAAAAGTCAATTTCATGTGTTAACTGTCTTAACAGTTTATCTGTTAAGTTTTTGTAAAAACAAAATCTCTTTTTGTGTTTAAAATACCATAACCTAGATTGCAGTAGTCTTAGTTCATTAATATAGTTCATAATCAATCCATAAATCAAGATCAAAGTTCATAATAGTCAACTTTTCAGTTTCTTCAAAAAAGTCAAATTGCATAAGTGTCAGTTTGAGCCCATCTAGGAAGATTTTTAGTTCACTCATTTCTAGGTCATTTCAAGTGTGACTTGTGGATTTTAAAAGTTTACTTGGTCTAGTTTCTTGTTGTTATTTTTGAATAATTTTGTGAATTTTCCATAAGCCCCAAGAGAGCTTATCAAAATGGTGTTAAAACCCCTGTGCAGGGCACTAAGCCTGCACAGGGATTTTGCAGGTCTTTGCAGACCTTGCAGCCTGCTCATTTGAGCTTCACTAGGTATGATTTTTGGTTTAGACACTCTTAGCCAGGTCTTCTACTAGTTCCAATTGCTGGTTTTCCTTTTTAGCTTATTGTGTGGCTTTTGCATAAGCTCAAACATACCACCCTTGTCACTGTTTTCTGCCAAAATCTCAGTTCATCAAATCATTGCAACTAGCTTATCAGAGGTTATAGCTTGTTTATTATTGTTGCATTTGGTCCTTTTTAGCTTATTGTAGCTTCCATTTCAGTTTGGTGCTTGTTGTGCTCCATTTGCTTAAACAAGTGCTTATTTCCATAAGCACTTCCACATCAGTTCCATTTTTCTCCACATAAGTGCCTGTTTTTCTATTTTTCCTTTATTACTTATATTATTTTAGACTTTTCCTGAAATTTTCATATTTTTCTAAGCTTGTTTGCTATTTTTCTTAATTTAAATTAGTTTTTAAGCCTTTTTAAATAGCATTTAATACAAATAATTAAGAAAAGCTTCAAAAAAATAATTTTTTAATTTTTTTAAGTTTAGATAAATGTAAAAAGCCTAAAAAGTATTTTTCCATAATTTTCTTAGTTTAAAAAGTATTTTCTAGCATTTTAATTAGTTTTAAATAGTTTTAAATTAATAATAAATACATAAAAAGTCTAAAAAATATATTTTCAGTTTTAAAATTAGTTTTATCATATTTTAGATTTTTCTAAGCCTTAATTTTATTTTTCTAGTCTTATTTCATATTTTCTTTTATTTTAGAGTATTATTAAATAGTTTAAAATAGTTTTTAATTAATAATAATTAATTAATTAGTTATAAAAATAATTTTCTTTTTCTAATAATTTTCTTATATAATTAGGATTGTAAAAATGTATTTTCTATATCCGTAGGTATTTTCCTCCTTTATTTTCACGTTTTATTTTGTACGTTAACGTAGTTTTTAATTTAAACGTAAGTTTTAGGTTTTAAACGTTCATCACTTTAAATATAGTGATAGCGTTTATTTAATATCTTTTATCTTTTTAATTTTCTTAATTTGCATTTAAGTCGCTTTTATTTATAACCTTTTTCAGTAGTGTAATTATCCATCCAAATCCTTTCTGATCACTATCATTAGTGATCATTCTATCGTCTGATCAAGTGTTTGCACACCATTGAGTCTCCGTGGGACTTAACGACCCGGGAATTCATTATATTCTCCAGGACTTCATTGCATTTGTGTCTGAACTATTTTAAGTCTGTTACGGCTGGTCATTCACAAGTGGCCAGTTTGTGTGATTAGACTTGACGGTTTAGCACAGATCAAAATTTTTGGTGTTGATAAAAACAAAGAATGAAAATATTTTTGGTGTTGATAACACTTCAGGAAAAGTGTTAGTGAACTTTTTGGATTTTTGAAAACTTTACAAAAAAACTTTTTACAATTGATGGGTTATGTGCAAGAATGGATCTGAAAAAGGCTAAACACACGCTAAAGCCTCCCCGGCAGCGGCGCCAAAATTTTGATCTGTGCTAAACCGTCAAGTCTAATCACACAAACTGGCCACTTGTGAATGACCAGCCGTAACAGACTTAAAACAGTTCAGACACAAATGCAATGAAGTCCTGGAGAATATAATGAATTCCCGGGTCGTTAAGTCTCACGGAGACTCAATGGTGTGCAAACACTTGATCAGACGATAGAATGATCACTAATGATAGTGATCAGAAAGGATTTGGATGGATAATTACACTACTGAAAAAGGTTATAAATAAAAGCGACTTAAATGCAAATTAAGAAAATTAAAAAGATAAAAGATATTAAATAAACGCTATCACTATATTTAAAGTGATGAACGTTTAAAACCTAAAACTTACGTTTAAATTAAAAACTACGTTAACGTACAAAATAAAACGTGAAAATAAAGGAGGAAAATACCTACGGATATAGAAAATACATTTTTACAATCCTAATTATATAAGAAAATTATTAGAAAAAGAAAATTATTTTTATAACTAATTAATTAATTATTATTAATTAAAAACTATTTTAAACTATTTAATAATACTCTAAAATAAAAGAAAATATGAAATAAGACTAGAAAAATAAAATTAAGACTTAGAAAAATCTAAAATATGATAAAACTAATTTTAAAACTGAAAATATATTTTTTAGACTTTTTATGTATTTATTATTAATTTAAAACTATTTAAAACTAATTAAAATGCTAGAAAATACTTTTTAAACTAAGAAAATTATGGAAAAATACTTTTTAGGCTTTTTACATTTATCTAAACTTAAGAAAATTAAAAAATTATTTTTTTGAAGCTTTTCTTAATTATTTGTATTAAATGCTATTTAAAAAGGCTTAAAAACTAATTTAAATTAAGAAAAATAGCAAACAAGCTTAGAAAAATATGAAAATTTCAGGAAAAGTCTAAAATAATATAAGGAATAAAGGAAAAATAGAAAAACAGGCACTTATGTGGAGAAAAATAGAACTGATGTGGAAGTGCTTATGGAAATAAGCACTTGTTTAAGCAAATGGAGCACAACAAGCACCAAACTGAAATGGAAGCTACAATAAGCTAAAAAGGACCAAATGCAACAATAATAAACAAGCTATAACCTCTGATAAGCTAGTTGCAATGATTTGATGAACTGAGATTTTGGCAGAAAACAGTGACAAGGGTGGTATGTTTGAGCTTATGCATAAGCCACACAATAAGCTAAAAAGGAAAACCAGCAATTGGAACTAGTAGAAGACCTGGCTAAGAGTGTCTAAACCAAAAATCATACCTAGTGAAGCTCAAATGAGCAGGCTGCAAGGTCTGCAAAGACCTGCAAAATCCCTGTGCAGGCTTAGTGCCCTGCACAGGGGTTTTAACACCATTTTGATAAGCTCTCTTGGGGCTTATGGAAAATTCACAAAATTATTTAAAAATAACAACAAGAAACTAGACCAAGTAAACTTTTAAAATCCACAAGTCACACTTGAAATGACCTAGAAATGAGTGAACTAAAAATCTTCCTAGATGGGCTCAAACTGACACTTATGCAATTTGACTTTTTTGAAGAAACTGAAAAGTTGACTATTATGAACTTTGATCTTGATTTATGGATTGATTATGAACTATATTAATGAACTAAGACTACTGCAATCTAGGTTATGGTATTTTAAACACAAAAAGAGATTTTGTTTTTACAAAAACTTAACAGATAAACTGTTAAGACAGTTAACACATGAAATTGACTTTTAAGGTTCTAAGGCTCCATTAACTGACTCTCATTAGTCTTATTGGTTATTTAAAGACAGGTAATGCAAATATCTAATACAAACAAAGACTCAAACTCAGATTATCATACTAATCCAAACACCCTTAATAACAACTGATTTGCAATCAAAATAAGCTAAACACTAAACAAACTTGTATTAATGATCACACTGAGCTTATAAGACCTAAATACAGCTAATGAGACATGTTTAAATTATTGGTGACCACAGATACTTAGTTAAGCATAAACTGCAAATGAAAAGAAAATGGAAATTAGAATAGAACTCACAATTGTCCAGTTGTTATGCAAGTTAAAACCAATACCAACCCTACACTAACCTAATCCATTCCAATCCAATTTTACCACTGCATCAACCCAAATGAGCTTCCAATTCAAATTGAGCATCACAGTTGACTTCCGTTGACCATGGGACAATTTTTCTTGAAAAGAACTATTGAGCTTACAGAAAGCTAGGACAAGCTTAAAGAAGCTTATTTAAACTAGCACAAAGCTACTAGGAAGCTTTAACACAAGAATTTGAAGATAGCTTTTTTAACAGTAACTGAAACTTGAAACTTTAAAATAGAACTTGGATTGAAAACTCAAAAGCTTAATACAATAGATTGTTAACTTGAAAGTGATACATACAAACTGAAATTACCACATTTTTAACTAAGTCTAAAACATTTAACTAAAAAAAACGACATTCAAGAAAATTTAAAAACTAACTAACTCCCCTATCTTCTCTTTTTTCTTCTCTTTATAAGCCAATCCTCTTTTTCTTTGACTTCTCAGCATATCCCACCAATAATATTAGCCATTGGATTATTTGGAGTCATCTTGGCCGTTTAATCTGTTTTGGCGCCAAAAAGAGTTATCCATTGGAGGGGTTGAGTGAAGAGGTAAAGGTAGCATTAAATGAATTTTGTATTGTGGTGGAGGAGGGGGGAACAAGGATGGTGATAGGTTGAGGAGGGGGGTTGATTGTGTTTAATGTTGCAGGGATTTGGTGGAAAGACGAAGAAAAAGGGCGCCAAAGGTGGTTTGGTTGACTTGGGTGGTTTAAACCTTTGACCGGGTATACGGGTTGGGGCTATGGATTGGGCTTGTATTGGATTTGGGCCAAGGGTAGAATAAGGGATCCGTTTGGTAAGGATTAAACACAAGGACCCAAGTTGTAAATCTGCCAATTTGAGGGACCAAAACTGTCACTTCTGAAAATGTAGCCCAAGGGTTGGTTTTGACAATCTCAAATAATATAAGGACCATATTTGCCATCTTTGAAAAGTCCAAGGACTAAACATGACATTTTTCAAACTTTAGGGACTAAAGTTGTAATTTTGCAATTTTACATTTCAAGGGTTTGTTTTGACAACTTTTGAATCCCATGGACCTTAAATGACATTTTCCTTTATTTAGATTTACCAGGGACTGTTTTTGACAATTTTGGAAACTTGGGGGACTAAAACTGCCAATTTTGCAAATTTGATACGTTTTTCATCTGATTTTGATATTTTTGCATTTAAAACACATAAAACACTTGTTTGTGATATTTTGATCATTTTGATGCGTTTTTGAGTGTTTTCAAATGATTTTGCAGTTTATATTGTATAAAAATGATGAGTATTTAGACACTCATCAATCCCCCACACTGAGATATTACTAGTCCCTAGCAATGATTTGAGAAAACATAATGGATTTTAATCTCTTTACCAAAAGCCATCACTTCTGGAGTAGCCAAATGTTTCAGTTCAAGTAAGAACCTTGGTACACTGATAACCAAATGATTTTGAGCAAATCATAAGCTGTAAACGGATTTGATTAGTCTTTACCAGAAGCCGTACCCTTCTGGACTAGCCAACTCTTAGATAAATTATCAGAATTATCTTTGGTGAGCTGAATACCAATTATGGATTTTCCGCTGCCTTTACCACAAGCCATAATCTTGCGGGCTAGCCAACTCTTCACTTTTTAGGATATGGTGAGCTGAATACCATACAATTTTGGGCAAATTGCAAGCCGTAAACGGATTTGATATATCTTTACCAAGAGCCGTTTGCTCCTGGATTAGCCAATCCTTTAGTTTATCAAACATGGCGGACTGATAACCAATTGAGTAAGTGTAAAACACTTACTCCAAAAAAAAAAATTTTTGGCCAAAAACGGGGGAATTGGGTAGATAATATATGAAATTCGTGAGAATTCCCCCCCACACTTAGAAATGAATATTGCCCTCAATATTCAAAGTACCGGCGGTTATGCCGAAACAAAGAACGTAAAAGGGAAATACTACGGCCATTATTTAGAAAGATATATATATATATATATATATATATATATATATATATATATATATATATATATATATATATATATATATATATATATATATATATTTTTTTTTTTTATTGAAACTGATATATATATAACATGTGGGGCAACTCCCCCACACTAGGGTGGTACACACGGGTGAAAACCCATGTTTAGCTACTGTTTTTGATTACCGAGTCGCTAGCTTGACTCGACCCCGAATTCATTGGTTCATGGGGAAGCAAAGTGGAAGAAACAATCTCCATCGGACTTTCATTCAAGATGTTTGGACAAACATTTGAAGCACGTGAAAGTTCCACACCGATGAGATATACATAGAACCGGCTCAAAAATGATAATTGAAAATGCCGGGATCAAAAATAGTATCCTCATTCCCGAAGGAGTGAAGAAGAGAGGAAGTCACATCATAAGTGAGGAATGGAAGGAAGATGTTTATAACAATCAGAATCCATTCGTCATCCTCAAATGTGGACATATCGGGAGGAAGGGTGAAGGTAGTATCATCAATAAGCAAACTCTTATGATAGAGTATACCTTCCTCCGAGCTAATATCATCCTCAAGATCAAAGTAGAAATGATCATATTCCGGAGGAGATATGTCATGAGAGAGTTCACCGGAGAACTCTTCATGAAGAGAATCATTGGAAAAAACCTCAAGCTCGGGCTTGTCCAATGTAGAGTCACTATCCACAACGGGGATAGGATCTGAAGCTGACTTAGCACAAAATGATTCGATCTTAGAAACGAGGAGATTTATATTGAACAATTGTTCACGAAGTATCTCGTCCTCAATTTCCAGATCATCAGAATCTCTCACTTCATCTAAGCTAACTAGCTCAGAAGGTAGCTCCTCGACATAATCGATGTCTCCATAGGATAAAGAATCGTCAAACGAAGTACAATCGTTATCAGAATCGGAGAACATCTCGACATGATCATATGGAATGTCAAGAGGAGGAGAAGAATCATCATTAAGAGGCTTATCACACATATCACCGGAGATAACCTCGGACTCACTTGGGGTTGGAACAAGGCTCTCAACACTTGATGATTCCATTTCTGGAATAGTGCTAGAAGGCTCGTCCCCCATTATGAGAGAGTCTTTGGAAGCAATAAAAGGTAAGATAGGTGTGATAGCAATAGACTGAGGGAGTTGAGAAATAAGATCGTTCAATTGAGTAACACTCTCCTCGTCGTCCTCATAGTATTCCTTCATTTGAATACTATCCTCATCATCATCGTCATCATATCGGATTCTTATGTTCATCTGCTGAAGCTTACATACCATTCTTTTCATTTGTAGTTTCTTTCGAATGCGTATTTCTTCAGAACTTTGAGGAAGATTACACTCCTCGTAATCATTGAGATGCTGTGAAGGCTCGGAAGTCTGATGACTGATGGGATACTGCGGGGGTTGGAAATTGTCAAAGCCGGGAGAATTGGAATTTTGAAAATTTTGATTCATCGGTTGACATTCAAAAGTCACATGAGGACCCCCGCAATTCTCACAACAGAGATAATTGGGAGAATAACTTTCACCAAAGTTCTGATTGTAACATGGTTCCGGCTCATAGACAAGCGGGACCCTTGGTGGACAATCAAAACCGTAATGAGAATCATTCCCACAAAACTCGCATGAGTAGGATTCGTATTGGGGCTGTGGAGGTAGGTAGGAAAAATCGGGTGTTTCATTATTTGAAATGGGATCGGGATTACCGACAAACTTGTCTCCGAAACCCACATTGGTACATCGCCGACAATTTCCACCGTTAAATGGACCACCACACCAGGAACATGTCAAATACCATGACATAAAGAATTAAACGGATAAGAGGAATAAGAGATGAAGAATTAAACGGTTATAGAGGATAAGAAATGGAGAATTAAACAGGTTTGAGGATAAAGAAATGTAGAATTAAACAGATTAGAGGATAAAAGATGGATATTTTTGGATTTTTTGAAAAACAGGCTATAAAAACAAAGAATGAAAATATTTTTGGTGTTGATAACACTTCAGGAAAAGTGTTAGTGAACTTTTTGGATTTTTGAAAACTTTACAAAAAACTTTTTACAATTGATGGGTTATGTGCAAGAATGGATCTGAAAAAGGCTAAACACACGCTAAAGCCTCCCCGGCAGCGGCGCCAAAATTTTGATCTGTGCTAAACCGTCAAGTCTAATCACACAAACTGGCCACTTGTGAATGACCAGCCGTAACAGACTTAAAACAGTTCAGACACAAATGCAATGAAGTCCTGGAGAATATAATGAATTCCCGGGTCGTTAAGTCCCACGGAGACTCAATGGTGTGCAAACACTTGATCAGACGATAGAATGATCACTAATGATAGTGATCAGAAAGGATTTGGATGGATAATTACACTACTGAAAAAGGTTATAAATAAAAGCGACTTAAATGCAAATTAAGAAAATTAAAAAGATAAAAGATATTAAATAAACGCTATCACTATATTAAAGTGATGAACGTTTAAAACCTAAAACTTACGTTTAAATTAAAAACTACGTTAACGTACAAAATAAAACGTGAAAATAAAGGAGGAAAATACCTACGGATATAGAAAATACATTTTTACAATCCTAATTATATAAGAAAATTATTAGAAAAAGAAAATTATTTTTATAACTAATTAATTAATTATTATTAATTAAAAACTATTTTAAACTATTTAATAATACTCTAAAATAAAAGAAAATATGAAATAAGACTAGAAAAATAAAATTAAGACTTAGAAAAATCTAAAATATGATAAAACTAATTTTAAAACTGAAAATATATTTTTTAGACTTTTTATGTATTTATTATTAATTTAAAACTATTTAAAACTAATTAAAATGCTAGAAAATACTTTTTAAACTAAGAAAATTATGGAAAAATACTTTTTTAGGCTTTTTACATTTATCTAAACTTAAGAAAATTAAAAAATTATTTTTTTGAAGCTTTTCTTAATTATTTGTATTAAATGCTATTTAAAAAGGCTTAAAAACTAATTTAAATTAAGAAAAATAGCAAACAAGCTTAGAAAAATATGAAAATTTTAGGAAAAGTCTAAAATAATATAAGGAATAAAGGAAAAATAGAAAAACAGGCACTTATGTGGAGAAAAATGGAACTGATGTGGAAGTGCTTATGGAAATAAGCACTTGTTTAAGCAAATGGAGCACAACAAGCACCAAACTGAAATGGAAGCTACAATAAGCTAAAAAGGACCAAATGCAACAATAATAAACAAGCTATAACCTCTGATAAGCTAGTTGCAATGATTTGATGAACTGAGATTTTGGCAGAAAACAGTGACAAGGGTGGTATGTTTGAGCTTATGCATAAGCCACACAATAAGCTAAAAAGGAAAACCAGCAATTGGAACTAGTAGAAGACCTGGCTAAGAGTGTCTAAACCAAAAATCATACCTAGTGAAGCTCAAATGAGCAGGCTGCAAGGTCTGCAAAGACCTGCAAAATCCCTGTGCAGGCTTAGTGCCCTGCACAGGGGTTTTAACACCATTTTGATAAGCTCTCTTGGGGCTTATGGAAAATTCACAAAATTATTCAAAAATAACAACAAGAAACTAGACCAAGTAAACTTTTAAAATCCACAAGTCACACTTGAAATGACCTAGAAATGAGTGAACTAAAAATCTTCCTAGATGGGCTCAAACTGACACTTATGCAATTTGACTTTTTTGAAGAAACTGAAAAGTTGACTATTATGAACTTTGATCTTGATTTATGGATTGATTATGAACTATATTAATGAACTAAGACTACTGCAATCTAGGTTATGGTATTTTAAACACAAAAAGAGATTTTGTTTTTACAAAAACTTAACAGATAAACTGTTAAGACAGTTAACACATGAAATTGACTTTTAAGGTTCTAAGGCTCCATTAACTGACTCTCATTAGTCTTATTGGTTATTTAAAGACAGGTAATGCAAATATCTAATACAAACAAAGACTCAAACTCAGATTATCATACTAATCCAAACACCCTTAATAACAACTGATTTGCAATCAAAATAAGCTAAACACTAAACAAACTTGTATTAATGATCACACTGAGCTTATAAGACCTAAATACAGCTAATGAGACAGGTTTAAATTATTGGTGACCACAGATACTTAGTTAAGCATAAACTGCAAATGAAAAGAAAATGGAAATTAGAATAGAACTCACAATTGTCCAGTTGTTATGCAAGTTAAAACCAATACCAACCCTACACTAACCTAATCCATTCCAATCCAATTTTACCACTGCATCAACCCAAATGAGCTTCCAATTCAAATTGAGCATCACAGTTGACTTTCGTTGACCATGGGACAATTTTTCTTGAAAAGAACTATTGAGCTTACAGAAAGCTAGGACAAGCTTAAAGAAGCTTATTTAAACTAGCACAAAGCTACTAGGAAGCTTTAACACAAGAATTTGAAGATAGCTTTTTTAACAGTAACTGAAACTTGAAACTTTAAAATAGAACTTGGATTGAAAACTCAAAAGCTTAATACAATAGATTGTTAACTTGAAAGTGATACATACAAACTGAAATTACCACATTTTTAACTAAGTCTAAAACATTTAACTAAAAAAAACGACATTCAAGAAAATTTAAAAACTAACTAACTCCCCTATCTTCTCTTTTTTCTTCTCTTTATAAGCCAATCCTCTTTTTCTTTGACTTCTCAGCATATCCCACCAATAATATTAGCCATTGGATTATTTGGAGTCATCTTGGCCGTTTAATCTGTTTTGGCGCCAAAAAGAGTTATCCATTGGAGGGGTTGAGTGAAGAGGTAAAGGTAGCATTAAATGCATTTTGTATTGTGGTGGAGGAGGGGGGAACAAGGATGGTGATAGGTTGAGGAGGGGGGTTGATTGTGTTTAATGTTGCAGGGATTTGGTGGAAAGACGAAGAAAAAGGGCGCCAAAGGTGGTTTGGTTGACTTGGGTGGTTTAAACCTTTGACCGGGTATACGGGTTGGGGCTATGGATTGGGCTTGTATTGGATTTGGGCCAAGGGTAGAATAAGGGATCCGTTTGGTAAGGATTAAACACAAGGACCCAAGTTGTAAATCTGCCAATTTGAGGGACCAAAACTGTCACTTCTGAAAATGTAGCCCAAGGGTTGGTTTTGACAATCTCAAATAATATAAGGACCATATTTGCCATCTTTGAAAAGTCCAAGGACTAAACATGACATTTTTCAAACTTTAGGGACTAAAGTTGTAATTTTGCAATTTTACATTTCAAGGGTTTGTTTTGACAACTTTTGAATCCCATGGACCTTAAATGACATTTTCCTTTATTTAGATTTACCAGGGACTGTTTTTGACAATTTTGGAAACTTGGGGGACTAAAACTGCCAATTTTGCAAATTTGATACGTTTTTCATCTGATTTTGATATTTTTGCATTTAAAACACATAAAACACTTGTTTATGATATTTTGATCATTTTGATGCGTTTTTGAGTATTTTCAGATGATTTTGCAGTTTATATTGTATAAAAATGATGAGTATTTAGACACTCATCAGTTTCTCATACCTTATTTTACATCAAGATAAGTTATTTACTTCATTGATTTCATTATGTCTTCGATTGTATGTGTGTATGCTTGCATGTTTAACATGTCCGGCTAAATTTCTTGTGTGTTTGCTTATCTGTGAAACCTAATTATTAATTATTGATTGGTTGTCTCTTACCTTAATTGTAATTGGCTTAGGATTGCACTAGGCCATCGTTGTGTTTTTAATGCTTGAGTAATCTTTGTGAACCTTTGTTTATAACCACCTAGCGTAATTGTAGACTAAATATCCAAAGATAACCTTAGTGTTAGTTTATGAATCCTAGAGATCTCGTAGGCAATAACCTTAAGGTAATCTCAAAGATTTAGGGATAAAAGCATACCCTACGACTTTAGAAAACACAACGCGTTAAGAATAAGAACGTGACAATTCAACCACTAGTACAAGATAACTAGGGAGTAATAGTATTTAGGTAGACACATTTTTAATCATCGTACGAGCACACATCAATAGACATAGACTACCCCTTAGTTTAGATAATTAGATAAGTAGAGTAATCGGTAGAAGTACTAACCCCCAAATCCAAACCCCGAGATTTTACCCTTAGCTTTCTAAAAAATATAAAAAGATAAAAAAATAATCTTCCTCAGCCTCAAACCTTAGCGTAGTAAATCTCTGTTGGGTTCAGTAAATACCCAAACCCCTTAATCTAGGATTTGAATAAAAAATAGCCCAAGTGTTTAGTCCGTTAAACACTAACAGGTCACTGAGTGCATAGTCTCTCAGTGAGTCATCTTCAGGATACTCAGTACGAGGCGAAGAAGAAGTCTCTCCACTCAGTAAGGCGAAACTTAAAGGGTGAAGACTGAGTCAAGAAGAAGATGGTGGATTTAGTGAGTGATGACAATAACTCACTGAATCCCTAAGACTCCTCTCCAACTACTTACACTGAAGACAAACTGAAGTAGAAGACTGAAGGATGTAAAGACTGAAGAAAGAGCGGGACAAGGCGGGATAAGTTTGAATCAGATAAGACGAAGTCCTTATCAACCAAAGTCAAATTTCCCTGAATGGCAAAAGATCAGGCTCAGTGTCATCACTGAACTTAGGAAAGTAGTCTTGTCTCTTACCTAGAATAGTCTTTGTAAACAGAGAAAAAATACATGAGTATTTTGTCTTCTGTATGATGTCAGTTTGTCACTTAGGAAAGAGTCAAAAATCATACATGTATAAATAGCATAAGAGATGGAGTGAAAAGGTTAAGCTTGTGAATTGTAAAAACACACATACACGCAAGCCATCTTTTCACTCCTCCAAATACAACTTAGTTCCTGAGATAGCTCAGTGAGCTCTAAGAGTTGTGCTCAGACTTAGCCTGAGCTTAGAGAGGAGTCACCAAACTTTGTCATTTCAATCCCAAGTACTATTCTGCAAGTACTTGGGTAACGTATTCTTTGTTGATTTATTTCTAATAAGAATATGATGTTGAAAATTACCGTGTGTGTTTTACTTGTGTTAATTTCAGCCATAGTTCACTATTAACTTGTTTTATATACTTAAACTGTTTTAAACGATAGTGAACGGGGAACAACAAGTGGTATCAGAGCAAGGCTAATTATAAAACTTGTTTTTTAGGCCGCTCTAAAAGTTTTTAAATTAGGATCCTAAATGGCTGAAATTGATGTACCCCAACTAGTCGATAAAAAGGGTGGAGCTTATTCAGCTGTTGCCCCTAGACTTGAAGTTGGAAAATTTAACAAATGGAAAAAGCGTATGCTTTGCTATTTGATTGGGATGGAACCTTATTATATCAAGTGTATAAATGAAGGTCCATTTATCCCAAAGACTGCTGAAGGTTTGCCTAGACCTGAAGCTCAGTGGACTCAGGATGAAAGAAGAGTGGTCAACCAGGACCAAAGACTCAAAAGTATCATCATATCATGTCTTCCTGATGATATTATGGAGTCAGTCATAAGCTGTAGTACAACTAAACAAACCTGGGATGACCTGGTTCATAGTCATGAAGGTCCATCTGATACCAAGGAAAACAAGATTATGGACTTGAAACTTGAGTATAATACCTTCAGGGCTAAGGACTCAGAAACTCTGTCTCAAACTTACACCCGGTACAAAACATTGTTAAATGAACTTTCAAATGATGGTGTAAAATTGTCCAAACATGAAATCAATGTTGGTTTTGTAAACAGTCTTCCTGAGAAATGGTTGAATTTCTCTCAGGGACTAAGGAATGCTAACCACATTCAGAATCTTGAGCTTCCTGAAATTTATGGGAAATTTGTCTATGAGGAAAACCTCATCAACAGACGATACCCTGACTTGAAAAAATCTCAGGAAGTCAAGAAGTCCCTGACAACCATTTCCAATCCAGTGTCAACTGCCTTTTATTCTAACAATGTGATTCAAGATTTTCAGAAAACTCAGATGATGAGGCAGATGAGAGGACAAGCGAGGAGTACCTGAACGATTTAAATATTGAGTTTCAGGAAAGAGCACTCCTCGCTAACTCTAAAAGGTTTATTCGAAGAAACAAAAGTTTTTCAAACACTAAAGCTAATGAAGACACTGAATATTTTAAGTGTCACAAAAAGGGTCATTTTGCAAAAGACTGCTTTTCAAAAACAATTTCTGAACCCTCTTTCAAACCATCAGGGTCAAACCAGTCTTCAGGCTTTAGCAAATTTCAACCAAAAATCTTTCAGTCTTATCAAAATTTTCAAAGCAAATCTGATCAAAACAAAGCAGTTGATTATGAAACCAAGTATAAGAAAGCAAAAGCTAAGCTTGCATTGCTTGAGGCCAGTCCCTCAAAAACAACCAGTGTTAAATCTGTGCAGGGCAAAAACAAGGGCCTCATTGCTGAAACCTTCGACTGGGTTGAAGAGCCAGTATCATCTGATGATGAAATGGTACATGTCAGTGCACTGATGGCCCTCTCAGAAGAGGACAAGCTAGCTGTTGGGAAGAATCATGCTAGAAACAGGGAATGGGTCAACATTACTATGAAGAAGGTAAACATCTTACTTTCTATGGATGATGACTCTGATTGGCAGTCTTATATGAATTATCTTAATGTTGACCTTAAGTTCATAGAAGAGCAAAGATTAAATCTTGTTTCAAAATACAACAAGCTAAGTTTTGAATTAAACAAGTGTAGAGATGAACTGCTTATTTTAAAACAAGCCAAGCTTGAGGCTGTCACTTTGCAAATTCAAAACACTGAACTAGTTAAGAGAAATCAGGCTCTTCAAGATGAACTTAAAAAGGAACAAGATATTCTTGATAGTTGGACTGCTAAGAATCCCAGGGTCTTTGATGCTGTGGGTGCCCCCAGTAGCAAAAAGAGAGTCATAGGTGAAGATCATCTCCCTGACTCTCGCAACAAAGACCAAAGTTCAAAACCATTTGTGTCTGGTGGTATGATTACCAATATGCTGACAACTCCAAATTCCAGTGATTGGATTGAACGGGTTAATCCTGAGAGAAAGCTTCCAAATTTCGATTCTAGAAGGATTCTTGAACCTGAGATCCAAGCTCTTAAGAGCATGCTAGGACTCCCTGATGTGCCCAGTAGTACTGAATACATCTCTGAGTCTGAAGCAGAATCTTAAACACCGCTTCCACCCCTGAAACCTCTTCAGGGTGCTGATCCAAGCTCTGAGCTTACTCCTCTAAAATTCAATCCTCACTCACCAAAAGAAAGGTCTGGACTTGGTAGAACCATCCTGCAAAGACAAACAAAACAAATCGAACAAGAGTCTATTCCTAGTGAGACTTCAACATCCTCTGTCCCCACTGAAGCTGACCAAATTCAGCAACTTACTGAGCTTGTGAGGAAGCTGACAGAAAAGATGGATTCCATCGAAAAATCCCCTGATTCAATTAAGGAAACTAAGTCAGCCTCATCTAGCTCATCAAAATCAAAATCCACCAACAAACCCAAGCAGAAGTGTGAGCTGTGTCATTACACTAGTCATACCACTGACAACTGCTATAGAATCCTTTATTGCATGATCTGCAATAAGGATGATCACATAACTGCTGACTACTTACAGTATGTAAGCTTTGTTAGTAAAGCAAACTATACCAAATTTGGTCATCAGTATGCTTCATCCTCCAAAACAGCTCTTAAGAATAGAGCAAAACCTTTTCCTCTTTGCCCTCACTGTGGGTTTAATGATCATCATCAGGATGATTGTCTCATGAACACATGCTGTGATATATGTGGAAATCCATCTCATGAGACATCCCAACATGACAGTGTCATTCATGCAAGGAGAAGTACAAAACAACCCAAAATCACTGAGTCTTCCTCAGTCTCTAAATGCAAAACCTGTGGTAGCACAATGCACTCAACCACTGACCATGAGTCGATTGCAAAATTCAAAGAGACCTTGAGACCCAAGCCCACTAGCAAGTGGGTCACTAAGAGAAACTAATTCAGTTTACTACTTGTGCAGAGACACACCAGGGAGCCTATTTGGCATCTAGACAGTGGTTGCTCAAAAAGCATGACTGGTGTGCAGGAGTATCTGCACAAGTATGTAAAGGAACCATGACCCAAGGTAGTATTTGGTGATAACTCATCATGTCCCACTGAAGGTTATGGTTCAGTAAACTGCAATGGAATAGTTTTCTCTAGAATTGCTTACGTCAATGGTCTCAAATACAATCTCATCAGTGTCAGTCAACTATGTGATGCTAAGTACATTGTGCAATTTAATGACAAACAAGGTACCATTTTCAATGCCAATAAAGAAGTTGTTTTGATAGCTCCTAGAAGAGATGATGTTTATGTCTTAGACATGTCTACTCTTTCTTAAGATGGAACCTGTCTCTTTGCCAAAGCCACTGAATCTATCAACTGGCTGTGGCACAAGAGACTCTCTCACTTAAACTTCAAAAATATCAACAACCTGGAAAAACAAAACAAGGTCCTTGGCTTACCATCACTGGTTTTTGCAAAAGACAAACCATGCTCTGCCTGTGAAAAAGGTAAACACCACAGAGCATCTTTCAAAACCAAACAAAATTTCTCCATCAAAAGTTGCCTTCATCTCCTGTACATGGATATCTTTGGACCTGTCAGTCCCAGATCAATCCAGCATGAGAAGTATACACTTGTCATTGTTGATGAGTTTTCAAGATACACTTGGGTATACTTTCTTTCCAAAAAGAGTCAGACAACTGATACAATAATGTCATTCATCAGAAAAATTGAAAACCGGAATGAAATTACTGTTAAACAAATCAGAACTGACAATGGTACTGAGTTCAGAAATCAAGAGCTTGAAAGCTTCTGTGATGAAAAAGAAATTTCTCAAAATTTATCATCTCCTTATACCCCTGAACAAAATGGGGTTGCTGAAAGGAAAAACAGAACTCTCATTGAGGCAGCAAGAACCATGTTAAATGGCTCAGCTCTCTCAAAGCATTTCTGGACTGAAGCAGTCAAAACTGCCTGTTACACTCAAAACAGGTCAATCATTGTCAAGAGACATAATAAAACCCCATATGAGGCTTTCAAAGGTAGACTTCCAGACATCAGCTACTTTTATGTGTTTGGATGTCCTGTGTTTATTCATAACCACAAGGATCACCTAGGCAAATTTGATGCAAAAGCTGATGATGGATATTTCTTAGGCTACTCACTGATCTTCAAAGCCTTCAGGGTGTTTAACACCAGAAGACAACAAGTTGAGGAAACCTTTCACGTCACCTTTGATGAAAGTTCATAAAGCATCAGGTTCATCAATACCTCAGTGGAGGAAATAGGAATCGATGACTCATTAAGATATCCTCCTGATGAGTTCAACACTGAAATCAATTCCTCATATCAAGCTGATGCTGACATCTCATATTATGTCTTACCTCACAATCTACCCCAACCAACTATCAGTGAGTTCATTGATAATCAGTCAGTCCCTGCTGGGATAGGAAACACTGATCCAAATGATCAGGAACCTGTAACTCAAGAACCTCAACCTGAACAAGACATCTCTACAGATGATATAAATGATTCTGTGGCTCTTGCACCTGAACTCACACCTGAACTCCCAGTGACATCTTCAAGCTCAGATCCCAGACCACAAAGTAAGTGGACAAGATCTCAGGACATTGAGCTTGTAAACATCATTGGTGAACCCACTAAGGGCATGCTCACTAGAAGCATGGCTGCTAATTTAACTGCAACTTCAGCCAGTGAATGTCTATATGCTGATTACCTATCAGATATAGAACCCAAAGTATCACTGAGGCTCTAAAACACCCAAGCTGGGTTCAGGCTATGCAAGAAGAACTGCAACAGTTTGATAAAAACAAGGTCATGACCTTAATCAAATGTCCTCAGGATGTAGTAGTCATAGGAATGAAGTGGGTTTTTAGAAACAAAACTGATGAAAACGGCACTGTCATTAAAAACAAAGCCAGACTTGTAGCCAAAGGTTACAGTCAACAAGAAGGCATTGACTATGATGAGACATTTGCTCCTCTTGCAAGAATGGAAGCCATCAGGATCTTCCTTGCATATACAACATACATGAACTTCAGGGTCTACCAAATGGATGTTAAAAGTGCATTCTTAAATGGTGATCTCAAGGAAGATGTGTATGTTCAGCAACCTCCAGGCTTTGAGAGTAGTGAATTCCCTGACTATGTCTGCAAGCTTGACAAAGCCCTTTATGGACTTAAACAAGCTCCTAGGGCATGGTATGAAACTCTCTCAGCCTTCCTGATACAAAACAAGTTTGTCAGAGGAAAGATATACAACACACTGTTTGTCTATAGAACTCAACAGGATGTGATACTAGTCCAAGTGTATGTTGATGACATCATCTTTGGCTCAACAAACTACAAACTTTGCAAACAGTTTGAAAAACTGATGACAAAGAAGTTTGAAATGAGCATGATGGGGGAACTCATATACTTTCTTGGACTACAAATCAGGCAAACTGATAAAGGAATATCCATCAGTCAAGAGAAATACACCAGAAATCTCTTGAAGAAATATGAGATATCTGACTGTGCCTCAGTGAAGACTCTAATGGTCCCACCTAACAACCTTGGACCTGATCTCACTGGCAAATCAGTCAATCAAACTCATTTCAGAGGGATTGTAGGCTCACTAATGTATCTAACTGCTTCTAGACCAGACATCCAATTCTCAGTCTGTCTAATAGCAAGATATTAGTCTAATCCTAAAGAATCCCATCTCATTGCAGCTAAGAGAATTCTCAGATACCTAACGGGAACACCAAGCCTTGGACTCTATTATCCAAAATGCTCAGGATTCGATCTCAAAGGTTACTCTTATTCTGATTATGCTGGCTGCAACATGGATAGAAAAAGTACCTCAGGGTCCTGTTAATTTCTTGAGGGAAAACTGGTTTGTTGGAGTGCTAAAAAGCAACAATCAGTGGCTATGTCTTCAGCTGAAGCTAAGTATGTGGCTGCTGTAGGATGCTGTGCCAATGTTTTATGGATGAAAAGTCAACTCAGTGACTTACGACATCCATTACAAAATGGTACCAATCTTCTGTGATAACACTAGTGCCATTGCAATCTCAAATAACCCTGTCCTCCACCAAAGAACCAAACACATTGATATCAGATATCACTTCATCAGGGATCACATAATGAAAGGAGACATAGAACTTCATTTCATCCCTACTAAATATCAACTGGCTGATATCTTCACCAAACCCTTAGATGAACCTACCTTCAGGAGACTGAAAGCTGAATTGGGAATGCTTGACATTGAAAGTCAGGTATCTGAAAACCAATCTCAGTAAGTTCTCTGAAATGGTTTATCCTCCCTGAACATCCAAAATAAACCCCTCACTGAATGAGTAAGACTCATTCAGGGACCCTGACAGTTAATATTGAGCATTGAATGAGTAACTAAATGATCCAAGTATCAGTTACTTAAATGTCCTAGGTTGGTAACTATGCCAATTTAATATAGGAATATATGTCTCTTTGTCTTACTGTCAACCACATCAAAGGTCCCTCACAAACTTACCTCATCCCCACTTGGCATTAAATGCCTCCTCTCACATAAAATATCCAATGGATATTTTATTACTGCAAAAGTGCACTTTTACTGTGCACTGCAACTGTTCCCTTGAAATACGAGATTTTACTGCGGGTAGTGGTGGGTGGCATTAAATGTGGAATTTCAAACGTTTTCAAAAACCGTATTTACATATCCACGTTTATGCAAAAACCACCACTCTCACCACTCTATAAATACCCCTCTCATAAACATCAAAACACACATAATTGATTTCTGCAAACAAAACTCTGTCAAAATTTCTTTCAAATCCAGAAATCATTGTGTTCTTCAAACCTCTTTCAGAAAAACCTTCATTGTAAACATTTACAAAAGATTTTTCATCAAAACTTAAGAGATTCAAAAATTCTTTTGACTGTCTTGTCAAGTTTTTCTCAAAAACCCTAAAAACAATTTCAAATGGAAATGGCAAGAACTCAATCTCTTCAGTATGCACAACAGTGGGCAGGGGATCTTACTAATGTTGAATTTAAAACCAATAATGTCATAGGCAATTTTGAATACCCACAAAATGTCCCAACCTATAAAGACATTATGAAATTTCTATTTAATTGCCCACTGAAAAATGCCTTTGTTCACTGTCCCTCTATTGTTTACCAAAACCTCCTCAGGGAGTTTTGGGCAACAGCCGTGGCCTGTGACCCGAAACCTGCTACTAATGAGACTCGCCTACGACCACTAAAGGAGTATCTCATTAAGTTCAGTCTTTTTGATGGGAAACAATCAGTCACCCTGGATTACAAAACGTTTTCCACCTCTTCAGGGTTAGACTATAATAACGGTGTTTATGTCGCCCATCCTGAACCCACAATAGTGAAGGATGGGTTAAAACGAATTGCTTTAGAGCCAAACTTTTTGGACAGAACCCCAGTCACCAAAAATTCATTCCCCGTGGCTTGGAGGATCTTATTCACTTTTGTGATTCAGGTCCTCGGCGGGAACCACTCATCAACTGAACAAGTTAATTCTATTCAGTTGATGATGGCTTACTGTTTGATGAATGGGGTAAATGTCGACATTGGGGAGATCATTTACAGTGATCTCGTAACTAAGCTACAGAGCAAATCTAGGGCAAAATATGTCTCATATCCTAGATTTGTCTCTTGTGCTTTACAAGTGTTACTGGGTTGCAATTACCCTCAGGAAGAAAAATTTGGTGCTTTACCTGGCGTCCTGAGCAAATTAAATTTTCAAAAAGACCCATCCCTAGTCCATAACATTGAATTGACGGCCCATATGGTTGCTGTAAACAACCAGGAGGGATCAGTGTCTCCAAACCCTGCTCCTAAAAAGAGAAAGGGGAAGTCTGAGACTGGGACTAAGACTAAACCCAAGTCTCAGGGCCCTGAGGCTTCTGGAACACAGCCTAAGAGGCACAAAAAGCCCCAGACTGAACAGACACCCATTGGTGACCAGGCAACATCCACCCCTGATAACGCTCTAATTGTGCATGTTTTTAGTAGCGTTATCCGTGTTTTTATGTATGTTATTTGGTTATAATCATATGCTTTTGTTGCTTAATCGTATCAAAGTGCGTTTGCTAGTTCATTTGTAGCCAAATATAGGAAAGTGGAGAAAAGACGGGAAGAAACCTGGTGATTGAACTACTGAAATAGTAGAGCTTATATGAGGTGTTCAGAACGAAACCAGCCCTTAAGAAGTATGTACCTCTTTAGAAACATAAAATGAAGAAAAAGGCAGAAAAAGAGGTGAAAGGATATAAACCGATGTTTACTTGATCGTTTGCGTGAAACTATGCTAATTCGTTGTTTTCGTATACTAATATTGGTTTATTGTATGTATTTTTGTGCCTATTGCGATGATTTTTGTACGTGTTAATCTCGCAATAGTCCCCACCTACAACGGACCAGTGGTTACCCACAGACAAGTCAGACCCCGAAAAACACGGAGAATCCGACACAAGGTCTTC
>BPTQ01000004.1:91379627-91545636 GCA_019973895.1 Chrysanthemum seticuspe | reverse complement strand
TACGTTTTCATCTTCCTCAACATCAATGATCACGAAATCCACTGGATAAACGATGTTAGCTACCTCAATTAGAACATCAACAGCGATTCCTACGGGATGGACATAAGTATGATTAGCTAGGGAAAGTCTAAGGTCGGTTTTTGCTGGTTTCTCATTAGTTAGCTTATTATAGATTGACAATGGCATTATGTTCACATCGGTCCCTTGATCGGCCAAGGCATTTATATTGTCCATGTCACCGATGCTAACTGGTATCACGAAATTCCCTGTGGTGTTTCGTTTTCTTGTTAACGGTTTTTTTATGATCAACTCATACAGAGGTTCCATAGGTAAAGCATCGTATTCTTCTTCCGTCATCTTTCCTTCAAGAGCATCCCTAAGAACTTCATTGTACCTAAAGTTGTTTACTTGGTTTGCAATGGTTTTCTTGTTAATTTCATGCTTAAGGTAGTACTCAATGGTCTCAGGTTCATCATTAGGTATGGACTCATCCTTCGTGCTTTCCTCAGTATTCCACATCTCAACCCTTGCATTCTCAGGCATGATGGAAACGGCGTTTACGAATGAAGTGGGAGGGCAATCATTGCTTCTTACGAGCACTTTTTCGGGAGCCCTTGTTTTGGTAAATTCAATTACCAAATCCATCATTTCTTTCATTTTTGCTTGCATTTCCTCTCTCTGCCTATAAACCTCCTCTTCAAATTTGGCTAATCTCTCTGTATGAGCTGCCATATACTCCCTCATTTGATCTTTGAAGCTTGGTGAAAGTGGTATTGGGGGAGTAGAACGGAAGCGCCTTGCGGAACTTGGGTTTTGCTCGCGACTTGGAGTTTCCGAAAGAGGTGTGGATTGGTTGGTGGAGTGGGCGGATTTGACGATCTCTCGAGGAATTTGTACAGGTGCTCTTTTCTGCCTTTCCATAAGATAATCAATTCCTTTCTCGATGGCACTCAATTGCTCTTCGAGTGTATCAGGAGATTCATGAGGAGTGGATATGGCATTAACTACGTTAATCGGAGTTTTGGGAGATTCACTCCAATCTTCGTAGTTTTGATCGGCGAGCTCCTCTATGATATCCCAAGATTGCTCTGCATTAAAGTCGCTGAGTCTTCCGCCGGCAGCTCGATCAATGGATCGTCGAGTGATGAAATCGGTATGATCATAGAAGATTTGGATTTGAAGCCAAAGATCAATGCCATGGTGTGGAAGTCTACGGAGTAATTCCTTAAATCGAGTCCATGCTTTGTAAAGAGATTCACCTTGGAGCTGCTGGAATGTCAAGATGTCTCGCCTAAGCTTCGTAGTTCTCCCCGGTGGGAAAAATTGAGCAAGGAAGCGAGAAGTAAGATCATCCCAACTTGAGATGGAGCCGGCGGGAAGTCGCTCAAGCCAATTACTAGCTTGGTCCCGTAGAGAGAATTGGAAGAGACGCAGGCGCGTGGTCTCCCGAGTAGTAGCATCAAGGTCGATGGAATCGACGATTTTGAGGAAATCCCTCAGATGCTGATTTGGATCTTCGGAACGAAGTCCATGGAATGCACATCCGTTTTGCACCAACCGGATGGTGTCGGATCGCAGGGCCGTAGTTTGGGCTTGGTCGGGAAGCTCAATGGTGTTCCTATAGCCTAAGTGGCTTGGTCTTGAGTATTCACCAAGAGTACGGGCTCTTGGCGGGTCATTTGGTGGTATGTTGATGAATGGTAGTGGGTTATCACCTTCCATGATGAAAAGTGATGAGGTTACGAACAAAGGTTACGAAGAAGGGGGATAGACTAAGAGGAATCTAAAAATGAGAAAAAAAAAAAATTTACTTGATAGGAATCAAGCAAAGAAACCTAAACGAGGTGGACTACTAACTAGCTATTCTATTCCCCGGCAGCGGCGCCAAAAACTTGATAACGCTACACGCGTCGTTCGGGGTCAAAGGAACTTCCTTTTCTTCGAGCAAGTTTTATAACACCCTAGGCAGTGAACCTAATCGTTGTAGTGTAGTAATTAGGGTAAGCCACGGGTATTGATATCGTTCTCTAGGGGAATAGGAATGCTAGTAGGGAGTTACTACGCTAAGGTTAAGGTTAAAGAAGATTATTTTTTTATCTTTTTATATTTTATGAAAATGGAAAAGTACGGATCTCGGGTATTGGATTTGGGGGGGGGGGGTTGGTATTTCTACCGATTACTCTACTATTATCTAATTATCTAAACTAAGGTTGTGGGAGTCTATGTCTAATTAATGTGTGCTCGTATGATAGTTTAAAGATGTGTTTACTTAGTTTGTATTACTCCTTAATTATCTCCTATTGATGGTTGAGTGTCACGTCTTATTCCTAGTTGCGTTGTGTTTCTAAAGTTGTAGGGTATGCGTTTCTCCCTAACTCTTTGAACTTACCAAAGGGTCTTGTCTACAAATCCACTTAGAGATTATAGACTCCTACTCTAAGGCACTCTTCGGATGTTTTAGCCTACAATCACTCAGGTAATCATACTCTAAGGTTCACAAAGATGAATCAAGCATTAAGTACACAACGAATGACCTATCGCATTACTAGATCATTAATCAACTAAGATAAGAAACAACCAATCAATATTCAATAATTAAGTTTCATACTTCCTAAGCAAACACACAAATAAATTAGCCGGACATGGAGAACATGCAAGCATACACACAAATAATCAAAGACATAATTAAATTAATGAAGCAAAGACTTATCTTGGTGTAAGATAGGGTTAAAAACCCTAAAATACTGTACAAGACACCTTAGGTTCGGTTTTAGGTTTTTAATCCAAAGACTCTCCACACAAAGACTGAAAAATTCGGATTCTATATATAAGATTACAATTGCGACGGCGTCACCTTATGTTTAGTGACGCCGTCGTGTCGCCGCCATTAGGGTTTCGTCTTGGCCACGTTAACCTTGCGACGGCGTCACCTTATGTCCGTGACGCCGTCCTCTTCAGCTTCTGACGTCGTCTGGATCGCATCTAGGCCGTCTGAGTAGCGACGGCCTACTCTTTCACAACTAGACGCCGTCTCTTGAAAACACGAGTTTTGAGTTCTGACCCGTCACAATAATTCTCCGACGGCGTCGCAAATAGCTCCTGACGCCGTCGCCTTCTACATTCAGCGACTGTGAGTGTCTCGATTTCGACTTTGGCCATT
This sequence comes from Chrysanthemum seticuspe, assembly GCA_019973895.1. Classification (NCBI taxonomy): domain Eukaryota; kingdom Viridiplantae; phylum Streptophyta; class Magnoliopsida; order Asterales; family Asteraceae; genus Chrysanthemum; species Chrysanthemum seticuspe. Next base: position 91,542,476 of record BPTQ01000004.1, on the reverse strand, counting down.
TTCTTCATATATTCGCGCCTTTTCGTCCAAATAAGTTCCATTCCAGCATTTTGCCTTCACGAGACCTAAAAAGTGAAAAGGAACGATATTAAGCAATAACGGATACAAAAGTGATCAAATAAGGACTTAAACGACCCCTCAAAATGGTACCTTTTAAAACCTTATCAACCCCCATGACAACGAAGGACACTGATACATCACAGTCAGTGCCCTTGGTCATAACCACTACTCCCCAAGATCCAAAGGGAAACAAACAACCCGCTGGTAGGGGAGCGCCTTCCACAATGCCTGATGATGACATTAGCAAATCAAAGCCTTTGTCTGAGGGCACACTGATCGATCCCAAAGACTTAGAGGGAACCAAACAACCCGCTGATAGGGATACAACTATCACTGACTCCGCCAAAGGCACTGAGAAACTCCCACCAGTGTCCAAGGGGTCCACGGGGGACAAAGACTCAGAGGGATTAATACCACCCGCTGATATGGAACCCATCACCACCCCCTTGTTAACTGTTGCTGAGGTTGCTAAGTTACTACGTTCTGATGATGAACCTGCTGAGAGTGATGATGTTATTTTATCAGCAGGGGAAGAAGTGGACGCTGAGGTTCAATCTGAACAAGAACCTCAGCCTGATCCACAGGAGCATACTGAGTCACCCTTTCTACCTGAAGACAATGACTCAGCCTCCTCATCCAGCTCTGGTGAATTTAACCGTTTTGATAATATTCTTCCACTTACTGAAAGACAACTGGTTAAGTGGATCACTAGAGCTTCAAGGAAGTTGTATTCTGGGGTTACTGATAAATTATGGGATCAACACACTGAAGCCGCTGCCAGTTATGCTGATCTTTGATCCGATGTGCTCACCTTCAATGAAAGATCTTATGTACCAACATCTTCTTAGGCTGGATGAAAACCTGGTTAAGTTTCTAAAGCATCTTCAAACTTGTGGGGTTACCATTGATGAAATCAGGGATGCTGTCAAGGAAGACCCAACGCTCAATGCCAAAGTACTGGAGGCCACTGAGGTGTATGTGAAAATTTCATCTCGACTCACTGAACTGATAGATATGCTCCAATCTGTAAATGTCCAGGGTCTTCAATCCTCAGTCCAGTCTCTTCAGACCTCATTGGGCTCTTTGAATACTCAGGTAGCTACTTTGGCTCATGCCTTGTCTTCTATGGCCTGGAATCTTGGAACCAGGATGACAGCCTTGGAAATATCTCAGGCTAATTTGGAAGCAAAGGTCACTGGCATTCAAACAGATACTTCAAATATGAAGGCAATGATCACTGAAATTTATCAGGCCTTCAAGGGTCAAGCAGCTCCTTCCCCCTCAGCACCTACACCAACTCTTGCCCTCACTGACGCTACGACAACAATTGAGGGGGAGAATACTGCTGAAGAAACTCCTCTTCACACTGAGGGGGAGCCAACATCATCGGTATCTGCAACTCCAACATCATCATCTGCACCAGTCTCAACAACACCCATCTCATCAATCCCACCACCAACATCCATAACAACAACACTAACAGTGATTACACCAATAACAACAACAAAACCGCCCCTGGTTGCATCATCTTCCTCAGGCCAGGACAAAGGAAAAGGCAAAATGACAATTGCTGAGCCTGAGAAGATTCCCTACAAAATCGGTGACACTGAATACCTTCTCACACCTCAACAGCTAAGTAAATATCTCGCTAAAGAATAAAGGAGATTGAAACAAGCCGAGGAAGATAAGAAGAGTAAGGAAGCACTGGTTAAAGTGATTGCCGAAGAAGCTGAGAATGTGGGAATTGATCTAAAGAAGCTTCAAAAGGGTCAGGCAGGACAAAAGTTTAAGGATGCTCAGGCAGCTAAGATGGCAGAAATGAAAAAACAGTTGGAAGAAAAGAACAAAAGATCTGCTGCCATCAGGAAAGCAAGGATTGACGACTACAACTGGTCAATGACAAGCAGAAGGCTGCCTGAGAAGATCACTGATGTCAAAATCATTCCCAGGTCTAAACCACTGGCTATGAACGTCTACAGGAGGGATGATAAAAGACACTTCGAGGTTCATGATCCCCTAAAATTCACTGACTTTGGGATCAGTGAGCTCGATGAACTCAGTCCAATAATTGAAAAGAAGCAGAACAAGGTGGTTAAGGAGCTGATGAAGATGCTCAACAAAAGATATGAAAGGCTGAGGGATGCACCAGCTCAACTAGGAATTCAGCCTGCCTTAACAGCACCTCAAGGATCTCAACCACAATCATCCACTGAAAAAAGAAAGAGGGTTGAGTTCCAGCCTGAGATAAAAGTGCCTGGTCTCGAATTCAACAGGGAACTACCAGAAGGTGTTAAGTTTGTGAACTGTCTAGTGATTGAGAAGCCTGAAAGAGGGCTATTCCACATTGATGTCTATGGAAACCTTGCATTTCAAAGATGGAGTGATATTGATCAGGCTGGTGTAGCTGCAATGCTGAGCTACATACCAGTGGCCTCTCAGATCCAAACCCCAGCAAACATCAGTTTCTGTTAAGACCTAAATGCCAAAATAAGAGACCATCCTAACAGGGAAACACTCATCACTAAGAAAGTCAAGCTTGAAGCACTGGGAATCCATCTGGACTGACATCATTTTGATTTATCTTTTGTACTAGTGATAGGAACCTTGTAATTTGATCAATAAACGATGTATGTTTTGTTAAAATATTTAGTGTTCCTTATTATATTCATTAGTACATTCAGTGTAAGAAGAAGCCAGTTGCTCACTTACGCTGATCAAACACTTAGGCTATTTGTATATCTAAATAGGGGGAGACTGTTGGGTTCAGTAAATACCCAAACCCCTTAATCTAGGATTTGAATAGAAAATAGCCCAAGTGTTTAGTCCGTTAAACACTAACAGGTCACTGAGTGCATAGTCTCTCAGTGAGTCATCTTCAGGATACTCAGTACGAGGCGAAGAAGAAGTCTCTCCACTCAGTAAGGCGGAACTTAAAGGGTGAAGACTGAGTCAAGAAGAAGATGGTGGATTCAGTGAGTGATGACAATAACTCACTGAATCCCTAAGACTCCTCTCCAACTACTTACACTGAAGACAAACTGAAGTAGAAGACTGAAGGATGTAAAGACTGAAGAAAGAGCGGGACAAGGCGGGATAAGTTTGAATCAGATAAGACGAAGTCCTTATCAACCAAAGTCAACTTTCCCTGAATGGCAAAAGATCAGGCTCAGTGTCATCACTGAACTTAGGAAAGTAGTCTTGTCTCTTACCTAGAATAGTCTTTGTAAACAGAGACAAAATACATCAGTATTTTGTCTTCTGTATGATGTCAGTTTGTCACTTAGGAAAGAGTCAAAAATCATAAGAGATGGAGTGAAAAGGTTAAGCTTGTGAATTGTAAAAACATACATACACGCAAGCCATCTTTTTACTCCTCCAAATACAACTTAGTTCCTGAGATAGCTCAGTGAGCTCTAAGAGTTGTGCTTAGACTTAGCCTGAGCTTAGAGAGGAGTCACCAAACTTTGTCATTTCAATCCCAAGTACTATTCCGCAAGTACTTGGGTAACGTATTCTTTGTTGATTTATTTCTAATAAGAATATGATGTTGAAAATTACCGTGTGTGTTTTACTTGTGTTAATTTCAGTCATAGTTCACTATTAACTTGTTTTATATACTTAAACTGTTTTAAACGATAGTGAACGGGGAACAACAATCTCTCACTAGCATTCCTATTCCCCTAGAGAACGATATCAATACTCGAGGCTTACCCAATACTACACTACAACGATTAGGTTCACTGCCTAGGGTGTTGAAAAACTTGCTCGACGAAAAGGAAGTTTCCTTTGACCCCGAACGCGTTATACGCACATAAAGTTTTTGGCACCGCTGCCGGGGAATAGAATAGCTAGTTAGATTTTTAGCTCGTTTAGGTTCCCTTGCTTGATTCCTATCAAGTAAGATTTTTTCTTATTTTTAGCTTCCTTGTAGTCTATCCCCCTTCTTTGTGTTTGTGTTCGTAAAACCCTTTTCATTTGTCGCTATGGCAAGTGAAGTTGCATTTGAATCATTAACAAATGAGGAACAATTGAATTTCACAGATTGGATTGCTTTTTATTGTTCTAATGAATTTGTGAGTGATCTTAGAGATATCCAAAAGGAGACGGGTGTAAGGTTAGATGGATTTGATAAATTTTGTGCTTGTGTGGCTTCTATTCAACAATCATTGTTAGGATCAACTCCTTTTAGTGAGACCCTCTAGAATTTTTTTGAGAAAATCCTCCTAAGCATAAACCATCAGTTGTTGTCTACATCACAACTTGAGGAAATAGATAAGGAGGATTTATCCAACCTTAGGCACCATGAACAAAAAGACCTAGATCTTAAGAACATGGAACCGAAATCCGAACAAGATTGTGAGTTGGTTATAGTTGAACTACCTAGTTGCATGCGTGGGATAGATTTCACCAAAACATATGACACGCATAAGGAATCCTTTAGGCAAATAGAACATAGTAGTCAAGTTTTTGAGAACAATTCTTATGAATCGGACCAAGAATTTGAAATGGCTAAAAAAGGATTTGAGATGCTTAGGAGTGTATTTGGGTTAGATCATACTAAAACACATGATGAGCGTATAGGAGATCTAGATATAATGGAGAATGAGGTGGAAACTCCAAGCCCATAAGCCCTGCCATCACTTAAGGAACACACACCACCTATAACTTACCCGGAAGAAGTAGAAGAGACTATAGGAACCCCGATTGATAGAGAACCTTTTGACCAAACACCACTTGAGAATGTAGGTTTAGATGCTTGTTGTCATGACCTCTCTCTTAATCCGAGGGAAGTTCCTAATTTTGATGAACCGGAGCCTCAACCAAAAACCTTACCCAATTTTCAGTCTTTAGATGGGAATTTAGGAATTGAATTAGGCCCCAATCCACCCATCAAAATAAATAGTCCAGGTAGTTGCTTGATAAAGGTAGTAGACTCTAGGCCATGTAGAATGGAAGCTAATATAGGAGTAACCCATGACCTTACACACTTACATCACCCATTCAAGGTTGATAACAAGAAACATTATGGGTTTAAACCAGGTTTATTAGGTCAAGATGGATCCTTAACTAAAAATCTTTTGAAGTTGATAGAAGATGATCCATTTTTAGGAGAGATATTTTATTCACCCGCTAGACCAATAGAATTATGTAAGGTTATAATGAATGGAGCACACTCCTTTGAGCATATAAATCACCCATCACCCTCTCCTCACGTAGCAAATTTCCACCCTAATAGTGTGTATCGCTACTATCACCCGCACTTAAGCTTAAGTGTAGGAAAAACTTCCCATTTGTCCGTTAAATAAGGGTAGAGTTAAGCTCGTGACTCGAAAAAAAACAAGCGCTTCTTGGGAGGCAACCCATGTGTATTTGTTTTTCATTTTTATTTGTGTGTTTATATATCTTTTTCATTATTGTTTATTCTCATGTTAGACTTTGTGCAAATGCTTTATTTTATTTTTAACCTCGTCTTAATTACATATAAAGGTATTTTACAAAAAGATAAGTGTAGGGAAGATCAATCATGTTTTTAAGAACATGAACATGAGAATTACAATTAGTGAAATTGATATATATGTGTGTTTGTTAGAGTCAAATGCTTGTATCGAGTCATAATGGATGTTTTGCAGGAACTTTTCCAGATTTTAAAGATATAATTTTTCCAGAAAAACGCATACTAGTTTCTTTCAGGATAACCTGACGGCGTCAGGATCATAACATGACGACGTCTGGAGGAGCAGAAACAACTTATAACTTTCTCTCGTTTTCTGTGCTACTTATAAATTTTTGGAAATTCTCAGGTCTTAATTTTCCAGAAAATTTACAAACATCCATTCTACAAGCATTATATCTTATTTAAGTCTGGAATTACATCTTGTTGTGATTTTTCTTTATTCGGTTTGATGCTTTGGGTTGTCTGTTTTCTTAAAGTGTGCAGGTTATATTTGGCAAGAAGAAGAAACTCAACACTGGATGGAGCTTATCATGCATACATTCTTCTTGGAAAAGAATTTAACCACTACTTCACACGGATCCTACCAAGCTAATCAGGGGAGTACTAGTTTCTTTCTCTTTTCATTACCTTCCGTTATCATAACTTTGATACTTTCGGGGAACATTTGGGACAATGTTCAGTTTAAGTGTAGGGAGGGAGAATAAAACAGGAACTTTGAAACTATGCTTATCCTTGATTATTTTTCTTGTCCTACTTCATTTGTGTAATAAACCATGAGAGATATTTGTTAGGGCAATTTTAGCGCCAAATTTAAAATTTTTCACGACTTGTACGGGTGGGTCTTTAGTCTTAATAAAGAGTCTCATGGATAGGAGCTATATGACTAACCCAAAAACCCTTTACCACTCAAATTCCACCCCAAAAATTTGAGGTTCCCCCCTAGATCTATAGGAATTAAAGCAATCACCTTTAATGCTTCGAGAGTGTACCAGTTGTATAATAGATTCTAGAACTTGTTTTGTGATGCATCACGAGATCGCTAGTGAGACTACACTTGTGTAGTTAGGAATGACTAAATGATAAGAGGCATTAGGATAATCCTTGTTTGATACCCGTATTATAATTACTTCTTCCACATCGGTTGAGTAATTCCCCTACACCCTTGCGATGTACTCATCTTTAGTACACGATACCTCTAGTTAACCCCTCAGAGCCTATCCTTTTCGCGGTTCTTTTGATGTTTCAGTTTTCCGAAATATAAATGAAGAGCATTGTTAACAATCGACCCCCAAATGTACACCCAAATCGCCTTAGCCTACCTTGTATGCACTCACTTTTAGTGCATTATTGTTATCATACTAACCCCTTAGTTCAATTATCTAGTTACTTGCATGGTTGCTAAGTCGAGTCATATCTTTTGTACACAGTTTTGAGATGATTGGGACTCATGGGAAAAGTTAAATTTTATGGAATGACGGGAAAGAACGTGAAATTCAAATTCCCTTTATTTACGTAATAATGTACTCCAAGTGTTTTGATCTTTTCAATTCGGCTCAAATTAGTGTTAGAGTAATAAAAACTCAACTGTAAGGATGCTCTTATAAATCCCTTATATTTTGATGTTATCGTAGATGATGGTAGAGTAAAAGTGTATGCACAAAAAAAAAAAAAAAAAAAAAAACGAAAAAAGAAAAAAAAAAGAGAAAAAAGGGCAAATAATAATAAAAAAAAGTATCATACTTGCCATCATTTGCTTTTGCGGGTAGCAAACAAACATTTTTGCTTTTGTGGGTACTATACTTTCAAATTCATCCTCTTTAGGGTACTATGTGACATTTTTGCCCTTTGGGAAAAAAAAATTCTATTAACTAAGAGGGGCAAAAATGTCCAAATTTTTTGAAAAATACCTTAAAGAGGATGAATTTGAAAGTATAGTACCCACAAAAGCAAACAAATTTGTTCACTACCCACAAGAGCAAATGGTGTCAAGTATAATACTATTTTTTTAATCATTTGCCCCAAAAAAAATAATAAAAATGAAAAAAATGAAAAAAATATACGGGCTACCATCCAACATCTATCTTTATATTTATGTTTGTTTGTTTCAAGTTATCTAGAGTTTAGTGAGCTGAGTCTTGGCTTAGCAACGCCATTCTTTTTATGCTTGTAACATAAACAATTTTGACTTGCCACCACTAAATCCACTATCCAACCAAACCCTTTGTTTCCCTAACCATAAGCCTAACGTTACAACCCTTTAAAATACCTCTTAGATAGTTATTCCTAGGTGCTTACACCAAAGAGGTGGAGGTTTGATCTAGTCTCAAGCTGTAACATATTGGATTTCACATACACATCAAATCACTATCACAAGGGGCGTACAAGATGAGTTTTAGAGAGAGAAAGTTAGAGGTTTGGGAACTTTAGTGAGAGAAAGAAAAATCTTATTATGAGCTCCAACTCTCTACCTTGGGAGGTAGAGAGTATTTATAGTCTTACAATAAAATGCCACATGACGGGCTGTGGATCAGGCATACAGTGGGTAAAGACCCGTCCGTCCTCCACGGTGTTACTTAACTAAATACTACTTAACATAATAACTACGACTACGAACTTTCTAACGAATACATATACTTGAGGTGACCGACACTTTAATACATGGATTTACTAAATCCTAACAATCTCCCCCTAAGGGAGGTTACCTCAAACACACATTAAGATTACATAGAATACAAACAGATATTATATTGAGATTGTTCTTGGATTCTTGTTCATGTTCTGTGTTCTGTAGCTCGTAGTATTTGATTCTTCATTTTTGCATGTTCGGATAATCTGAGTGGAGGTCTTTAACTGATCCACGTGATACTGAGTTTTGAGCCAGCTTTGAGATCATTAGTCACAGTAAATCTCTGACTCATCCATTGTGGTGTTGGTATAATGTGATGTTGTGAGATTTGGACCGACATGCTCACATTCTGGATCATGATATATTTTTATCAGAGTAGCGGAAGCTTTCGTTGATTCATGATATTGGAAGCAGCGTAGCAGAAGCATGGAGTGATAATATCAGAGTCATTGATGCACCAATCATGATTTCTTTGGAAATGAATGTGTTGTGTGAGCATGCGGCTAGGGATTGACCGCTTCATTCTGATCAGCTGCAAACGTCGGGTGTTCATGCATAAAACAGTTAGCAATAAAGCGCACAAGAGTGTCTTTGATCACTTTTGTAGAATTGAGGTACACGGCCCACGGTTCCCCGTTGATCAGTACAAGTACTGCCTGTGATCAGGTATAATTCCAAAGAATTTCCTTGACAGGGTTTCGCAGCTGCTCTAGCTATTCTCAAACCGGAACGTCTCAAAGAAGACAACACGGAGTGAGTGAACCAGCGAAATGAGATTCACTGATTGATGAGAAGAGATTTGAAAAAACAATTGTGTACTGCTCAATAAAAATTGTTTTTGCAATACAACGAAGGTTTTAAGGAAAATCAATTATCAATCATAAACACCTTTTATTTTGAAAAATTAGTACACAGTCGATGTGCTAAGGAAAAGAGTTTTTAAGCACAACGACCGGTTTTTCAAAGGTATCCGTCAATCCATAACCTGAACTAGGATTGATTCAAAAGATTGAATCGCCCCATTGTTTCTGCTCAGTTGTCACATGGTTAATCTATTGAATAGATCTCATATGCCACCCACCAGGAGCTTGTTTGATGTTGGCTCCAGAAGGCTTTCCATCTTCATTGTGAATATGTTTGCATATCACTCAGATGTTCTGGCAAATATAATCTCCCTTTCCACAATGTGTGAAACAGAGAGTCTTTATTGAAAGTGTCCTAATGAGATTTGTAGATGATCTCGTGGCTCTAGACTCAATTGTGCATATTTGGTTCCTAAGCCGGAGACTAGGGAGAGGGTCTCCTTCTTCAATATCAACAAACTCCAAGAGAAAGTCGATAGATAATGTCGGTTCCCCGTGAGAATGAAACAAGTCCTTTTAAGAGGAACTTGAGTGGTTTGGGAAGTTGTAGTGCAGTGCGTCACTGGGTCCATGACGTCTTGTCTTCAATACCGATGTTACCTTGGTAACTACCAGTAGCATATGAATTGAACCCGGTTTCTGCCCTAAGGTTGAGTAAATGGAGGGCTATTTCTTTTCACCCTTTTTCACATTCAATTCTTTTTCATTCTTCAACCCCTTCAGTGCTTACCGAAACTTCATAACTAGAACCTTGTTGGGTTTATTCCAGTACTAGCTTAGTTTCAGTCCTTACTCTTCCCATATCTCATTTTTCTCCTTTTTTCAATATTCCTAAGGACTCTACACTATCAAGTGGTTTTGTCCCTGGGTAGATCTCTCCGGTTCTGGTGGATCATTGGACCTCAACCTAACCTTATCATCCTTATATCACCATGCATAAAGTAAAGTTGGTCGGTCTTTTGATATAGTTCTTCCGCCTTGAAACCAATTGAAAACCATTTGAAAAAAAATCAAGATACTTGTGATATAAAATCAAATTATTTTGTATCTTAATTGTTTTGATATTTTAGAAATGCTCCCCCTCAACATATGCATAAAATTCAGAAATTGTTTAGCACATGGAGGCAAGAGATCTTTGAAATCGTTAGATTAAGAATAAAAGGTCCAATCTTTTGATTAACATTTTCTAAAATGATCATCATCACTTCCCAATCAATTTGAGTAGATAAAACATTTTGAGGAAGGATGAGGTTTTCAAAAGTTTGCTCCCCCTCAATATGTGCCTCGAAGTTTGAAAGAGTTTTGCACATATTAGAGGGAACCTGCACTTAGAGACAATTCAATCACGTTTCAATAATTTAAGGTTTAAAGTAGATGCTCCCCCTCAACATGTGCATGGAAAATTTGAAATCGTTTGTCACATGCGGGGAGGAAAACTTGCTAAACACTTATGAACCCATTTATCGAATTATCAGTTTAAATCCAATTTAAATCACAAATTCTCCCCCGATCACAATTTTCAGAACATTTGAGATTTGAGATCTCTTGTTGATTTAAATTGATTTTGAAAGCTTTTGAGGAGAACTGTGACTTTCTTATGAAAACATTTAGCCGATAAGGATCAAGTTTGAAACATAAGACTCCAAAGATTAAACATGCTTGAGTATCTTTTTAGAAAACATTTTTAATAATCAAGGTCTTGTACCAATTGAATAAACTTATTGTAAAATATTTAGAGTAGACCTTGCTCATTTACGTGCCAATTGATTGAAAAAAAAAATACTTTGATTTAATTGAAAAATCATTCTCTCCCTCAATCAATGACGAAAGTTGTTGATTGAAGGAATGAGATTTTGACATCTGAAAGCTCTGATGATTTTCAAAAATATTTTTCAAAACAATTGCGTTTTCATTAGATGACGAATATTTTTCAGAAGAATCATTAGAAGGAAAAATATTTGAAAGGAAACATTTGTCTTGTTAATGACAAACATTTGTTTTTAGAATCAGAGCATGAGATTAGAAAAACAAGATAAAGCATGGCTCTGTTCTTTCTTTGAAAAGCGGGTTATTGCCTGAAATGACAATGAACCATAGTTTCACTTTCTCTCAATTTTTTTAAACGAATTTGTACATTCGACCAACATCTAAAGACCCGTGTCACTCTTTGACTGGCAGCACAAAGACCATAGATATTAATCGAATCAAGAAGAAACATGACAAAAAGACAATTTTTTTTTGATTTTTCGAATTTTTCAAATTTTTATGGATTTTTGAAAGTTTTATAATTTTTTCTTTGCTTTTTGTTGGTTTTAAAATTTTGTATTTTGTTTTTCAGAATAAATATTTACAAGAGATGGATGAAGAAAGACCTTTACTCCTCGTCTTCCTCCTGAAGACGTTTGAGTGTTTCTGGTTGAAGGCTTTTCAAGCCAAGTCGTGGAAGAATAAACTCAAAACGTTCTCTTGGAAGAGCTTTGGTGAAGATGTCTGCTAACTGGTATTCTGACTTCACAAAATAGAGTTCCACCACACTGTTTCTACTTGTTCCTGGATGAAATGATGTCGAATATCGATGTGCTTTGCTCTTGAGTGTTGAACGTTGTTGCAAGAGAGAGCAATAGCACTTTTATTATCACAGTACAGAGGGATTTTGTTGAATTTAAAGCCATAGTCAGATAATTGGGATCTCATCCAAAGGATTTGAACACAACAAGATGACATGGCTATGTATTCAGCCTCTGTAGAGGAAATAGAAGTACTCATTTACTTCTTTGAAGACCAACTCACAAGCTTATCACCCAAAAACTGAGCACCTCCTGACGTACTTCGACGTGTATCTTGACATCCTGCATGATCAACATCTGCATAGGCTGTTAGTGACATACCGGTGTCCTTCGGGTACCAAAGTCCCATGTTGATGGTTCCTTGGAGATACCGAAAGACCCGTTTAACCGTTTCAAGGTGCTTTTTAGTAGGCTTAGCCTGATATCTAGCACACATGCACACAGCGAACAAGATGTCTGGTCTACTAGATGTGAGGTACATCAGGGATCTAATCATACTACGATATTTCGTTTGATCTACCATGATCCCTGAGTGGTCCTCATCCAGCTTGGTACGTTCAATCATGAGAGTGTCAACGGTGTCACATGAAACAAATCCAAATTTCTTTAAGATCTCATTTGCATATTTAGATTGATTAATAAAAATGCCTCCGGGACTTTGTGAAATTTGTAATCCCAAGAAAAATGACATTTGTCCCATCATTGACATTTGAAATTTGGAACCCATTTCTTTTGAAAAATGATCACATTCATTGGGGTCAGTCGAGGCAAAGATAATATCATCAACATAAATCTGAACGTGAATTAAATGTTTGCCTGACTTTCTGGTGAACAATGTCGGATCAACTGCTCCCTTGCTGAATCCAGTAGATAGAAGAAACTTTGACAGCGTATCATACCATGCTCTAGGAGCTTGCTTCAAACCGTAAAGGGCCTTTTTCAAGCGATAGACATGAGTAGGATGCTCTGGATTCACAAAACCCTCTAGCTGGCTGACGTAAACCACCTCTTTCAAATCACCATTAAGAAAGGCGGTTTTCACATCCATCTGATATACGATCATGTTCTTACTAGCCGCATTAGCCAAGAAGATTCTGATAGCTTTGATACGAGCAACAGGAGCAAAAGATTCCTCAAAATCAATACCTTCTTCTTGACGATATCCTTTAGCCACTAACCTAGCCTTATTTTTTAACACATCACCATGCTCATCAAGCTTCACTTTGAAGATCCACTTTAGAGCAATGATCATAGCACAGTCTGGAGCAGGTACTAATTCCCATACATCTAATCGATCAAACTCATGAATTTCTTCTTGCATGGCATTGAACCAGCTGTCTTCATTCATAGCAGTTTTAACATCTTTAGGTTCGATCTTAGAGAGTACGAAGTTGAAGAAGCACCATAAGGCATCAGTAGCAAGTTGTTTACTAGTGGATACAGGACGAGAAGGGTTTCCAATGATGTTGTCCAATGGGTGATCATGTGTCCATTTTCTAAGGTGTTCATGTGGTTGTTGTTGTGGAACTGAAGTAGCAGAGTCGATGTCTCCTGATGAAGATGGTTCTGATGATGAATCAGGAGCAAATATATTTTCAAATGGAGCATCTTCGGGAGTAGCAAAGGGATTAACTTCATCCTGTGAATCAGAAGCAATTCCATGATGTTCACTCGGTGATTGAAGGTTTGTTGATGAGACAGATTGATCAGCAGGCGCTTCCTGACTTAATGACATAGAAACTGAAGGATTGACTTCATTGACAGGGATAGAAGCAGCCTCTGTTGATGGAATTGACATATCAATAGCACTTGGCTCAAAGTGTTCATCAAACATAGGATTAAACAATTTCTTCAAATCATCTTCAGAGGGAGGTACATAAGGAGTTGCTGGTGAATGATTAGACACAAGAGTAGAACTGATAGGACTACTAGATGAGAGTTGTGATGCGGGTCCAGAACTAGATTGTCCTGGAGCCATTTGACCGGTCAGCTCATCAAATGTAACATGAATTGTTTCCATAATATTTTGGGTTCTCTTGTTGTAGATTCGATATCCTTTTCTGTTTGGTGCATATCCTACAAATACCCCAATGTCCGCTTTAGCTTTCAGTTTACCTAAGTCTTGACCATCATTAGTTGGGTAACATAATGCACCAAACACTCGAAGGTATGACAGATCAGGTTTTCGATTGTGGACAAGTTCATACGGAGTCTTTCTATGAGATGTGTGGATTAGGGATCGATTTTGAGTGTAACATGCAGTGGCAATAGCTTCAGCCCATAGAAACATTGGAACATTTGAGTAAATCAACATTGTTCTTGCGGCTTCCACAAGAGTTCGATTTCGTCTTTCAACTACACCGTTCTGTTGAGGAGTTCGTGGAACACTTCTTTGAGGACTGATTCCAACACTTTCATAAAATTCATTGAGTTCTTTATTAACAAACTCAGTTCCATTGTCAGTTCGGAAGATTCGAACCGTTTTGTTGAGTCGGATCTGAAGTTGTTTAATGAGTTTAATGATGACATCTGGTGTTTCATCCTTTGTCCTCAAAAACTTAACCCAAGTGAATCGGGAGTAGTCATCAACCACTACTAGAATGTATTTCTTCCCATTTATCATTTGCACTTTCATTGGTCCGCATAAATACATATAAAGGGTATGAAGAACTTCCATTACTGAGTTTGTGGGTTTTGGTTTGTGGGCATATTTCGTGCTTTTTCCCAATTGGCAAGCTGAACAGAGATGATCTTTTTCATATTTCAATCTAGGTAAGCCTCTGACAAGATCCTTTCTGGAAAGGTTATTAATGGTGCCGAAGTTCAAGTGATTGAGACGACGATGCCATAACCATGAATTTGTTTTTGAAGCTTTTGACAACAAGCACATTGGTGAGGACTTCATCATGTCTTCGATAGATATGGTATATAGGTTTGAACCACGGGTTCCTCTGAGAAGTTCCACACCATCAAGCTCTCTAACAAAAAAAGTATGCTTTCTGAAAGCCACTTCTAAATCGGAATCACAGAATTGACCAACAGAAAATAGATTATGACCAAGACCTTCTACGTAATATACCCTGGAAATTACACTTTTACCAACCACATAATCTCCATAGCCCATAATTGCACCGAAATGATCGTTCCCGAATCTAACTGTCCTGATGAATTTGCTCACGAAGTTCATGAGCCGCGACTGGTCTCCAGTCATATGCTTGGAACAGCCTGAGGCCAGGTACCACAGAACGATTTGAACAATCTGCAGTTGAACACAGACAGGAATGGATAACTGGATAATTGGGATCCCCATGCAAGAATGGGTTCCATTTGGTTAGTAACAGTGATTGGAACTCCCACATCAGAAATAGAAACACCCATATCAGAAATAGAAGCAATGGAATCATTAGGAATAGATGCATTGCTGGTGTCTGTATTTGACCTATTCAAAGTATGTTCACTTCTTATAGGAATAGTTCTACCAGTAGGCATCCATTTTCTAGTGGGCATTGTCTTAGCAGAAAAAGGTATCCATTGATAACCTATCTTTCTAAATGTTCTTCCTGTGGGT
This sequence comes from Chrysanthemum seticuspe, assembly GCA_019973895.1. Taxonomy (NCBI): domain Eukaryota; kingdom Viridiplantae; phylum Streptophyta; class Magnoliopsida; order Asterales; family Asteraceae; genus Chrysanthemum; species Chrysanthemum seticuspe. The sequence continues at coordinate 91,527,337 of BPTQ01000004.1, read as the reverse complement.
TTCCACTGTTTTCTAACTTTCTTACGTCTTTGCATTTTAGCCTTCTTAGCATGATTTCTAGCATTAACAATTTTAACTGGGCATTTGACAGCATTAGACGAAACATTCACACCACATTCATGATTAGCAACAGAATTCAAGCAGACATCATTACATGGTTTACAGATAGTATCAGAATTCGAATTAATTACAGTATGCCTATGGCAAATACTAGAATCAACACGATTCGTTTTATTCAACTCAAACTTAAAGTTCCTAGGTTGGTCTTCTACTCTCTTCCAATGCGCATTCTTAGCTTGCGAGGTCCTATCTTGTTTGGTATTGCATGGAGGCTTTGACCCGCTTGCTTTAATGTCACTGATTACTCCTATAGAGGGAATTATGGGAACATTAGTTGGTTGATCTACTTTTTGCATTCCTGAACTAGATGTGCAAGGATCTGAAATACTAGAAGGCACATTAGTGTTCACTTTCTTAAAGCTGGGCATGGAATGGTTAGTATGCTTGGCACTAGGCATAGAACAGGGTATCAAGGGATTGACTTGCTCACCTAGGGATTTAGGGCATATTGTAGTTAAGCATTCTAGAAGTTCTTGAGATCGTTTGGCATATAAGCATGCATGGCCAATTGCATTATCAAGTGGTTTCTCTAACTTATCCTCTTCTACAATCTCACGGAGACATTCTAGGCTGTCCTTAAGGTATGAGAAATATGTTTGAATAGCAAGTTTGTTATTCCTAAGATGAGGAGGAACATATTTCACAGACAAAGCATATTTATTACAACTATGCACCTTTGATGCACCATTCTCCCCATTGGTCATTGGCATTTTCCCTTTTACCCGACTCTTCAGATTCTCAATTTCCTTTTGCAACGAAGTTATTTGTTCATTATTTTTGTTACGAGTGACTTTTATTGACTCAAATAACTCATTGAAATGACGTTTAACCTTTTCATTTTCTTCTAGAAAACTCTCATTTTCCTTTTGTAAAGCATTAACCAAGTTTTGAAGATGAAAGTTTTGAGAATTCCGAGAATCTAAAGGAGGAGGCATTTGGGAGCCAGTCACATTGTTCTTTTCACCCTTTAATTGAGAAATTTGGGCTTTCAACTTTCTGATCGTGTTATAGTGAGCTTGAATCTGTTCATCACGTTTGTTTATTTCAAAAACTGCATCAAACTTGGGAACATCTGAAGATATCTTGATGTTTGAGGTTTTAACATTTTCTTTGAGATGTTGATATTTTAGTTGTAAATCAAAATGTTCAACTTCTAGTTTAGAAAAATGTTTTACCAAATTATCGTGATCATCCTGTTCAATTTTCTCACTTAGTTTAGAGTTTTTGATTTCAAGCTCAATGACACGATCATGGGAGACTTTCAAAGCAACAGATAATTCATGAAATTGAGAAGCAGTAATAGAACAATTAGTGGCAGTATATAACACATCTTGAGAGATACATTCAGAAATAAGATTCTCATTCAAGGTATGCAAGTTCTTCCTCTCAATCTCATTATATTTTAATTCTCGCTCATAGTCACTAACCTCAACAATCATTGCATCAAATTCCTTTTCCATTCCTTTAATATCTGTATCTATCCCCTTTTTAAGACTCTCAAATTGATCTTTTAGTTGTTTAAAGAAAGGCATGACCTCCGTTAAATAACATTCTTTTGTTTGCTCAAATCCCCTTTCCCCTTCAGTTATCCCAGTGGGTGTGATCCTTTTCTTACAAGTTTTCTCAAAGTCAACAAATAATTATAAAATAACATATTGACTGATTAAGGTCTTGCTCTTAGTGGCAATAGTTCTAGGAACTAAATGCATTGGTGTATTTGGAGGATACACAGTCGCTGCAGAAATTTTCCTAAGGGGAGGGTTTGTTTCAACAAGATTTTCAGCTTTTTGCTTATCTAAGTCATTTTTCCAGAACACTTGTTCAGGTGTTAACAAAGTTTGAGGCTTAAACTTGTTTAAGGAAATCCAATTTTCCTTTTTGTAATCATGGGGTTTGACAATGATCTTATTCTCTTTGCACTTGGGATCGTTAAGCTTCTTATCCATTTTCTCCCTAGATGCATCATCTAATTTTCTATCTTCCTCATTGCAATCAATGCAACTAGGTGTCTGTCTAGGTTTAAGAATCTCATTGCCATCATAGATTACATTTTGAGCAGCTTTTGCTATCTTACCATACTCAGGGTTGGATTCCTTTATAATGGGGATACTATGCTTATCGCTGAGAACTCTATGCTTCGTGATCATGTGAGCAGTCTGAATGGTATTCCCTTGTACGTACAACTTATTTTCAAGCTTGTTTTTCAAGGTTTTTAGATTAGAAAAATCATTCAAAAGTTTTAATTCCTTAGCACTGAATTCTTGCTTAAGCATTTTAACATTTTCTTGAAGTTCTTGTTTTTGCTTAGCAGTTTTAGAAAGCTTTTCTTGTAAGGAGTTTAACTCTTGTTTTAATACTTCTTCTCTAAACTTAATTTTTCTAATAGTTGTATGCATTTGGTCATCCATTTCCTGCTCGCGGGTGGTTAACTCAAACTTAGCACGCTGTTCATAAATAGCAACACGTTCTTTATAGGCATTGAGTTCAGAGACTACATAATTATCAGGGATACACGCAGTGTATTCATAAAAAATATAGTCATCATTGACTGCAGAAGATGCATCACTTGGTATAGTCTCACTTTCACTTTGTTTCACATATTGATCATATGGGACAAAATTGATATTACCCATATTTTCAATATCTGACTCAAAAGTTTCAGTTGATTGTACTTTTATGTATCTTTTGGTCATCAACATCATCGTATAGCTTTAATACCTCTGAGATGATTGATTATTTGGATGGACTAGCTTGCTGTGGTGAGGGAACCTTTGGAGAGACCATTGGAGAAATGCTAGCCATGAAAATTGTTTGTGCAGTAGGTTCATCATCGACGTCAGAGTCGTTTGCATCACATTCTGCAACTTGAAAGGCATTCTGATGATTATGACCTATCTCCTGAATTGGCTGCTCATCCACATCTGCATCATATGTCTTAGCATTTCCCTCAGCAAGAAACAACAACTCCTCTTCATCCAAAGCTGCACCATTATCCTGAGCTTGCATAAGCAACATCTTATCCCTGAAGTACTCTGCATTCTGAGGGCGTTTTGGCGATGTGCAGTTCCTTGCAATATGTCCCTCACCACCACAGTTGTAACACTTGATCGGCTTTGCTTGTCCTTGATTTCCATTCCTTCCCCTATTCTGATTTGCTACATATCCTCTACCAACTCCACCTCTTCCTTGTTCATACTGCCTTTCTTGAACTGGTTGTACCATAACCTTCCCATCTCTAACAGTGGCTTGATTGTGTGGATTAGATGCTGTTCTGAGGTTGTTGTTGGTGTGTGGGAGAGAGTTCATGTTTTGACTAATCATGAGAGCCAGTTGATTAATGAAGTTTCCCACGCGTGCATCAGCATCAGCTTGTTTGAACATTGGATCGGGAATGAGTTTGTGATTACCATTACCCATGGGTATAACTTGAGAAGCTTTGGTGGTAATTCCAACATTGGTGTAAAATGCTGTTGAATCATTTGATGAACTTGTTTCTCCCTGGTTGGTTTTAAACTGATCAAGAATCCTTTTTTCAAACATAGCATGTCTCTCATTCTGAAGAAGGAATGCATAGAGTTGCTCATAGTTTGTATTCTTCAATCCTTTGGTTAGTTTCACAGAAGTGACAAACTTGTGCCATTCGGGATTCATGTTGTTCACAAATTTTGAGTTCAACTGAATGTTTGGCATGGTGATTTTGATATTCCTCATATCATTAACAAGCTTGTGGAATCTCACGTAATACTCATAGACACTCTCATCTGGTTTCATCTTGAAGTGCTCAAATTCATCATAGAGTTGTGATTCTCTTTCTTCCATAGTTAATTCAGAACCTGAGAGAAGCATCTTGACATTATCCCACACTGCCTTGGCTTCAGTGTTGTGATTGATAAGCTTGTAGATATCCTTTGGAAGACCTTGAAGTATGATGTTAGAAGCCCTGATATTAGCATCGAATCTCTTTTTCTCCTTATCATTGAGCTCATCATATGTCTTTGGTCTGTCTATTCCATAGATCATTGTTCCATCTGCAGCTGTATCAATTAAGTCTCTTATAGTCTCAATCTGATAAGGTCCTTCATCAATCGATTTGAGAATGTTGACCCTATTTTCCTTTCCAAGACAGTACAATCTGATTCTTTGAGCCCAAGAGTCGTAGTCAGTTCTGTCAAGCATGGGTGGACGAGTATCTGAACCAGCTGCTTGAACATCCTCGGCAACAGTGGAGATGATTGTAGGTACGTTGGTAGACATGTTTAAAGATTACATGGGATTTTATAAATCAATGATTAAACCGGGAAATAGATTCTTTCACGGGATTTTACTAAATCAAGAGAAAGCCGTATTACACACAAGAGTCAACCAAGTCGCTAAGAATCCTTGAACCAAGTCGCTAAGCACCAAGTTGCTAAGTAATTAGAAGACAAGTCACTAAGTTCCAAATCGCTACGAATTTTGACAGCAAGTCGCTATGCACCAAATCGCTAAGACGTCAAGTCGCTAAATAGCAACTCGCTAAGGTCCAAATCGCTAACACCAAGTCGCTAAGAACTTAAGAACAAGTCGCTATCAAAATTGAAAGCAAGTCGCTACCTTACCAAATCGCTACCCATAGTGGAGAATCCACTAAGTGTACTGTTTGTCAGCTTGTCTCAAAAGACAAGTCGCTAGGACTAACTCGCCACCAAATAACACTACAACTCGCTACCTTTTACTGAAGCAAGTCGCTAAGTAGAAATTCACTCCGAGAGCCAAGTCGCTACAAAGAAAAACTTTAAAAACACTCTTTTCAATCCAAAGTAAGCTCAACCACAGTGATTCAAGCTTACCAAATCAAAACCCAAGCACATACAATGATTCTAAACACAAAAGTACACCCAAAATTCAAACTTTAACACAAGAAATGAACCAAATGATGCAAAAACCACTAAACTTTTTCAAAATCAAAAACCATCTAAAAACCACTAGAAATCCAAGGATATGTAAGAGATGATCTAACCATGGCTCTTGATACCATTTGTAACATATTGGATTTCACATACACATCAAATCACTATCACAAGGGGCGTACAAGATGAGTTTTAGAGAGAGAAAGTTAGAGGTTTGGGAACTTTAGTGAGAGAAAGAAAAATCTTATTATGAGCTCCAACTCTCTACCTTAGGAGGTAGAGAGTATTTATAGTCTTACAATAAAATGCCACCTGACGGGCTGTGGATCAGGCATACAGTGGGTAAAGACCCTTCCGTCCTCCACGGTGTTACTTAACTAAATACTACTTAACATAATAACTACGAATACGAGCTTTCTAACGAATACATATACTTGAGGTGACCGACACTTTAATACCTGGATTTACTAAATCCCAACACAAGCCTATGGTAATCTATGTACTATAACCGGTTAATGAGTGTTTATCTTCCATTTCCATTTTCTATATTTCATATACACTCGAGAGATGAGAGAATCCAAACACCACTTGTGAGGTGCTAGTATATAATTTCCAATGCTTTATGCCCCCTAACTTATAAATTGATTGGCCAAAAGCACATTTGCTTGAGGACAAGCAAATACCAAGTGTAGGGATATCTGATAAGGATTTAAAACGTACACTTTTAAGGGGTCGTTTAAGCCCTTAATCGTCCACTTTTATATCTGTTACTGCTTAATTTCGTTCCTTTTCACTTTTTAGGTCTCTTTGAAGCAAAAGGCTGGAATAATGCATTTTTGGACGAAAAGGAGTGAATATATCAAGAAAATGGCTAAGTCAAGATCAAGACACTCAAGCTGTTGGAATTACACCTGACGGCGTCCCAAAAACAGGGCGACGCCGTCCCTATTTATGTAATTGAATTTGTGACGACTCAGTAGCGATTTTGCTATTTTGCACCTGACAGCGTCAGACACTAAAGAGTAAGGGCGTCACAAAGACTTTTCTTCTCAAGACGGCCTAGATCCAGATTCAGAAGACGTCACTACTGAAGACTGACGGCATCAAAACCACAACGTGATGCCGTCCCAATGATGACTTAGCCAAGACGAAACCCTAATGACGGCGATCTGACGGCGTCCCAACTATAAGGTGACGCCGTCGCAGTTGTAAAATCATATATAGAAATTGAATTTTCAGAATTTTGGTCCAGTTTGGACAGTATCTTAGGGTTCTTATACCCTATTTTACATCAAGATAAGTTATTTACTTCATTGATTTCATTATGTCTTCGATTGTATGTGTGTATGCTTGCAGTTTAACATATCCGGCTAAATTTCTTGTGTGTTTGCTTAGATCTATGAAACCTAGTTATTAATTATTGATTGGTTGTCTCTTATCTTACTTGTAATTGGCTTAGGATTGCACTAGGCCATCATTGTATTTTTAATGCTTGAGTAGTCTTTGTGAACCTTAGTTTATAACCACCTAGCATAATTGTAGACTAAATATCTAAAAATAACCTTAGTGTTTGTTTATGAATCCTAGAGATCTCGTAGGCAATAACCTTAAGGTCATCTCAAAGAGTTAGGGATAAAAACATACCCTACGACCTTAGAAAACACAACGCGTTAGGAATAAGGACGTGACAATTCAACCACCAGTAAAAGATAACTAGGGAGTAATAGTATCTAGGTAGACACATTTTTAATCATCATACAAGCACACATCAATTGACATAGCCTTGTAATAAAATAACAAAATGTACTGGTATTTATGCCACATACTAACATGTAAACCTAAGAACAAGACTTGTTCTAACAAAAATGACTCAAAAGAAAAAAATACTGGAGAAAATAGTAAAATGATTCCTTCCATGCTTGCATAGGTTTATGGATGGAAGTTTTGGTGAGTGATGATGTTGATGCGACCAAGGATGAGGTTAAGTGTGAGTCGCATCTCTTCCCGAATTTCTATTGCAAGATCCCTAGTGGATTGGCAATGTTTACAATGTAAATGATGTGGGTAATGTGTGCGGAAGTTTTCCGGGTTAGTTTGATTTGTGAGATGCGGAAGTTGTGGTGGAAAAGTTGGAAAATATGGATCAAATTCTGGAATGTTTGGAAGTGGTGGTGGAAAAGAGCCTAGATGTTCTTGTAAGACAGTGGAAGCTAAAGGTGGTGAGGTTACAAGATCATTGTAAATTGTGTTTGGAGATGTGGGAGGTGTTAAAAAGACTAGTTCTTTTGGGTTTGTTTGTTGGGATCTTGTTGGAGTCTTAAGGAGTTCCAATAGAGTGATTTTAGGTGGATACTTGATAGGTGATGATGGTGGTGTGCTTGTTGGGGATGAGGGAGGTGCTACTATGAAACCATTTGGTGGTGAAAGAGTATTTGGTGATGAACTATTTGACAATGGTTTGGCTAAACAACAAGGCCGGATGCTAATCCGTGCGGTTTTTCTAGATTTGGATGGTGGTACTACGGAAGGTGGTAGGACAAAATTTTGGATTTCTTGAAAAGGATTGTTTGCACTAGGTGATTCATCTATGTTGGAAGATCTTTTGGATGATATGATTATGGTTGTTTGTGAGGTTGAGAGTGATGAGGATGCAAGCATTTTAGGAACCCTATATATCAAAAAAAAAATAATGCATTGCAATGAATGTTTGACCCAAAATGTGGACTAAAATCTAATGATTAGATATGAATTTAAGGCATGTGATCATGAGAACACAAGCATTAAGTAACATACTCATTAGCAAAAAGGGTAAAATGATGAAAATATAGAGGTTTTTAGCCAAAGTGAGAAAAATAGAAGATAATTTCAGCTTCTGTCTCACGGATCCCATGAATCCTTCCCTTGAGGGAACCGTCCAGCGTAAATGCTGGGATACGTGGTACTAGTGACTCAGGCAACTTAAAATTTTCCTTTTGGAAACATTTGTGCCTAGTATGTGCCTATATGCAAACCATTTGGAGTTGCGGTTATCTCGACTCCTAAAAAGAAAAGAAAAATAGACTAGAAGTGAAAGAAAAAAAAACATACTATTATGTGAGATAACCCGAGTGCTCCTAGTTCATTGTTGCTTAAATGAATGTACCCGAAAACAAATATTAGTTATGGTGTTGTTAGCATTCAAAAGACATAAGATGCAATGAAAACGGGTTTTTACTTTGTATTAATAATGAAAAAGAGATTTGTCCTAGATGTGAGAAATAGCTTTTATGAAAGTGATACGGGAAGAAGTATCCTTTTAGAAAACATTTTGAAAAAGTTTCTTTGTTTGAAGAAAACGTTTATCCTTGAAAAAAAATATAGGTATGAAATTACGTGTTGTAAAAGAGACTTGCCTTAAAAAGTAAAAGAAAATTATGAAAGTACGAGTTGTAAATAAAACCTATCTTGGGTTTTGAAAATTCCCGTATTGTTTGTGAGTTGTGTGTGAAATAGAGATCCTCGACTCATAAAAGAAGAAGGCTAGTGTTTACATACCTTGTAGAGTTTAAAAACTAATTACGACGATTGTTCCATGAGACCAATACCAAGACGAAGTAGGTTGAATTGTTCCCGCTTCAACGGTTTGGTGAAGACGTCGGCTATGTTGTCTTCAGATGCTACCTTCTCAATAGAGATGTTCCCCTTTTGAACATTGTCTCTTAAGAAGTGATGCCGAATCTCTATATGCTTGGTGCGAGAGTGCAATACCGGATTCTTGTTTAAGTCGATGGCACCTTTGTTGTCATACAGAATGGCTATGTCACTTAGATGAATGTCGTAGTCAACTAACGCTTGTTTCATCCATAGTGCTTGTTGGCATGCTTTGCCGACGGAGACATATTCGGCTTCGTTTGTTGATATGGCCAATGCCATTTGCTTCTTTGAAAACCAAGATGTTAAACAACATCCCATAAAAGTACATACCCCACTTGTACTTTTTTGGTCAACATAATCACCTGCATGGTCAGAATCTGCATATACAATAGTTTCTACTCCCATACCCTTAGGATACCATAATCCTAATTGAGTCGTACCCTTAATGTATCTAAAAATTCTTTTGAGCGCTTCTAGATGTGATGTTTTAGGATCTTTTTGAAACCTAGCACATAGACAAACACTAAACATGATATCCGGCCGACTAGCCGTAAGGTAGAGAAGACTACCAATCATGCCACGGTATATTGTGTTATCAACGGATTCACCGTCTTCATCTTTTGTAAGTTTAGTGTCGGATGACATTGGTGTTCTTATGGGTTTTGACTCTTCTAAACCAAAATTCTTTAACATCTCCTTTATGTATTTAGATTGATTAAAGAAGATACCATCTTCTACTTATTTGATTTGTAGACCAAGAAAGAAACTTAGTTCTCCCATTATACTCATCTCAAACTCGCCATGCATGATTTTAGAGAAATCATCACACATGTCTTGACAAGTAGATCCGAATATAATATCATCCACGTATATTTGAAAAATAATTATATGTGATTCCTTTTTCTTAGTAAAAAGTGTATTATCAACTAACCCCATCGTGTAGTTGTTTTTGATTAAAAATAACTTGAGTCTATCATACCAAGCTTTTGGGGCTTGTTTAAGACCGTAAAGAGCTTTCTTTAACTTATACACATGTTTAGGTTTTTCAAAATCGATAAATCCCGGAGGTTGAGCTACATATACTTCTTCATTAATAAAACCATTTAGAAAAGCACTTTTGACATTCATTTGATAAAGCTTAAGATCATTAGCACAAGCATAAGCAAGAAGTATTCTTATAGAATCTAATCTAGCCACGGGGCATAGGTCTCATCAAAGTCTATGACTTCTTGTTGATTATACCCTTGGGCAACCAGTCTAGCTTTGTTTCTAGACACTACACCGTTTGCATCTAACTTGTTTTTATATACCCATTTGGTTCCTATTATGGTTTGATTACTAGGTAGAGGGACGAGTGTCCAAACATCGTTAGAAACAAATTGATTTAACTCTTCTTGCATAGCCATTACCCAACTTTCATCTTTTATGGCATCTTGTGTATTCTTAGGTTCTATGGTTGAGACAAAACAAAATAAGCTACTTTGGTTTTGGACTTGAGACCTTAAGGTTCTTTCGTTTAAATTTCCTATGACCTTATCTACGGGGTGATCTTTAGACTCTTTAATATTGATGATTTCATTATTTAAAGGTTTGATGCAGGTTTTAGAGGGAGTTACGCCGTAATCTTCTAATGAGTTGGCATTCTGACTCACGCTTTAGTTACGGCGTAATGAGAGAGATGAGTTACGCCGTAACTTCTTCAAAGTTAGCATACTATGATAAATCTTTGATATTTCTCCAATTCCGCGTCTCTTTAGCTCCAATGCTCGTAATTTACCTGAAAGTGGAAAACAAGCGTAAATCCATATAAATGATATAAATTACAAGCACTATCGGGGGAAATTGACACTTAATATTCAGGACTATTTGATGTTATCAAATATCCCCCCACTTGAACTCTACTTGCCCTCAAGTAGACCTTATTAGAAAGATTCCTAAAAAGATATCTCCCATAACCTGGAAAATATAAGTTTACAAATCCCTTATGCTAGAATAAAACAAAACCGAACACCTCACGAAATGGGAACAAAACACTCAAATCTCTCAACTATTCTAAGTGTCAATTTCGGGGTGATCACTCGCACAGTCATAGCGTGTATTCTATCATAAGCTTGGTGGTTACACAAATATCCACCACTAGAGTTAAGGGCTAAACAATTCTTGAAGGCAATATGGGTAGACACGACAAAGGTTAAGGGGTGACTCGTCATTACTAACATGTCACCGCGAAGTGGACAAAATTAATGATACATGACCAAATCCATGGCCAAGACACCAAAGATTGCTCGCTGCATCACCTAGACACGCTTCATGACTATAGGGTAGGATAAGACATGGGATATAAAAATGGTGTAAAATAAAAATCATGTAGGTAGTCTAAATCTATAACCAAGTCATCACCACTTACCGTCCGCCCAAAGTTCAAGCTTTGAAGTCAAGAAACCGGATCATGAAATACTAGGTAGATGTGTCATTAGAGGACTTCGTGATGGGCACACTACCTTTTCTCCAACTGTTGGCATAATTACCAACTCCAATCTTCGAATGTGACCGAGGTGGCCTCCTGGATACTAAATTTATAAAGCTCAACATAGTGCTTATAACAATGCACTTTTACAATAACATACCCATTTTTTTTTCATTCAACATAACAATAACAACTAAACATAATATCCCCTCACTTGAGATGAACAACGGGAATTCGGGGGATCTTCAATGATCTTCAGGAATATGTCATCGGTGAAAGCGTGATTTCCGAACCTTTCCACTTGAACCTTGAACTTAGGCAAATGATGACTTCCCAATCACAAATAAAGACTACAAGGTAGGCTAAGGTGTATAGGTGTATCGAAAGAATATATTAGGTCAAAAAAATGAAAGGAATGGCTCAGATGGGTGTATCTAGGGGTATCTTGCACTAAAGGTGAGTGCAACAAAAGGGTTTCACATGGGGGTCAAGAAGTCGAGGTGACTAATCGATAGACACACAATGGTAGGCTATTTGGGTGATAATCCTATAATATTGCCTTCTAAAACTGAAAAGTCCAAATACATCGAGCTAACTCAACATACCTCGTCTATGGTCTCGAAATGATGCAAAGGCCAAGTTCTAAAGTTTACAAGCTACCGGCACACTCATAATTTGGTGGATTTGGGGTAAAATATAGGAAACGGATAAGGCTAATCTCACCATATAATATCAAGGGTTGTATGTGCTCGGCTAAGGTCTAATCTAGTTAGGTTAAGAAAAACAAGTCAAAATTTTAAAAATGGCATAATTTTTTCAAAATAAACAAGAAAAACGAGGGAAAAATAATGTTCAAGAGATAATTCTACTCCCGTCCCACCACTTGAATTGTACAAAGTCCCTTTTGTACTAAGCGTTAAATAAAGGTGAAGAGAAAAGTAGAATTAGAGCGAGAACTTCCCTGAAATTTGCTCCAAAAAGAAAGAAGGCCCACGAAAAAGAGACATGCCTTCGTATAAGCATCATGAACAAACTTCAATCCCTGAAATCACACTGCCAACAAGCATAATTCTAAAAATAAAAATTGAAAAATGGAAAAAAAAACAAACATAACTTACTTTCGTATGAATCACGGTTGCATTTAGCATATGTGTTGAACACAGACAGACCTTGACAGATCTTGAGCACTCGTAGATCGTTAGTGTTGCCTATGTAATCATAAGCAAACTAATAGAAAATCTCTACAACTCGTATTCTATAGCGGAATGTAAATACAAGCTGTTATAACTAAGAACACTTAGATCCTCTATGGATCTTTTATTAACTGAAACTCTATGTTTCAAATGAGTTATCTATTACAAACTATGAAGTTCCTTTTATAGACAAGGAACCCTAAACTATTACTACTCAAACGACTAAACATGCAAGCATGCATTTAATGACTAAAACACTAAACAATATTGAGCAGTACAATAATACCCATGCTAACCTCGGGCAGTACAAGAATAATGATGGGTTAGCATTTAAATAATAAAGCGCATGCAGATCCTAGTCAGCTTCCACTCTTCAGCAGAAACACGGCACAACTTTTATACTTCAGCAGAATCTCTTCTTCAGCAGATTCTGCTTCTACTTCAGCAGAATCCTTCGGCAGTATTGACAGCAGAAATCCTACTTCGCATAATTCCCAACAATCCTCCCCTAAACTGGAATTTGACTTGGTTAAGTTCCAGTTTCCTACCTTGATAGATCTTAGAAACTTCAGTACTAGAGGATTGTTCTTAAACATCAGTAGCAAAGAACCAATAAATCTCATCTCTATGATGACCAAACTTTTAAACGCCAGGTCTTTGCAGCAACAAAAGACATAATGTACATTAAAACTCATTAGTTGCATACTATTCTCATCACATCCAGGTGTGTTAACTCATGTGAGAGGTGAATCATTGAAAATAATGGATTTGATGTCTCTTTACCAATAGCCATCACTACTGGAGTAGCCAGATATTTAAGTCCGAAAACTATGGTACATTGATAACCATCTGATTTATTAGCAAATCAGCAACTATATAAACGGATTTGATGTGTCTTTACCTGTAGCCGTTTGCTCAGGACTAGTCAATTCTTAGAATTGGTGAATTGATAACCAAATATGGATTCAGTTGTCTTTACCACAAGCCATATACCTGCGGGCTAGCCAATTCTTGGATTCCAAAAAGGAATATACCATGGTGAATTGATGACCATACAACTCTCAGCAATTAAGCATGGGTGGTTGCAGACCCTATGATTTTGAGCAAATCATTACAGCTATCAACAGATTTGATGTGTCTTTACCAAAGCTGTACCCTTTGGACTAGCAAACTCTTTGATACACACAAGGTATATGATTTCTCCCGAACTACCTTCTTTTATTTCTCAGTCACACTTATCAACCGCTTGTGAACGGTCAACCGTAACAGATGATAAAAGGGCGACAGCCCGGGAGAGAATGCCTGTTTACCAAGGATTAAAATATCCTTGGATCGTTTTATGTCCTGGTGAGGCGTGACGTTCTGGTACAATGACTTGTGAATTGTTGAAAAATAATATAAGTATAGGAAAACAGGAATCTGATTGACTAACACTAGGAATGTGAATAGTAATAGCTCTGTCACAGCTACGTCAATAAAAACGTACAATCAGAAACCTAGAAATATAAAAGTATTTACAAACATACGTTAAAGTTTAAATAAACGTAAATGTAACGAATAAAACAAAACTATTTATAACTATAGTAGGGATTTGCATGTCTTAGCGACTTAAATGCAAATTAAAGGAATTAAAAGATAAAAACTATTAAATAAACGCTATCACTATTTTTACAGATCGATGAACGTTTATTTTATAAAACAAAATAACTTAAATAAACTATTTTAACTAAAACGTAAACTCAAATTATCTAAAAACTAGATTTAAAATGAAAACGAGCGTTATTAATAAAAATTACGCTGGAGCGCAAGCAAAAACGTAAAATTATTGAAATAAAAGTCCTACGAGTGTAAAATCAATTTTTTTACGTACTAAATGACAAAAGAAAATTTTAGAAAAAAGAATTATATTTTTTTGATTAATATATTTTTTATTATGAATTAATTACTAAAAAACACTAATTAAATGTTTAAAAATACTAAAACAAATGAGAAAAATCTGAAACTTTCACAGAAAATACTTTAAACTAATACAAAGATAAGAAAAATAAAAAACATGAAAAAGCTGTATAGGATAAGCTGATAATAAGCTAAGTACACTGAATAAGCTAAACTGGACAAGCGTATATAAGAGATAGATTGTGCAAAATGTTAACGAGACAAGTCCCAAGGGCAATTGGTATCCAGGTACACTTCTAACGCTTTCCTAAGGGGGAGGTCTCAGGTTCGAGCCTGCCTACCCCCTTTTTGCCAAACATTTTATATTTTTTGATTTTCTTTTTGCAAAACTGTACATTAAGCTAAAATATGTAACTTTAACAAAACCAACTTATCCAAAACTTGGAAATAAGCTGTGTGACAGCTTATTTTCAACTCAGTTGGCCAAATAAGCTCAAACTCCTAAATAGAAGCTAGCACTTATGGTTAAAGGGTCTTTTTGGTTTTTCTCTTTCTGGAACTAAATAAGTACTGATATTATACATGTTAAATGAAAAGAGAACTTTACAAACTTGAAAATAATCATATTATAAGCTTATGAGTCCAACAGTTGAGCTTTTGGCTTGACTGTTGGAACTCAAGCTTAAAATAAGCTTGAAATAAGCTATACACAGGAAATAAAAGGGAAAAATATATTTGTACAAGTAAAATATACATATATGAACAAGCTTATGCACAGGGATGCACTTATAAGCTCATAATAAGCAAATAAGCACTTCTCTGATGCACTCAGTTCCAAACACCCCTGCAACTATTTAGAGAGGCAATTTAAGCTTAAGGAATAAGCTGAAAAAGCCAAACTAAGAATTGGAGTAGCAAGCTGAGGTGGTTGGCTTTCCAAAAAGCCAAAGCTCATCAAGTGGGGTCCACTGATTAGCTTTTGAGAGGCTTATGAAAAAGCTCCAAATTGACTGAGTAAGACTGGGTATCAGTTTACACTATCCACATAGGACAAACAAAAAGCCCATTGCAGCCCTATTAAATAAGCTACAAAATTGAAAAGTAAACTTGGAACCTCAAGATGGCTAGGTTGGCAATCCAAAGAACCAAGATTTACAAGCTATGGTGCACAGGAGAGCTTTTTGTGAGCTTATAAGAAACTGTAGGTAATGGTTTAAATTCAATGAATTGAATTGTTGGGAATGGGCAAACTACAAGTTCCTATAGGACTGATCAAATAAGCTAATGAGAGCTCAACCAACACTGAGACATTGAGTATGAATGGATAACCTTATAAGAAGCTAAAAATCACAAGCTCAAGCTTAGTGGGGAACTTTTCATAGGCTTGGGAAAACAACTCCACTTCCACTGTTTGCTTCAGTGGAAGGAGTAAAATGGGACAAAAAGGATTGGGAGATTAAGCTATCTAGATAAGCTAAAAATGTAAAGACAAGCATGAATATAACAACTAGACTAGAAGGGCTACACAAATCAGTAAATTGCACAAGCTATGGTCAAATCCACAAGCTTTTGCAAACTCATGAACTTGACAGCATAAGCTGTGGTGCAGGGCATGGTTTTTAAACAGGTAGCTAAAATAAGACTAAAAATAAGCAGTTTATAAGATGAGTAAAAGCAAACTAGTATTTTTCTAATTAAGATAAGCAACAAAATTTTAATATCCTAGAAGGATTTAAGCTAAATCTCAATAATGAACACACACTAAAATTCTAGATTTTATTCAAAACTGACCAAGCTGAAATTTGACTTTTTGAGTTTTATGATCAAAGTTGACTTTCATCAACTTTGATCTGAATTTAATGACTAAATAAGCTATAATAAGCTAAAAGAACATGAAATAAACAAGTATTAACAATATGTAAACAGATATGTAGGTTTGTGAGTCAAGACAACCTCATAGTACTCATGTGGAGAGGATCAAGTGTCAATTTGACTCTCCACATGCTATACCACTTAGCTGAAACCATCACTGAGCTATATAGGTTATATCAAGCATATATCTAACCAGAACAATGCATAACACAGACCATACTCAGATCAATCATCTAAACCAAACAACCCTTAAATGAACATAAATTGAACTTTTGAGAGCTTAAAAAGTGTGTATATCAATCTCATCCAACCCAGAGAATCCAAGGTGTCAAAATGGATCTTTTTCAGCATACACAAGTAGTCACACAAGCTTATGCCTATGATTATCAAAAATGGACATATTGACAGTCAATAAGCAAAATCAAACCACAAAGCAATCCAAAACATACCAACCTATTATTAAGCTATAATATCATTAACTAATAACATATAAACACAGAAACATGATAATTAAAACAGATAGATAACTTAAGCATAAAATTGCAAAAATTGTAAAAAGTGTACTTACATGTGAATCAACTGAGACTTTGGAGACCAAGGACATAACCATAACCTATAGCCCTCCATAGGACTCTAATACCATGGCAATCCATAATAGCCATGCTCCAAGCAGATTCACCCAAGAACACATGATTTTTGATTTTCTTTCTATTTTCTCTATTTTTTAGTGATTTTTGGTTTTATAAAGACTAAGCTGATTTAGGTTTCTAAAAGCTTAAACAAGCTTTGTCAGGAGCTTATGTGACCTATAGAATCCATATAATCAACTACAAACAACAAGGAAGTGTAAATGACATGAAATTAAAAGACAATTATGAAAAACATGAAATTTAAAAGAGACTTGTATTGAACTGAAAACAGAGTTCCATTACACTAATTTGAGATTCATTACACTATTAAAGCTTGTAAATGACATGATAAATAAATTAAACAGTAAAGACTATGGCTATTCCATAGTGTGACAATGGCTTAAGGCCAAGGTGATTTTTCCTCTGCTCCCTTGCTTCTTTTTATACTCTTTGAATTCTCCCCACTTTCCTGATCATTTCCCACCTCTAATCTCAACCATTGATACAGTCAATTTGATCCTAGCCATTCAAACAGATTTTGGCGCCAAAACGCTCCACGTGGAATTGAGGTGGCTTGAGTATAATTAAAGACTCTTGTTGTGTTGTGGAGAGTTGTAGGAGACAATATAGATATTTTGGAGGCCAATTGGTGGTATATCAAGGAAACAATGGACTGGTATAGTAGCAGTGGTGGTTTTGGTTGATAAAGGGGTGGGGAAGCATTTATTGTGGCGTGTAGTATGAGCAGAGGTGATGGAGAGTGGGTAGGGAGCTGTAAAGGTGGAAGGGGTGAGGTGGAAAGGTGAAAACCAGGTCTGGTTTTGGGATTACAGTGTTGGGGGAGAAGGGTGAACAGGGATGGTGGTTTGGCGGGGTTTGACTTTTGTTGACCGGGTTTGGATATTGGGCTTGGGTAGCTGGTTTTTGGACTTGGCTTAATTTAGGTCCATTTGGTTTTTAGTAATAACACAAGGACCTTAAATGTAATATTCTGAAAGTTAAGGATTAAACCTGCAAATATTCCAAAGCTAATACAAGGGTTAGACTTGCCAAGTTTCAATTACCAAAGGACCAAATTTGTATAAAGTTCCATTTTTATAAGTCCAGGGACCAAAACTGTCAATTTTGAAACTTTAGGGATCAAACTTGTAATTTCTCCAAAGTTTATCATAAGGACCATTCTTGTCATTTATAAATAGTACAAGGTTTATTTTTGATTATTTTCACTTTTAAAATTCACCAAGGACTATATTTGACATTTTTCTAAGTTTAGGGACTAAAGTTGTCATTTTGTGATTTTTGAACTTTAAAGGGTTTGTTTTGACAACTTTTGAATCTTATGGACCTTAAATGACTTTTTACAAGTTTTTGAATTACCAGGGACTGTTTTTGACAAAGTTTGTAACTTGGGGGACTAAAACTGCCAATTATGCAAACTTGATACGTTTTTCATCAGATTTTGATGTTTTTGCATTTAAAACATATAAAACACTTGTTTGTGATATTTTCATCATTTTGAAGCATTTCTGAGTGTTTTCAGATGTTTTTGGCATTCTAACAGTATAAAAATGATGAGTATTTAGACACTCATCAATCCCCCACACTAAGATATTGCTAGTCCCTAGCAATGATTTGAGAAAAATTAATGGATTTCATCTCTTTACCAAAAGCCATTATTTCTGGAGTAGCCAATTGTTTCAGTTCAAGTAAGAACCTTGGTACAATGATAACCAAATGATTTTGAGCAAATCATAAGCTTTCAACGGATTTGATTTGTCTTTACCAGAAGCCGTTTGCTTCTGGACTAGCCAACTCTTAGATAAATTATCAATATTATCTTTGGTGAGCCGATTACCAATTATGGATTTCCATCTGCCTTTACCACAAGCCATAAACTTGCGGGCTAGCCAACTTTTCACTAGTTTAAAGATATGGTGAGTTGAACACCATACAATTTTGGGCAAATTGCAAGCCATAAACGGATTTGAGATATCTTTACCAAGAGCCGTTTGCTCCTGGATTAGCCAATCCTTATGTGGGTTAGACATGGTGGACTGATTACCATTTGTTGTGTTTAGTACATAGTACTTCCGCTAAAATAAAAAATTTTAAAATTTGGCCATTTTTGGGGAAAAAGGGACTAAAAGGGTACATTTATGATCAAATTCGCCAGAATTTCCCCCCCACACTTAGAAATGAATATTGTCCTCAATATTCAAAGTACCGGCTGTAATGCCGAAACTTAGAACGTAAAAAGATAACATTACTAGCTAAGTGTAGAAACACAACAATTATTCTTTTTTTTTTTTTTTTTTTTTTTTTTTAATATTTACAATTTTCATTATTTTTAAGATCTATATACAACATGTGGGGCATCTCCCCCACACTTAGGTGGTAGAAAGGGGAAAAAGACAGAAATATGGGTGAAAAACCCATATTGTATGGCTTGTTTTTTATAACCAAGTCACTAGCTTGACTTGACCCCGAATTAATTGGTTCATGGGGAAGTGGAGTGGGATTGCCACTCAAAGATTGGGTGAGAAATTGGAGTGGGATTGCCACTCAAAGAATTATGAATGATAAGGTAGGGAGAATCTTTTTGATTTTTAAATTTTATAATGTTTTTGTATTTTTTTAATTTTATATATATGTACAAAAGAAAGAAAATTCCTTACAACCGCCCCTCGAAAGGGAATCTTGGTCTGACAGAGCTCAGCAACTGTAAACAGCCAACAACCAAATGTTGTAACTGAGGGACTCATCAAACTGGGCAAGTTGTGTGCAAAGGAAAAATGTTTTTGTATTTTATATTGTTTATTGAAAAGAAATATGATACAGTATAAGTAATCACTACCTCCCAGGCTTGTGTCAGGTTTACCACGCTAGCTAATCACTTGTGAATGATCAACTGTAATAAATTTGTCCTGACAGCCCGGTAGTTGAATGATAAGGTATAATATACAAACAAGGATAGGTATTTCAACAAAATACAAAATACAAGTCATAATACGTAGCACAGCCTCCCCGGCAGCGGCGCCAAAATTTGATTTCTCCCGAACTACCTTCTTTTATTTCTCAGTCACACTTATCAACCGCTTGTGAACGGTCAACCGTAACAGATGATAAAAGGGCGACAGCCCGGGAGAGAATGCCTGTTTACCAAGGATTAAAATATCCTTGGATCGTTTTATGTCCTGGTGAGGCGTGACGTTCTGGTACAATGACTTGTGAATTGTTGAAAAATAATATAAGTATAGGAAAACAGGAATCTGATTGACTAACACTAGGAATGTGAATAGTAATAGCTCTGTCACAGCTACGTCAATAAAAACGTACAATCAGAAACCTAGAAATATAAAAGTATTTACAAACATACGTTAAAGTTTAAATAAACGTAAATGTAACGAATAAAACAAAACTATTTATAACTATAGTAGGGATTTGCATGTCTTAGCGACTTAAATGCAAATTAAAGGAATTAAAAGATAAAAACTATTAAATAAACGCTATCACTATTTTTACAGATCGATGAACGTTTATTTTATAAAACAAAATAACTTAAATAAACTATTTTAACTAAAACGTAAACTCAAATTATCTAAAAACTAGATTTAAAATGAAAACGAGCGTTATTAATAAAAATTACGCTGGAGCGCAAGCAAAAACGTAAAATTATTGAAATAAAAGTCCTACGAGTGTAAAATCAATTTTCTTACGTACTAAATGACAAAAGAAAATTTTAGAAAAAAGAATTATATTTTTTTGATTAATATATTTTTTATTATGAATTAATTACTAAAAAACACTAATTAAATGTTTAAAAATACTAAAACAAATGAGAAAAATCTGAAACTTTCACAGAAAATACTTTAAACTAATACAAAGATAAGAAAAATAAAAAACATGAAAAAGCTGTATTGGATAAGCTGATAATAAGCTAAGTACACTGAATAAGCTAAACTGGACAAGCGTATATAAGAGATAGATTGTGCAAAATGTTAACGAGACAAGTCCCAAGGGCAATTGGTATCCAGGTACACTTCTAACGCTTTCCTAAGGGGGAGGTCTCAGGTTCGAGCCTGCCTACCCCCTTTTTGCCAAACATTTTATATTTTTTGATTTTCTTTTTGCAAAACTGTACATTAAGCTAAAATATGTAACTTTAACAAAACCAACTTATCCAAAACTTGGAAATAAGCTGTGTGACAACTTATTTTTAACTCAGTTGGCCAAATAAGCTCAAACTCCTAAATAGAAGCTAGCACTTATGGTTAAAGGGTCTTTTTGGTTTTTCTCTTTCTGGAACTAAATAAGTACTGATATTATACATGTTAAATGAAAAGAGAACTTTACAAACTTGAAAATAATCATATTATAAGCTTATGAGTCCAGCAGTTGAGCTTTTGGCTTGACTGTTGGAACTCAAGCTTAAAATAAGCTTGAAATAAGCTATACACAGGAAATAAAAGGGAAAAATATATTTGTACAAGTAAAATATACATATATGAACAAGCTTATGCACAGGGATGCACTTATAAGCTCATAATAAGTAGGAATGGCAATGGGGCGGGTTTGGGGCGGGTTTGGCAATCCCCATCCCCAAACCCGATAACAAAAACCATCCCCAAACCCGCCCCAATCCCCATTGGGGATCTTATCGGGGCGCCCCATTGGGGCGAGATACTGCCCCAAACCCGCCCCATTCCCCATTGGGGTCTTATCGGGTTGTTTTTTTTAGCGCGATACTCCATCATACTCGTGTCGCTCCCCGTTTATTCTTATTTCTACACTATTAACATATTATTTTATGGAATAGCTTGAATAATCGAGAAACCATTAGTAATATATTAATCATTGGAATAAATCACAACTTTATAGAATAATATGACACAAAACAAGATAAAAACTAGAGAATAAATCACAAAGATAAAAACTAACAAAAATAGAGAATTATATTTAGTACGTAAATACTAACACAATATTTTATCTATATGTATATGTATATATTTCGGGGCGGGGCGGGGCGGGGATGGTGTGCCCCGTCCCCGCCCCAAACCCGATAAGAATCCCCGTTAAGGCCCCAAAACCCGCCCCGAAACCCGATAAGCATGCCCCGCCCCGCCCCAATAAGTTCGGGTTTCGGGTTTCCCCGTCGGGTTCGGGTTTTTTTGCCATCCCTAATAATAAGCAAATAAGCACTTCTCTGATGCACTCAGTTCCAAACACCCCTGCAACTATTTAGAGAGGCAATTTAAGCTTAAGGAATAAGCTGAAAAAGCCAAACTAAGAATTGGAGTAGCAAGCTGAGGTGGTTGGCTTTCCAAAAAGCCAAAGCTCATCAAGTGGGGTCCACTGATTAGCTTTTGAGAGGCTTATGAAAAAGCTCCAAATTGACTGAGTAAGACTGGGTATCAGTTTACACTATCCACATGGGACAAACAAAAAGCCCATTGCAGCCCTATTAAATAAGCTACAAAATTGAAAAGTAAACTTGGAACCTCAAGATGGCTAGGTTGGCAATCCAAAGAACCAAGATTTACAAGCTATGGTGCACAGGAGAGCTTTTTGTGAGCTTATAAGAAACTGTAGGTAATGGTTTAAATTCAATGAATTGAATTGTTGGGAATGGGCAAACTACAAGTTCCTATAGGACTGATCAAATAAGCTAATGAGAGCTCAACCAACACTGAGACATTGAGTATGAATGGATAACCTTATAAGAAGCTAAAAATCACAAGCTCAAGCTTAGTGGGGAACTTTTCATAGGCTTGGGAAAACAACTCCACTTCCACTGTTTGCTTCAGTGGAAGGAGTAAAATGGGACAAAAAGGATTGGGAGATTAAGCTATCTAGATAAGCTAAAAATGTAAAGACAAGCATGAATATAACAACTAGACTAGAAGGGCTACACAAATCAGTAAATTGCACAAGCTATGGTCAAATCCACAAGCTTTTGCAAACTCATGAACTTGACAGCATAAGCTGTGGTGCAGGGCATGGTTTTTAAACAGGTAGCTAAAATAAGACTAAAAATAAGCAGTTTATAAGATGAGTAAAAGCAAACTAGTATTTTTCTAATTAAGATAAGCAACAAAATTTTAATATCCTAGAAGGATTTAAGCTAAATCTCAATAATGAACACACACTAAAATTCTAGATTTTATTCAAAACTGACCAAGCTGAAATTTGACTTTTTGAGTTTTATGATCAAAGTTGACTTTCATCAACTTTGATCTGAATTTAATGACTAAATAAGCTATAATAAGCTAAAAGAACATGAAATAAACAAGTATTAACAATATGTAAACAGATATGTAGGTTTGTGAGTCAAGACAACCTCATAGTACTCATGTGGAGAGGATCAAGTGTCAATTTGACTCTCCACATGCTATACCACTTAGCTGAAACCATCACTGAGCTATATAGGTTATATCAAGCATATATCTAACCAGAACAATGCATAACACAGACCATACTCAGATCAATCATCTAAACCAAACAACCCTTAAATGAACATAAATTGAACTTTTGAGAGCTTAAAAACTGTGTATATCAATCTCATCCAACCCAGAGAATCCAAGGTGTCAAAATGGATCTTTTTCAGCATACACAAGTAGTCACACAAGCTTATGCCTATGATTATAAAAAATGGACATATTGACAGTCAATAAGCAAAATCAAACCACAAAGCAATCCAAAACATACCAACCTATTATTAAGCTATAATATCATTAACTAATAACATATAAACACAGAAACATGATAATTAAAACAGATAGATAACTTAAGCATAAAATTGCAAAAATTGTAAAAAGTGGACTTACATGTGAATCAACTGAGACTTTGGAGACCAAGGACATAACCATAACCTATAGCCCTCCATAGGACTCTAATACCATGGCAATCCATAATAGCCATGCTCCAAGCAGATTCACCCAAGAACACATGATTTTTGATTTTCTTTCTATTTTCTCTATTTTTTAGTGATTTTTGGTTTTATAAAGACTAAGCTGATTTAGGTTTCTAAAAGCTTAAACAAGCTTTGTCAGGAGCTTATGTGACCTATAGAATCCATATAATCAACTACAAACAACAAGGAAGTGTAAATGACATGAAATTAAAAGACAATTATGAAAAACATGAAATTTAAAAGAGACTTGTATTGAACTGAAAACAGAGTTCCATTACACTAATTTGAGATTCATTACACTATTAAAGCTTGTAAATGACATGATAAATAAATTAAACAGTAAAGACTATGGCTATTCCATAGTGTGACAATGGCTTAAGGCCAAGGTGATTTTTCCTCTGATCCCTTGCTTCTTTTTATACTCTTTGAATTCTCCCCACTTTCCTGATCATTTCCCACCTCTAATCTCAACCATTGATACAGTCAATTTGATCCTAGCCATTCAAACAGATTTTGGCGCCAAAACGCTCCACGTGGAATTGAGGTGGCTTGAGTATAATTAAAGACTCTTGTTGTGTTGTGGAGAGTTGTAGGAGACAATATAGATATTTTGGAGGCCAATTGGTGGTATATCAAGGAAACAATGGACTGGTATAGTAGCAGTGGTGGTTTTGGTTGATAAAGGGGTGGGGAAGCATTTATTGTGGCGTGTAGTATGAGCAGAGGTGATGGAGAGTGGGTAGGGAGCTGTAAAGGTGGAAGGGGTGAGGTGGAAAGGTGAAAACCAGGTCTGGTTTTGGGATTACAGTGTTGGGGGAGAAGGGTGAACAGGGATGGTGGTTTGGCGGGGTTTGACTTTTGTTGACCGGGTTTGGATATTGGGCTTGGGTAGCTGGTTTTTGGACTTGGCTTAATTTAGGTCCATTTGGTTTTTAGTAATAACACAAGGACCTTAAATGTAATATTCTGAAAGTTAAGGATTAAACCTGCAAATATTCCAAAGCTAATACAAGGGTTAGACTTGCCAAGTTTCAATTACCAAAGGACCAAATTTGTATAAAGTTCCATTTTTATAAGTCCAGGGACCAAAACTGTCAATTTTGAAACTTTAGGGATCAAACTTGTAATTTCTCCAAAGTTTATCATAAGGACCATTCTTGTCATTTATAAATATTACAAGGTTTATTCTTGATTATTTTCACTTTTAAAATTCACCAAGGACTATATTTGACATTTTTCAAAGTTTAGGGACTAAAGTTGTCATTTTGTGATTTTTGAACTTTAAAGGGTTTGTTTTGACAACTTTTGAATCTTATGGACCTTAAATGACTTTTTACAAGTTTTTGAATTACCAGGGACTGTTTTTGACAACTTTTGTAACTTGGGGGACTAAAACTGGCAATTATGCAAACTTGATACGTTTTTCATCAGATTTTGATGTTTTTGCATTTAAAACATATAAAAACTTGTTTGTGATATTTTCATCATTTTGAAGCATTTCTGAGTGTTTTCAGATGTTTTTGGCATTCTAACAGTATAAAAATGATGAGTATTTAGACACTCATCAGTATATCTGGTGAGTTAAAAACCATCAACAAAATGCAACAAACCTGCAAGAGAAAGTTGGTTTTTTTTTTTTTTTTTTTTTTTAACTAAGTAACAAATAAAACAAAGAAAGGAAACAACAAAACAAAACAGAATAAAATAATCCCCTGAGGCATATGCCTCCCCTAAGGCCTATGCCTCCCCTTAAACTTTGCAGTTAAGGGTTAAGCATTCCAATATTGACCACAAGGTGTTGAAACCTTGGTCCATCAAAAGCTTTTGTTAACAGATCTGCCACATTATCATTTGTATGAATTTTAGCCACATTTATCAAATGTTTTTCATATGCATCTCTTATAAAGTGGTGCCTGATTTCAATATGTTTGTTTCTGTTGTGAAAGACTGGATTTTTGACACTGCATATGGTACTTTGATTATCAATAAAAAGAGTTGTGTTCATGAAGTTATACCCATAATCCAACAATTGATTTTGAATCCAAAGGACCTGTCCACAGCAATTTGCAGCAGCAACATACTCTGCTTCAGTAGTTGAGGTAGCCACAATGGTTTGTTTCTTGCACTGCCAAGAAATCAATCTCTTTCCAAGGAATTGACAGCCTCCAGTTGTGGATCTCCTATCCAGATTTGCACCAGCATAATCACTATCACTATATGCTTCCAACTTAAAAGGAGACTCTTTTGGGTACCAAAGGCCTAAATGAGGTTGGCCTTTGAGGTACTTAAAGATCTTCTTGACTGCATTCAGATGGGAAGTAAGTGGAGTGACTTGATGTCGAGAGAAAACACTCACAGCAAAGGTAATATCAGGCCTTGAAGCCGTTAGATACATTAACGAACCAATCATTGATCTGTATAAATGAACATTCACAGGTAGATCTGGATCATTGTTGGTTTTTGTTTTTGGAGCTTCATAAGGTGTTGTGGCAGTTCTGACACCTTCCATACCAAATTTCTTCAACATGTCCCTCACATATTTATCTTGACTGATAAATATCCCATCTTGTTTCTGCTGAACTTGGAGACCCAAAAAGAACGTAAGCTCCCCCATAGCACTCATCTGAAATTCTCCCTTCATCAGATCCTCAAATTCCCTGCACCAAGCTTCTTTAGTGGATCAAAAAATGATGTCATCCACATACACTTGCACAAGTATGATGTCTGTCGAGTTCTTCTTCATAAAAAGAGTCTTATCAATTGCACCTCTTCTGTCACAATTCTCAATTTCCGGTCATTTCTCATATTCCATATTCATCATTTCATAACAATTTGTGCATGGTTTTGCATTTTACGTTACACTTTATTCTCTTATTAAATAAACGCTATCGCGTAAGTATTATTTTGAACATTTAATCCGATACTTTCAAAAATGATCCCGATATATTTTTATACTTACATTTAGTTTATAAAAATAATATTTTTAGTTTACCTAGTGTTTTAAATTTATTTTGTATATAAATTGTTAAATGTATATTATTACGACGGTTTTCTTAAAAACTACACGATTATTATTATTTCACTCAAATTTTGCAAGAAATGTATTTTTATAATTTTTATGATCTAAATATATTATATCTTGACACGTGAAAATTTATTTTTATCTAACGCTACCTTAAATATTCAAATGTGTATACAACTTACTAATATTACTCAACAATACTACAAATTACTACTTACTTTCAAGTAACTTTACATAACTTACACTTATATATTTACATACTAATAATAATAAATGTATATATATATATGTATTATTAATTGCAAGATTCACCTAAAAAGATTTGCTAGATATTGTCTTGCATATATATTTTATTACACTCAACATATTACACATACATCCAATAATTCAAAGTGTTTAGATCAAGTTTTTCTCTCCTCTTCTTCATCACCAATATCCGGCCAACCATAGGAGATCAAGAGGTGATCATCAAAATTTTTCTAATCAAGTTCTACACAACCTAGATACACTCTTTGTTTAGGTTTTGAAATAAAAACCTAGGGTGTTTAGGATAAATCCTTTGTTCTTAAACCTCATCAAGCAATTTGTAAGCATAAAACTTCATCTCTTACTTTTTCATATATATTTTTCATACATTTCATGAAGTCCATATGATCATACTTGCTCAAGTTGTAGTTTTTATTCATGTTTATCAAATGATATCACCCATATGTGTCCTATTAATTTTTATAACAAGTATGTACTAGTTAGAAGTTTATAAAAATGATAAGTTTGAAAAATGGATCATCAAAGTCTAGTTGTGGTTTTTAGAGGAAATGGTTACATAAATTTTATATATGTTTATTTAAGTTTGTATATATATTTTTAGCCTCACAATGAATATTTATTTTGGTTATGATCAAATGAAGTTGTTTTACTAGTAGGATTGGGGATGAGTAGATTAAGGGATTTTTGTGGTGAAGTTGTGGTTAAACAAGTAGATAAGAATGGTAAAGTTTAAAATAAGCGCGGAAGCGCTGTCGAAATTTATAATTTTTCCGAAAAGTTAGTCATTTTTATAAGTTCTATTAAAGATTTAGAAAATAGATTTTTAGTTATGAACGTGGCCTTTTGAACGGACTAAAACGGATTTATAACGAAAAAGATACGTGGTTTCCAAGTTACGATTTAAAAACTACAATTTTCCGGAAAATGTTTATACAGTCCGAGTTTTAACTGACCAAACAGTAGCCTAAAAATTTCTGTGAAGTCTCCAAAGTTTAAAAATATATTAGTACTCTTGATTACCTTCGAGTGGATATAAAGAACTTGAAAAACGGACTTAAAACGAGTGAGTTATGGTTAACCGAACTTTGAGTCAAAAACGTGCTGAAAACACTATTCACAGCGCTAGTAAGCTGTCAGGATTTTAATCAAGGTTTTTGAGGGCCTAAACGGACGTTTCGGGGGAAACGGACCTTAAAAACGAGTTAGTTTTCCTATGTATATATTACGTCAAGTCCGACGTAAACTGATTTTTCAATTACTAAAACCGTTACATAGTTTTAACTACATTTTCACCATTAACTCAAAAGTAATTATTTTGACATGGAACCGTCACACATTCAAGTAACGATATTTTTATATAACTAGTTTTCAAGTAGCATATTGGGTGATACGTTTTCAAAATCATGCATTCACGACAACATATCATAACTCAAGTCATAACATTCATTTTAGGTCGCGGATAGTTTCCGAGCCTCACTTTCGTGCACTTCATTTTGTTAGCATATCCATCACACCAGGTGAGTTCATACCCCGCTTTTACTCGTTTAAATTCTTACAAACTATTTGGGGGAGATACATGCTTAAATACTTATTTCACTCTTGCGAATACTCAAACCATTTATACAATTGTGTTACAATATACTTCTTATACACTTTGGACATTATGTGTGGTTTATTGCGATATGTGCCTTAATGTGCTAAACTAGTTTTCAATTATGCATCAACATACAAACTTTAGCAACTGGTTAACTCCTGCGGGAGCCGGCGGAGAGGTATTGATAGTACTATCGGGCTGACGCCCCCACCCTTGGGTCCTTGATGACGTGACCTTGGGTGAATATAATTCGTTATTCAATGAGACACAACAAACAAGTTAGACTCGTCAAGAGGTTCAGTTGGCTGTGATTCTTTGCATTAAGTACATGTATATATCGTATGCACCTATGTCCTACTTACAAACAAGATTGACAATTCTATATTTTGGCAATGGGTTGTGAACACACAGGTTGCAAGTTTTGTATGGGCGGAACTTGGAACTGAGTGGATTTACAATGCCTTTGCTGCATAAACAATTTTTGAAAGGCTTTACATTTCATCACAAACTTATGAACTCACCAACCATTGTGTTGACACTTTTTAGCATATTTATCTCAGGTCTTAAGGTGATAGCAATTCATGGAGCTTTTGGGTCGCATGGCATACATTGGAGTCTTGTGCTTTTAGAAATTACCATTCGACATGTTTTGTAAACTTTTTATGTATTATCAAACCTTGTGATTTCTTGTGGTGTAAACATTAACTTATTTATCGAATGGTAAACTTTTCAAAACGTCTCATTATAGAGGTCGTTTTCTGTATCCATACTTTGTGCTATGACGTCGTACCCCAATGACACTATCGTTCCGCTGCGATATTTTGGGGGTGTGACATCTTCTGTAGCCATGCTTCAGCAGAAATGATGAAAGCCTAGCATACCATGCCCTTGGTGCCTGATGAAGTCCATAGAGAGCTTTAACGACCTTGTAAACATGATTAGGATGATCTGGGTCTTCAAATCCTTTGGGTTGAGTGACATAAACTTCCTCTTCTATCTCACCATACAGAAAAGCACCTTTAACATCCATCTGATACAGCATGAAGCCCATGTAGGATGCATAGGCCATGAAAATTCGAATAGCCTCTACTCTAGCAACAGGTGCAAACACTTCATCATAATCAATCCCTTCCTCTTGCCTGTAACCTTGAGCTACTAATCTTGCTTTGTTTTTAATAACCACACCCCTTGCATCTCTTTTGTTCTTCAGAATCCATTTAGTTCCAATAGCATATTTGCCATCTGGTAATGGTACCAAGATCCAAACTTGTTGGTTTTGAAACTGTTGCATTTCGTCTTGCATTGCCTCAATCCAACTTGAGTCTTCAAGAGCTTGAGTGACACTGGTTGGTTCTACTTGAGAAAGAAAACACGCAAACAGACAATGCTTGAAGTCTGTGTGATTGTCTCTTTGCTGATTTGAGACATAAGAGAGAAAAGCAACCTGTCCAAATTTAGGACTAGAGATAGCCCTTCGAGTTCTAACAGGAGCTAGAATGTCACCAATAATATTGGATTGAGGGTGAGTTAGGTTGATTCTTTTAGTAGCAGTGGGGTTGACTTCAATGGTAGGTTCAAGATTAGACACAGTTGGTACAAAAGTTGTGTCATAGGAAGGTGAGGTGAAAATGCCAGATTTGGGTTGATGATTTCCAAGATCTGAAGGTCTAGGAAAGCGAGTATACGGTTTACCAAAGTCTGTGGACACTCTAGTAGGAAT
The DNA here is from genome assembly GCA_019973895.1 of Chrysanthemum seticuspe. Lineage (NCBI taxonomy): Eukaryota > Viridiplantae > Streptophyta > Magnoliopsida > Asterales > Asteraceae > Chrysanthemum > Chrysanthemum seticuspe. The sequence goes on along the minus strand of BPTQ01000004.1, from coordinate 91,497,125 downwards.
AGGAGTAGTAACAGTCGAGCTTTCAGCAGATTTGATGACGATGGGAGAGGCTGCATCAGTGTCAACAGAAACATGGTTTCCACTGACAGCCTTATTTGCAAGCTCCCCATTCAGCTTCTCAGCTTCAAGCTTAGCTGCAAACTCTTGAGTCTGAAGCCTAGCAAGGTCCTCAGCATAGTGTGATTCATCTTCACTCTCAGCAGAAGTATCTCTAGAAGTGTTACCTGTAACATTGTTAGGGGAGAAAGAAGGCACAAGTATAGGTTGTTCATCATCTTCAAATTCACTTCCAGAGTCAGCATCCAAGGTACCTGCATTGTTAGTGGGAGATTCTTGAGAGCCTGCACTTTGGTTAGCCATATGTCTAGTATAACCCAGATAGTCACTTAGGTAGTCAAGGTCAAAAGACCACACATGACCCTGTCCTTGAACATTGGGCTTATCTTCCAGGTATCTCAGGTTCAAAGTCTCCTCTATCTTCTTGGCAGATAAGTTGTACACTCTGTAAGCCTTGCTATGAGCTGAATAACCCACAATATAACCATCATCAGCTTTCTCATCAAACTTCCCCAACGGATCACTGGTGTTTAGAATGGTCACTTGACAACCAAAAGGTTTGAGGTAATGAATGACTGGAACCTTCCCAAAGAGAAGTTCATATGGTGTTTTGAGGTGAGGTCTAGTAATGGAGACCCTGTTAAGCACATAGCAAGCTGTGCCAACAGCTTCAGTCCAGAACATAGTGGGTAATTTAGAGTCTGCAAGCATTGATCTTGCAGCCTCTATCAAGGTCATATTTTTTCTTTCAGCTACCCCATTTTGTTGCGGGGTTCTTGGATTGCTATAGTCCCTCTTTATCCCTTTAGTCCTACAGAGTTCTATAATAATAGCATTCTTGAACTCTGTCCCATTATCACACCGAATTCCCTTAACCTTCTTGTTCAACTGATTTTCAACAAGGGTGATGAAGTCTTTCAGTACTGGATTTGTTTCATCTTTAGTCCTTAGAAAGAACACCCAACAAAATCTGCTATAACCATCAGTGATAACCAAACAAAAGTACTTGTGATCAATGCTTCCGACTTGAGTTGGACCAAATAGATCCATATGTAACAGCTTAAGAGGCTCAGAGATAATGCTCATAGCAGTGACACCTTTGTAGGAGGCTCTGTGTTGCTTCCCTTTGTTGCATGCAACACAATTATGATCATTGGAGAAAACTTTGGTGGGAAGACCTTCAACAAGACCCATTTTAGAGAGTTTATTTATAGTCTTGAAATTCACATGAGCCATTCTCCTGTGCCATTTGGTAGACTCATCCAAGGATGCTTTAGCCACCAAACAAGTGAGGTCACCTTCAGGATGAACTTCATTGAGGTTGAATGTGTCTAGATTGTGAGTTCGAGGAAATCTCAGCAGAATTGAAGTATCTTCTGGAAGCTTGAACTCTTTAGAAAGCACAAGACATTCATCTTTAGTGAAGAGTACCTTGTTCTTGGTGTCACAAATTTGTGAGAGTGAGAACAAGTTGAAGTGCTGAAGTTCCCTAACATAGTACACATTCTCAAAGTTCAGTAGGGGTGTCTTGATGGTGCCTTTCCAAGTAATTCTACCATCACTTCCACCAAAAGTCACATTGCCTCCTTCTTCAATAGGAATAAAATTGTGCATCATATCTCTATTTCCAGACATGCTTCTTGAACAACCACTATCAACAATACCGATATCTTTATGCTTAAGAGGATGATCCTATAGAACAAACAATATATACAAAAGAATGTTAGTTAACGAAGGAGGCTCAAGTCATTGCTGACTTGAACCTGCCTTGTGGATCATAGGATTTAGGTCTAGCAAAAGAGTAAGATCCACCATTGTTCTTGGGTTTCCATTGAAAGTTAGGTCCCTTATTTTTCCAAGAACAACCTGCTGAGGACTTAACAGCAGTACCCCAACATCCTTTCCCATTATTCATAGAGTCAACATATGCAGGCCTATAACCATGTTTAAAGTATGGGCTAGTAGGTGGCACATAAGGTCTATCAGCTGATCTCCTCCAAGGAGAGTCATTACAAGAAGCTTATGGGACATAAGGTGGAATATTATTAACATTGGTCCACACTGGTCTAGGTTTCTGCTGAGTAGCACAAACACCCAATCTTTGCTCATAAAAATCACAATCCTTAATTAAATGTAATTTACTTCCACATACAAAACATGTCTTCCTTTTGGAAATTTATTCAACAAAGCAGATGTTCTATTACATGTAGAAGTACTTAAACCAGAAACATTAAAGGAATTGTTTTTAACAGACATATTATGCAAAGATTTAAAGGACACGTCTTCAGGGGAAATAGGCTTGGAAGTTGATTCCTCAGTAGCTACCCTAGAAGGCTTGTAGATAGACTTGGGTGCAGGCTTGGGTGTAGGCTCAGGTGAGGGCTTGGGAAGGTCTGACTTATCACTTGAATCACAGCTGCAAGTAGATCCTTGATCCGATGAATTGTCACTGTCAGAGAAAGAGACAAAGTCATAAGATGATGCATCGTTGTCTGGCAAGTCTTTTGACTTTTTGCCATACAGATGGTGTGATCCATCAAAGTCAACAGTAATGGACAGGTCAGTGGGCATGAATTCACCTCTAATAGGTCCAGGGACAGCATGTAAATCACTTTCCTTTTTAAAATGTTCTAAGCCTGCAGGTGTAGATTTACGCCCATCTTGCCTAGCTTCCAATCCTACATACTTTTGAAAACCTAAACCTATTCCAGAGTTCACTGACTGACTACTATAGAGTTCTCTAGCTAGATTGTCACCTGATATTAACCATTGTTTATGTCTAGCTTTTTCCTTTTCAGTGCGTTTTAAGTTAATGTTTGCAATATCTAGATCAAATTGTAGCACCTTTATCTTTTCTTCATAAGCTATCTGATTCTTTTGAAACCAAACCTTTTGTCTTTCTAATGTTTTTAACGAAAGTTTATAAGCTTCATTATCAACATAGCATTCATTGTATTTAGGTTTCATAGTATCATAAGCTTCTTTAAGTTCATTGTATCTTTCACTACAACCAAATATACAGTTGTGTACCTGAGAGAGTCCCATCAAGGCAAACTGATCATGCCTATCTTCTGAAGTACACCTTGCCAGCAATCCAAGCTTCTCAGTATCAGCAGTTTCCTCATTCACAGGTTCATGTGCAGCCCAGTTGACCTGTTCATCCAAGGTGACATGAGCTGCTGAAGTACTGGCTTCCTTCTGTTTCTGCTGATAGGAATTGTAGTTAGTTCCCTCTCCACTCTTCCTATCTTTGCATTCCCTTGAGAAATGACCCATCTGGTGACAAGAGAAACACTTGACCTTTCTCCTGTCAAAACGAGCTGGATCCTTTCCCTTGAAGCCAAACTTTCTTCCTGACTTCTCTTCAAACTTTTTGATATCTACTGAAAGCATGGCCACCTGCCATTTCAGCTTCATCTCCTCCATCTCGAGTGGGTCCACCGGGTCAAAATCTTCATATACAAGATGCTGCTGAGTATCATAATCAGCAACAAATGAATGAAGAACATCCTCCAATATACTACCAGTTTTAGCTTGAGGATATGATGGAGTGGGACGATAAGATGATGATGGTAAGTAAGTTGGACTTGGAGCATGCATTATCATATTGGAGTGAGATGTCCCAACAAAGGCTGTATGACCAGAAGAGGATGCACGGTAGGGAGATCTGACATCAGGTTCAAGAGATTTGAGTTTGTTGTACAACTCATCAAAAGTGAGCATGTCCAACCCACCTTTAGCCTTAAGAGCTATACTGACATGTAACCATGATGGAGGCAAAGATCGTAGGAACTTTGAGTTACAATCATCATTGTCAGGTTTTGCATTCAGCTGGTTTAGCTGACTCAAAATCTTGTGAAACCTGTCGTATCCCTTGTGGATACCTTCTTCTTCAGAGATATTGAACTCTTGGAAGTGTTGTCTCAGCATGGACTTCCTCATTCTCCTGGACTCTTCATTTCCACCGAACCTTGCTTTAAGAGCCATCCATATGTCCTTTTCATCATCCATGTGGTGAAAATCACCCAAGTGATCTTCAGGAATAGCTTGAAGAAGGATGGTTCTTACTTTGTGCTCTCTTTGCACAGCTAGAATCTCTTCAGCAGTTTTGGGAGGAGCAATGGTAAACTTACCATCAAGATCTGGGATAGTCTTCTTCAGACTGTTTCCTTTCTTCACGATCTCCCAAAGATTCCAATCAATATTGGAGATCCACTTCTGCATCTTCATGGTCCACAGATCATACTCTTCCTTTTTCAGATAAGGAAACTTACCATTACTGTTGGAGAGACTAAGTTGCTGCATAGAGGTGGTGTTTTTGATGTTGTTGTTGGTGACTTCTGATTCATCATCAGTTCCAGGCATGGTGAATATGTTTTTGGTTGTAAGGGGGTGAGGTAAAAATGGTTCTCAGTATCGTAGAGACTTTCCCGAGGCTCTGATACCACTTGTTGAACACAGACAGACCTTGACAGATCTTGAGCACTCGTAGATTGTTAGTGTTGCCTATGTAATCATAAGCAAACTAATAGAAAATCTCTACAACTCGTATTCTATAGCGGAATGTAAATACAAGCTGTTATAACTAAGAACACTTAGATCCTCTATGGATCTTTTATTAACTGAAACTCTATGTTTCGAATGAGTTATCTATTACAAACTATGAAGTTCCTTTTATAGACAAGGAACCCTAAACTATTACTACTCAAACGACTAAACATGCAAGCATGCATTTAATGACTAAAACACTAAACAATATTGAGCAGTACAATAATACCCATGCTAACCTCGGGCAGTACAAGAATAATGATGGGTTAGCATTTAAATAATAAAGCGCATGCAGATCCTAGTCAGCTTCCACTCTTCAGCAGAAACACGGCACGGCTTTTATACTTCAGCAGAATCTCTTCTTCAGCAGCTTCTGCTTCTACTTCAGCAGAATCCTTCGGCAGTATTGACAGCAGAAATCCTACTTCGCATAATTCCCAACAATCCTCCCCTAAACTGGAATTTGACTTGGTTAAGTTCCAGTTTCCTACCTTGATAGATCTTAGAAACTTCAGTACTAGAGGATTGTTCTTAAACATCAGTAGCAAAGAACCAATAAATCTCATCTCTATGATGACCAAACTTTTAAACGCCAGGTCTTTGCAGCAACAAAAGACATAATGTACATTAAAACTCATTAGTTGCATACTATTCTCATCACATCCAGGTGTGTTAACTCATGTGAGAGGTGAATCATTGAAAATAATGGATTAGATGTCTCTTTACCAATAGCCATCACTACTGGAGTAGCCAGATGTTTAAGTCCGAAAACTATGGTACATTTATAACCATCTGATTTATTAGCAAATCAGCAACTATATAAACGGATTTGATGTGTCTTTACGTGTAGCCATTTGCTCAGGACTAGTCAATTCTTAGAATTGGTGAATTGATAACCAAATATTGATTCAGTTGCCTTTACCACAAGGGAGTTATGCCAAAGCAGAGGAAAGTTACGTCGTAACTCTTTGAGGGAGTTATGCCGTAACTGGCAAAACCTGACATATGCTGCAAACGAGTGGTTACGGCGTAACCACAGAGATGGTATTATGCCGTAATTGGTAATGCGTCTAAAATCTTCTGCAAGGGGTGGGTTACGGCGTAATCACATAAATGAATTACGCCATAACTAGGATCAGATCAGCAAACTGCAGCAACAATCACTTCCTCATTTCCTGCAAAAATGATTAAAAAGACAAAAACCTACATAAATGAAAACAAAATAAAAGAAAGGGATAATTCGGGTTGTCTCCCGAAAGAGCACTTTTCTTTATTTATGAGTGTTTAAGTTAGACTTAGAGCCGCGGGGCTTTATGGGGGCTTTTGGACTTGCCCAACTTCCTCCATGTCTTTCATCAAGTTACGCCTGACCCAACCGACATTTGTGGCAGCGCGGAGGTATTCTTTAGTTTCGATCTTCTGAATTTTGTAAAATATTTCCTCCGGCCCTAAATGGTATCGAGTAAACTCATAGTTTTTGGCTATAATTGGTGGCGGTCTCTTAAACGGGATGCCAAGAAGTTTGCATCTTCTTTTCTCATGTACTTCATCATCAGGGTCAATGAAACCGTCCTCACCTTGTAGCTCGAGGTAATCAAAATCATAGTCATCGGAATCGGTATCTTTAAGTTGGTTATCGTTAAGTGAATTTTCCACGAGTATTTGCTTGCATTCTTCTTTTTCCTTCCTTAATGAGTCCTCGGTGTCATCATTTGATTTTCCATTTGGAATTTCGTCGTTAGGTTGAACTTTACTCATACATCCATTCTAGATTTTCTCCTTAGTTAACGCGTCAATTTTTCCGAATTTGATTATGACCCAATCGTCGAATCCTAGATCATCTGGCCAAGGCAATTCTGTTCTTTCTGAATCATTATTTGAGGTCCATAGGAACTCGTCTTCCCCAGCTCTCTTAATGCTGCTTCCTCCATTACATTCATAATCAAAAGGGTTGAAGGAAGCCCAAACATTTCCGTCAGTGGTTCTAATTTGTTCACACCAATGATTTTGAGTCCCTTCGTCATTGTTATTTTCAGAAGGAATATCGTCAAGGGGCTTAATGGTTTTTCCTTGAAGAATATGTTTTTCATATTTGAGTTCCATATTTCTAAACAAGACGGAATTAATTATTGCGTCACCGAACCTTACAGTACCAATTTCTGAATGACAAATCCCCAAAATCAACGTCATGCCTCCCGGATTCATGTGGGCATATCCAAAATTTGTTCTTCACATTACCCCCTCTGTTGCAATACTCACGAAAGGGGTTGCAGGTCGGCCATGCTTGTGTGATCTCATCTTCCGTGATGAGTAAGTGATGAGTGTCTAAATACTCATCATTTTTGTACTGTATAGACTGCAAAAACATCTGAAAACACTCAAAAATGCATCAAAATGATGAAAATATCACAAATCAGTGTTTTATATGTTTTAAATGCAAAAATAATCAGATGAAAAACGTATCAAATTTGCAAAATTGGCAGTTTTAGTCCCCCAAGTATCAAAAGTTGTCAAAAACAGTCCCTGGTAAATCTAAATAAAGGAAAATGTCATTTAAGGTCCATGGGATTCAAAAGTTGTTAAAACAAACCCTTCAAAGTTTAAAATTTGCAAAATTACAACTTTGGTCCCTCAAGTTTGAAAAATGACATAAATGGTCCCTGGAAAATTGGAAAGTGTCAAGATTGGTCCTTGCATTATTGAAACTTGTCACTTTTAACCCTTGGATCAACTTTGATGAATTGGCAGAAATGGTCCTTACATTTTCAGAAAATTACACAAAGGTCCTTATGAATTAAAACCCTTAAACCCATTTTGGCCTGGTCATAACCACATTGGACCCCTGTCACTAACCATTTTGAACCTCCTTTTATATTAACACCCTGGTCAATCCCCAAGTCAAACAAACATCCCCCTTGGCGCCACTTTTTCCTCCTTCCTCCCAACTGCTCTCTGCATACTCTCCACACAATCTCACCTCCACCTCAACATATCACCATCTATGTCCCCTCTACCTCCACCAATATCCAAGAATCATTAAATGATCCCTCCCTCATTCACTCAACCATAGCCAGCTGTTATATCCATTTCCCGCCAAAAAATGATAAATGGCCAAGATTGCTTCAAATGATCCAAGGGCCTCAAATAGAGGTGGGAATAGCTCAGAAACAAGTGGGGAGTGGATTGAAGTATAAAAAGAAGAAAGAGGAGTAGAGAAAAAGTATTAGTTAGTTTTTATTTTTTCCTGTAATGTCGTTTTAGTATTTTTAAGATTTCCAGTATTTAATTAAGTTTCAAAGTACTCTATTATGTAATTTTCAGTGTTTCATAAACCTTTTTCAGTGTTAAATTTCAAGTACGAATTACTCTTATGCAATTTGCAATTTCAAAAAAATCTCATGTTAAAGTGAATGTTGTTTGCAGTTGTTGTTATGCAATTATAAGCCCATATAAGCTCCTATATAAGCTTTTATAAGCTCAATCCATCTTATTAGTCACTTGTATCACTCACTACTTAGATTCTCATCTCAAAATACCTTAGTCAACAAAAGTCAACTATTGAAGTTAATTTGGAATTGAACATGAAATCTGGTGATGCAGAGCTGGAATTTGTTATATTTGGGTTTGATCAAGCTTAGTTTAGTTTAGAATTTGGTTCTGTTTAAGCTTCTCTACTGTTGGACTACTTGTGAGTATTTTTCTCATTTCAAAGTCTAAAGAGTTATTTGCATAATTTAGTTTTGCTTGAATTTGCTATTAGCATTAGTTTATATCTGTTCTAATATTGTTTCTAGACCATAATCAATATAGTTTAAGTGTTAGTATAATAAGTTTGATAAAACAGTTTGTATTTAAGTCCAATAACTAGTGTTTGGATTTGATGTTTAAACTATGGTTTAGGTTTATTCAGTAGTTAAAGTCTGTTGTTTCATGCCTATTTAGCTAAATTGAACTCATTGTTGTCATCTTATTGCATCTGCAATCTCTAAAAGTCAATTTCCATTTGATTCTGTCCCATTAGCTTAACTGCTTGGATTTTCAAATAGCAAAAGCTTATTTTGTGTTCTTATTTCATAAATACAACTTGCAGTAGCATCATTCCACCTTATTACATCTATTTCAATCCACAAATCTAGTTTAAAGTTCACTTTAGTCAAACTTAGTTCATAACTTAAAAAGTCAAATTTTCATTTGGTCATTTTTGAATAAACTTTGGAATTTCACTGTGTGTTTATTAGTAGGATTCAGCTTATAAGCTCTTAGGGTATTAAATTCTAGTTGCTATACAAAAATACAAAAATATTAGTTTACTTATTATCAGCTTATATAGTGCTTATTTTATAGCTTGTTGTGAGTACCTTGTCTGAAAAGCTCCCCTGTGCACAGATTTGGTACCTTGTTTCACAAGCTCTTATAGAGCTTATTAGTGATCATTAGCTTGTCAAATTTAGCTTTTTAAGTAGCTTACCTAGCTGTCTCAATATTCCAAAGCTTGTTTTTCAATTTGTAGCTTATTTAATAATTCTGCAAGTGCTTTTTAATTTTGTCCATTTTATCTAGTTTACCAATCAGTCAGTGGTTGCCAGTTTTTCAAAAGCTTCTAACAAGCTCATTAATGGAAGCCAAACTTAATAGATTAGTTTTTTAGAGAGTTTAGCTGGTTGACTAGTTAGTTCCAGTGCTTATTTACATTTCCTAACTCATTTTAGTGCTTAAAATTAGCTAGAAGTTGTATAGAAAACCAAACAGTGTACTGTGTAAACCATTGTAGACTTGTGCTTATTTGATTTTGCATAGTGCTTATTTCATAGATATTGTGCTTATTCAGTTGATATATTAGCTTGTTATCAGCATTTAGCTTATTCTCAATTCATCTAGTGCTTATTGAGTATCTCATTAGCCATTTTAGCTTAAATACTTGTGCTTAATTTCTTTTAAAGTTAACTGTTGTAAAAACCTTGGCTTATTAAGTGCTTATCAGTCGTTTTTAGAAAAAGTCATAGTTGTAAAAAATGATTATCTAAGTGTGTTTGGTTAGTTTGTAAAATAAAATTTCAAAAAAAAAAAATAGTTGGCAAAAAGGGGGTAGGCAGGCTCGAACCTGAGACCTCCCCTTTTGTGAGAGTGACAAGAAGGGTACCTGTAACCATTGCGCCCTTGGGACTTTGACTGTCATCCTTTGCACAAAATAATCTCTTATATACATATTGTGCAGTTTAGCTTATTAGGTGTATTTAGCTTATTTCAAGCTTATTTAAACTAGCTTTTTCCACTTTTATATCTTTCATAAATTTGTATTAGTATTAAGTATTTTATAAAAAAGTTTCAGATTTTTCTAAATAGTTTTAGTATTTTTTATCATTTAATTAGTGTAAAATCTTAATTAGTTCATAATAAAAAATATAAAAGTCAAAAAAATATAATTCTTTTTTCTAAAATTTTCTTTTGTCATATATTAAGTAAAAAAATTGTTTTCACATTCGTAGGCCTTTTATTTCATAAATTTTACGTTTTATCTTGCGCTCCAGCGTAATTTTTATACATAACGCTCGTTTTCATTTTAAGTAACGTTTTTAGATAATTTAAGTTTACGTTTGAGTTAAAATAGTTTATTTAAGATATTTTGTTTTATAAAATCACAAAAACATAATTGTAAAAATAGTGATAGCGTTTATTTAATAGATTTTAACTTTTTAATTTCTTTTAATTTGCATTTAAGTCGCTTTATTTTATAAACTTTTTCAGTAGTGTAATTATCCATCCAATTCATTTACAGATCACTATCCTTAGTGATCATTCTATCCTCTGAGTTTGTTTTGACACACCATTGAGTCTCCGTGGGACTAAACGACCCGGGAATTCACTATATTCTCCAGGACTTCATTGCATTTGTGTCTGAACTGTTTTAAGTCTGTTACGGCTGGTCATTCACAAGTGGCCAGTTTGTGTGATTAGACTTGACGGTTTAGCGCAGATCAAATTTTGGCGCCGCTGCCGGGGAGGCTTTAGCGTGTGTTTAGCCATTTTCAGACTCATTCTTGCACATACCCATCATTTGTAAAAAGTTTTTTTGTAAAGTTTTCAATAATCCAAAAAGTTCATTAACACTTGTCCTAAAGTGTTAACAACACCAAAAATATTTTCATTATTTGTTTTTGCAGCATATTTTTCAAAAATCCAAAAATATCCATCTTTTATCCTCTAATCTGTTTAATTCTACATTTCCCTTACCCTCTAACCTGTTTAATTCTCCATTCCTTATCCTCGATAACCGTTTAATTCTTCATCTCTTATCCCTCTTAACCGTTTAATTCTCTACGTCATGGTATTTGACATGTTCCTGGTGTGGAGGTCCATTTAACGGTGGAAATTGTCGGCGATGTACCAATGTGGGTTTCGGAGACAAGTTTGTCGGTAATCCCGATCCTAGTTCAAATAATGAAACACCCGATTTTTCCTACCTACCTCCACAGCCCCAATACGAATCCTACTCATGCGAGTTTTGTGGGAATGATTCTCATTACGGTTTTGATTGTCCACCACGGGTCCCGCTTGTCTATGAGCCGGAACCATGTTACAATCAGAACTTTGGTGAAAGTTATTTTCCCAATTATCTCTGTTGTGAGAATTGCGGGGGTCCTCATGAGACTTTTGAATTTCAACCGATGAATCAAAATTTTCAAAATTCCAATTCTCCCGGTTTTGACAATTTCCAACCCCCACAGTATTCCATCAGTCATCAGACTTCCGAGCCTTCACATCATTTCAATGATTACGAGGAGTGTAATCTTCCTCAAAGTTCTGAAGAAATACGCATTCGAAAGAAACTGCAAATGAAAAGAATGGTGTGTAAGCTTCAGCAGATGAATATAAGAATCAGATATGATGACGATGATGATGAGGATAGTATTCAAATGAAGGAATACTATGAGGACGACGAGGAGAGTGTTACTCAATTGAACGATCTTATTTCTCAACTCCCTCAGTCTATTGCTATCACACCTATCTTACCTATTATTGCTTCCAAAGACTCTCTCATAATGGAGGATGATCATATCAGCACTATTTCGGAAACGGAATCATCTAGTGTTGAGGATCTTGTCCCAATCCCAAGTGAGTCTGAGGATATATCCGATAGTGATTATGATTTGCCTTTTTGTGATTCTCTCGACATTTCTGAGGTTACTTCCGGGATTTTCTCAAATCCTCTTTTTGAATTTAATAATGACTACACTTTTGAGAAAGTAAATCCTCTTTTCGATGAAATGTCTGAGGCCGATACAGAGACCATCACGGAAGTGGTGGAAATTGCTAGCTCTCAGAGCACACCACTTGTCCCACCTCTGTATTCTATCTTATCTCTTCCATCATGTGATGATGATTCTATCCTCACTGATGAGATTCATGATCCAAAAATCATGAATTCTCCTTCTGATAATGAGGAGTTAGTCATGATCATCATCATGATTCTCCTTCTTTTCTTCACATACGGTGTGACTTCTCCATGTCTTAACTCCTTCGGGAGTGAAGACATTATCTTTGACCCCGGCATTTTCATGTACCATCTGTGAGCCGGGTCTGTCTCTGTCTCTCTTTATCTCTTCGGTGTGGAACTTTCGCGTGCTTCAAATGTTTGTCCAAACATCTTGAACGAAAGTCCGATTGAGATTGTTTCTTCCACTTTGTTTCCCTATGAACCAATTAATGCGGGGTCGAGTCAAGCTAGCGACTCGGTAATCAAAAACAGTAGCTAAACATGGGTTTTCACCCGTGTGTCCCACCATAGTGTGGGGGAGTTGCCCCACATGTTGTATATATATAAGTTTTCTAAAAAAAAAAAAAAAAAAAAAAAAAAAATCTCTCTTTTAAAATAATGGCTGTAGTATTTCCCTTTTACGTTCTTTGTTTCGGTATAACCGCCGGTACTTTGAATATTGAGGGCAATATTCATTTCTAAGTGTGGGGGGGGGGGGGAATTCTCACGAATTTCATATATTATCTACCCAATTCCCCCGTTTTTGGCCAAAAATTTTTTTTTTTGGAGTAAGTGTTCTACACTTACTCATCTTGGTTATCAGTCCGCCATGTCTGTAAGACAAAAGGATTGGCTAATCCAGGAGCAAACGGCTCTTGGTAAAGATTTCTCAAATCCGTTTATATGGCTTGCAATTTGCCCAAAATTGTATGGTGCTCAACTCACCATATCCTAAAAAGTGAAGAGTTGGCTAGCCCGCAAGGTTATGGCTTGTGGTAAAGGCAGTGGAAAAACCATAATTGGTAATCAGCTCACCAAAGATAATTCTGATAATTTATCTAAGAGTTGGCTAGTCCAGAAGGGTACGGCTTCTGGTAAAGACTAATCAAATCCGTTTACAGCTGATGATTTGCTCAAAATCATTTGGTTATAAGTGTACCAAGGTTCTTACTTGAACTGAAACATTTGGCTACTCCAGAAGTGATGGCTTTTGGTAAAGAGATTAAAATCCATTATGTTTTCTCAAATCATTGCTAGGGACTAGCAATATCTCAGTGTGGGGGATTGATGAGTGTCTAAATACTCATCATTTTTGTACTGTATAGACTGCAAAAACATCTGAAAACACTAAAAAATGCATCAAAATGATGAAAATATCACAAATCAGTGTTTTATATGTTTTAAATGCAAAAATAATCAGATGAAAAACGTATCAAATTTGCAAAATTGGCAGTTTTAGTCCCCCAAGTATCAAAAGTTGTCAAAAACAGTCCCTGGTAAATCTAAATAAAGGAAAATGTCATTTAAGGTCCATGGGATTCAAAAGTTGTTAAAACAAACCCTTCAAAGTTTAAAATTTGCAAAATTACAACTTTGGTCCCTCAAGTTTGAAAAATGACATAAATGGTCCCTGGAAAATTGGAAAGTGTCAAGATTAGTCCTTGCATTATTGAAACTTGTCACTTTTAACCCTTGGATCAACTTTGATGAATTGGCAAAAATGGTCCTTACATTTTCAGAAAATTACACAAAGGTCCTTATGAATTAAAACCCTTAAACCCATTTTGGCCTGGTCATAACCACATTGGACCCCTGTCACTAACCATTTTGAACCTCCTTTTATATTAACACCCTGGTCAATCCCCAAGTCAAACAAACATCCCCCTTGGCGCCACTTTTTCCTCCTTCCTCCCAACTGCTCTCTGCATACTCTCCACACAATCTCACCTCCACCTCAACATATCACCATCTATGTCCCCTCTACCTCCACCAATATCCAAGAATCATTAAATGATCCCTCCCTCATTCACTCAACCATAGCCAGCTGTTATATCCATTTCCCGCCAAAAAATGATAAATGGCCAAGATTGCTTCAAATGATCCAAGGGCCTCAAATAGAGGTGGGAATAGCTCAGAAACAAGTGGGGAGTGGATTGAAGTATAAAAAGAAGAAAGAGGAGTAGAGAAAAAGTATTAGTTAGTTTTTATTTTTTCCTGTAATGTCGTTTTAATATTTTTAAGATTTCCAGTATTTAATTAAGTTTCAAAGTACTCTATCATGTAATTTTCAGTGTTTCATAAACCTTTTTCAGTGTTAAATTTCAAGTACGAATTACTCTTATGCAATTTGCAATTTCAAAAAAATCTCATGTTAAAGTGAATGTTGTTTGCAGTTGTTGTTATGCAATTATAAGCCCATATAAGCTCCTATATAAGCTTTTATAAGCTCAATCCATCTTATTAGTCACTTGTATCACTCACTACTTAGATTCTCATCTCAAAATACCTTAGTCAACAAAAGTCAACTGTTGAAGTTAATTTGGAATTGAACATGAAATCTGGTGATGCAGAGCTGGAATTTGTTATATTTGGGTTTGATCAAGCTTAGTTTAGTTTAGAATTTGGTTCTGTTTAAGCTTCTCTACTGTTGGACTACTTGTGAGTATTTTTCTCATTTCAAAGTCTAAAGAGTTATTTGCATAATTTAGTTTTGCTTGAATTTGCTATTAGCATTAGTTTATATCTGTTCTAATATTGTTTCTAGACCATAATCAATATAGTTTAAGTGTTAGTATAATAAGTTTGATAAAACAGTTTGTATTTAAGTCCAATAACTAGTGTTTGGATTTGATGTTTAAACTATGGTTTAGGTTTATTCAGTAGTTAAAGTCTGTTGTTTCATGCCTATTTAGCTAAATTGAACTCATTGTTGTCATCTTATTGCATCTGCAATCTCTAAAAGTCAATTTCCATTTGATTCTGTCCCATTAGCTTAACTGCTTGGATTTTCAAATAGCAAAAGCTTATTTTGTGTTCTTATTTCATAAATACAACTTGCAGTAGCATCATTCCACCTTATTACATCTATTTCAATCCACAAATCTAGTTTAAAGTTCACTTTAGTCAAACTTAGTTCATAACTTAAAAAGTCAAATTTTCATTTGGTCATTTTTGAATAAACTTTGGAATTTCACTGTGTGTTTATTAGTAGGATTCAGCTTATAAGCTCTTAGGGTATTAAATTCTAGTTGCTATACAAAAATACAAAAATATTAGTTTACTTATTATCAGCTTATATAGTGCTTATTTTATAGCTTGTTGTGAGTACCTTGTTTGAAAAGCTCCCCTGTGCACAGATTTGGTACCTTGTTTCACAAGCTCTTATAGAGCTTATTAGTGATCATTAGCTTGTCAAATTTAGCTTTTTAAGTAGCTTACCTAGCTGTCTCAATATTCCAAAGCTTGTTTTTCAATTTGTAGCTTATTTAATAATTCTGCAAGTGCTTTTTAATTTTGTCCATTTTATCTAGTTTACCAATCAGTCAGTGGTTGCCAGTTTTTCAAAAGCTTCTAACAAGCTCATTAATGGAAGCCAAACTTAATAGATTAGTTTTTTAGAGAGTTTAGCTGGTTGACTAGTTAGTTCCAGTGCTTATTTACATTTCCTAACTCATTTTAGTGCTTAAAATTAGCTAGAAGTTGTATAGAAAACCAAACAGTGTACTGTGTAAACCATTGTAGACTTGTGCTTATTTGATTTTGCATAGTGCTTATTTCATAGATATTGTGCTTATTCAGTTGATATATTAGCTTGTTATCAGCATTTAGCTTATTCTCAATTCATCTAGTGCTTATTGAGTATCTCATTAGCCATTTTAGCTTAAATACTTGTGCTTAATTTCTTTTAAAGTTAACTGTTGTAAAAACCTTGGCTTATTAAGTGCTTATCAGTCGTTTTTAGAAAAAGTCATAGTTGTAAAAAATGATTATCTAAGTGTGTTTGGTTAGTTTGTAAAATAAAATTTCAAAAAAAAAAATAGTTGGCAAAAAGGGGGTAGGCAGGCTCGAACCTGAGACCTCCCCCTTTGTGAGAGTGACAAGAAGGGTACCTGTAACCATTGCGCCCTTGGGACTTTGACTGTCATCCTTTGCACAAAATAATCTCTTATATACATATTGTGCAGTTTAGCTTATTAGGTGTATTTAGCTTATTTCAAGCTTATTTAAACTAGCTTTTTCCACTTTTATATCTTTCATAAATTTGTATTAGTATTAAGTATTTTATAAAAAAGTTTCAGATTTTTCTAAATAGTTTTAGTATTTTTTATCATTTAATTAGTGTAAAATCTTAATTAATTCATAATAAAAAATATAAAAGTCAAAAAAATATAATTCTTTTTTCTAAATTTTCTTTTGTCATATATTAAGTAAAAAAATTGTTTTCACATTCGTAGGCCTTTTATTTCATAAATTTTACGTTTTATCTTGCGCTCCAGCGTAATTTTTATACATAACGCTCGTTTTCATTTTAAGTAACGTTTTTAGATAATTTAAGTTTACGTTTGAGTTAAAATAGTTTATTTAAGATATTTTGTTTTATAAAATCACAAAAACATCATTGTAAAAATAGTGATAGCGTTTATTTAATAGATTTTAACTTTTTAATTTCTTTTAATTTGCATTTAAGTCGCTTTATTTTATAAACTTTTTCAGTAGTGTAATTATCCATCCAATTCATTTACAGATCACTATCCTTAGTGATCATTCTATCCTCTGAGTTTTTTTTGACACACCATTGAGTCTCCGTGGGACTAAACGACCCAGGAATTCACTATATTCTCCAGGACTTCATTGCATTTGTGTCTGAACTGTTTTAAGTCTGTTACGGCTGGTCATTCACAAGTGGCCAGTTTGTGTGATTAGACTTGACGGTTTAGCGCAGATCAGTAAGGGTCTGCAGTAATGCTTTATAGGTGGTCCTTCCACTTCGTTAATCGAGAATTTGGCTAACCTTTCTTCATCGTTAAGTATAGTCCACATTTATCTGCTATCATTAACCCTTTCTTTATCAACCCCTCCATCACAGGTTTTCCGAGGGTCACAAGAGGCCCATAAGCTGTAACATTCTCCATCGTCAAATGCAATAGCCTTACACCAATGACTCTTCCTTTTAGAGTTGTCAACCTTGGTAACCTTGTCATTGCTTGTATTCTGGTTACGCCATAACTCTGAGATTTGATTACGGCGTAGCACTCTTTCGCCTTCAGTATTAGACTCATCGGAGGACTTGTCATTTTCGGAAAATACAGCTTTACAAATTGTAGATTTGTTCTTTTGTGCCTCATTTCTCTTTTGTACCTCGTCGCCAAGCTTTCTGATCATAGTTTCCAAGTTCTTTAGTGATATGTCATGGGAAGAAAGGCTCTTGTTTGTATTATCTTGGAAAATTTTCAGCCATTCTTCATGCTCCTTTTGCCTATTGGTTGAATCTACAAGGTACTTGTTAATTATTTCCTCCAAGTTAGTTCTTCTTTCACTACGCTCGTAATACGGTGGGGGTCCTCCACGATACCCATTACGATTATCCCTGTAGAAAGGTCGATTCTCTCCATATTTAGCTTCCTCGATCGTATTTTCTTCGTCAATTTTAGGACAATTCTTAGTCAGATGTCCCCACCATAGTTTTCGCAGCCAACTTGGATGGCATGAACCGTTTCTTTGATTTTTAGCATATCTCGACCCAGATTCTCTAGCTTGTTGGCTATGGCCGCAATTCCATCGAAACTTTCGCATTGGTTTCTTTTGCTTCCTCCGTCGTGCCATTTTTGAGAATGATCAGCCATTTTTTGAATGGCTTCAATTGCTAGAGTAGGAGTCATGTTCGGGATAGGTCCTTGATAGTCCAGCATTTGTCTTGTAGTTACATTGATTCCTTTGTAGAAGATGTTGACCTTTTGCTGGTTGTTCAAATCATGTGTAGGACATTTGTAAAGGTGATCGTTGTATCTATCCCAGGCCTGATACAACGTTTCATCGTCTTCTTGTTTGAAATTATGGATTTCCAAAAACTGGTTAGAAATCTTCGACGGTGGACAATACCTTTGAATGAAGTGCTTTTTGAGTAGAGCCCAAGTATTCATTGCCCCGGCGGGCAATTTTTCAATCCATATTCTGGCAGCCCCAGTAAGAGTCATGGGGAATACCCTTAGCATAACAGCATCATGAGACACGCCCAGAATGTTGAAAAGGCTCGCGATGTATATGACATTTTCAACGTGCTCATATGCATCTTCATCCATGTTTCCTGAAAAAGGTTTAGCACGAAGCT
The DNA here is from genome assembly GCA_019973895.1 of Chrysanthemum seticuspe. NCBI lineage: Eukaryota > Viridiplantae > Streptophyta > Magnoliopsida > Asterales > Asteraceae > Chrysanthemum > Chrysanthemum seticuspe. Next base: position 91,478,937 of record BPTQ01000004.1, on the reverse strand, counting down.
CCCTCATAAATTGGTCTTTAATTTCGAAATGTACATCAGCTCCAATCGCCGGTCTTACGAGACCCGGCCCTTGTTCTACTCTTGTCAACGCCAAATATTCCTCAAGAGTGAGGTTTTGGATGTTAACAACTTCCATGGTACCTGAAAACTTGAATGATGATCGTGAGAAATATAGAAAAGTTTAAAACAAAACGAAAATGAAAGACTTAATAGCAATCCTAATATAGCTCTCCGGCAGAGGCGCCAAAAACTTGATGTAGGTTTTACTGACCAGGTCTTAATATTTATAAAGTCTTGTTATACCTATGGTCTACCCTAATGCACTAACGGGCAGTGTACCCGGTCGTGTGTAGTGTAGTATTCGATAAAACCGAGGTCGTCCCAAGAGCTATGTGTGTTGGATTATTACTAAGTCTAGGTGTCACAGTTTTTAATATGATTTCGACAAGGAATTAATTAATTAACTACTAAAGCATATAAAGGCAGATAAAAGGCAAAAGTTAAATCAATAGAGGAGAGTGGTGCTAACGTAGTTATTCTTCCTAGCTAGTAATGTCTATGTCTACTTACTTCCAATTACTTCAGGTAGGGTCAAATTCGAGAGGACAACATTTGGTCAATTCGCCCTAACCTATCAGCAAAGATGCCACCACTGAAGAAGTCAGGTGTCCCTTCATAAGTCCAGTTGTTCCTGGTCCCCTAAGCCAAGTCATTAAGTACCGCTACATGCTAGATTTATAATAGTGAGTGCCCAGGCGTTAGCAACTTAAACACTCACCCCCTAATTCTTAAGTTCGTCCAAACGGTAGGTGATCAGTTGGTCAAATCGCACAAGTAGAAAGGGTCGTCAGTTGGTCATATCTTACCCTTCCCGTCTCAGTCTACTCACTTAGGGTCAGTTGGTCATATCTCCTAAGCAACTAGCCTCTACCGCCATTCAAAACTACCGAAACAAGGGTAGCTACCAATAAACTATGCATGCATACATGATCCGTGCAAAACAGTCAAGCTTAATCACGCAAGCCTGCCACTTGTGAATGACCGGCCGTAACAAGCTTAAAACAGCTCAGACACGAATGCAATGAAGATCAGGAGAGTATAGTGTTTCCCCAGGTCGTTAAGTCCCAACGAGCTGTGCGAGAATAGTCAAACGTGTAGTGATCGGGAGATTTGAACGGAAAAGGAGATTGTGGTTGATCTATATCTAAAGAGAAAGCCCATAAACTACAGGGGCTTAAATGCAAATTAAAGAAAGTTAAAAAGATAAAATCTATTAAATAAACGCTATCACTATATTTAAAATGATGAACGTTTAAAACTAAAAACTTACGTTTTAAAACAAAATTACGTAAACGTACAAATAAAAACGTGAAACTTATACAATATAAATCCTAAAAAATATGAAAAACACATTTTTACAATCCTAATGATAAAAGAAACTTTATAGAAAAAGAAAATTATTTTTACAACTATTTAATTATTTATTATTAATTAAAAACTATTTTTAACTAATTAATAATGACCTAAAATACAAGAAAATAGGAAACAAAGCTAGAAAAATAAAATTAAGAAATGGAAAAGTCTAAAATATCAAACTAGAATTTTCAAAACTATTTTTGTATTTTTCTGATTATTTTTCTATTTTCTAGGAATTAAATACTATTTAAAACTATTTAAATTATCTAAAAATACAAATTTAACTAAGAAAAATATGGAAAAATACTTTTTTGTCTTTTTATATTTATCTTAACTTAATAAAATTGAAAAATTATTTTTTTGAAACTTTTCTTAATTTTTTGTATTAAATGCTATTTAAAAATGCTTAAAAACTAATTTAAATAAAGAAAAAGAGCAAACAAGCTAGGAAAAATCTGAAAATTTCATGAAAACTCTAAAATAATATTAAGAATATAAGAAAAATGGAAAAACAGGTGCTTATGTGTGGAATTATGGAACTGATGACCAAGTGCTTATTGAAATAAGCACTTTGATAAGCAAATGTAATCCAAAAGGCTACCAAACTGAAGATGAAGCTACAATAAGCTAAAGTAACCAAAATGCAATGAGAATCAACTAGTCCTATCCACTGGATTGCAAGTTGCAAAAGATTTGATGTGATGAGCTTTTGGCTAAAACAGTGAGTATGGTGTCTACTTTAAGCTAATGCACAGAACTCATAATAAGCTGAAACTTCAAAACAGAAGTGGGATCCTGAACTAGACCTGGTTGGGTATATGCAAACCAAAAATCAGACCTTGCCAAGCTCAAATGAGCTTGTGGCAAGGTCTGCAAGTTCTGCAAAAGCCCTGTGCAGGCTTAGTGCTTGTGCACAGGGCACTTTTGCCACTTTTAACAAGCTCATTTGGAGCTTTTGAAAAAATTCTAAAAATAAAAAAAAATATCAATAAGAAACTAGACCTAATGAACTTATAGAACCCAAAGTTTCATTTGTTATAACCCAGAACTGAGTCCATGAAAAATCTCTCCATATGTGCTCAAATCTGAATTTGCAATTTTGACTTTTTTTGACAGAATTGAAAGTTTGACTTATTCCAACTTTGAGCTTAATTTATGGACTTATAATGATGTATTAGGATAAAATAACACTGAAATAAGCTAGTTCTAAGATTTTGGAACACAAAACAAGTTTTTGATATAGCAAAATCTCAACAGCTGAGCATACAAAACAGGTAAGAGAAGATTTTGACTTTCAAAGGTTGTAGGCATAAAATGAGACAGAGATGAGTACATAAGGGGTACATAAGCATAAAAAAACAAATCCTAACCAAGGATAAAGCCTCTATCACAGTTATGAAGCCTTATCCAAACACTACTTTTATGAACTGATAAGCAAATGAAATCTGAATTAGATACTGAGTTGCTTGTTTTAATGATCAAAGTAAGCTTAACCATCCTTAATACAGCTAAATAAACATATCTGAACTATTTTTAACCACTGATACAGATACAAACAAAAAAATATGCAAATTGACTTTAAAATGTAAAGTAGCATACACTCACATAGGTCTCTCTTGGATTGCAGACTAAAACCAGAACCAAAATTGTAATATTCTATATCAAACCCATCCAAATCAAGTACTGCAACTCCCCAAATCACCTCCTTGTCTGCTTAACCAAGTTCTTTCCTTAGTTTGACTTTTGTTGACTCTGAGTGAAAATGTTTTAAACTGTTGACAAAGCTTTTCAAAAGCTATAAATAGCTTACCTAAACTTATTTGAGCTTAAACATGAGCCATTAGAAGCTTGGAACCAAGAATTTGAAATTTGATTTTGCAACAGTAACATGGAAAATTGGAATATAATTGAAACCTTGAATTAAGCTTGCAAAACAGATTATAATGATGAAATATCTTAATTTGAGTACAAAGGAACAGAAATTTAAAGCTTTTACACTAAACTAAGTCATTAAAATTTAAAACGACATACAAGTGAAAAACTAAAACTAGCTACTCTTGTCTTCTCCTTCTTCTTTCTCTTTTATAGCTCCAAACTGTTTCCACGTGTCCTCTGATCACTTCCCACCACATCTGAGAGCCAATAGGAGGGTTTTGTGGACTCTAGGCTCTTTTATCATTTTGGCGGGAAAGTTGCAATTTGACTTTTGGGCCTTCTGACTTTGCAGCTAGGGGGGGGTGGATTGTAGGGTGATGATGAGGTTGAGGTGATAAGGGTGCAGGGATAAGAGGTGATAAAGGTGGGTTGCAGAGGCATAGGCCAAGTGGGGAAGGAGGAAACATGGTTGGGAGGGAAACAGGTGGAGGTTTGACTGGGTGTTGACCAGGCAGGGTTCAAAACAGGGAAGGGGGTCCAAAAGGGGTATATGGCAGGGGTCATAAGGTGTTTTGACAAGTCTTGGAATTAAATAAATACAAGGACTATTAGTGTAATTCTTCCAAACTTGAGGGACCAATCCTGTAATTTCCCAAAGTTGTTACAAGGTCTAAAACTGACAACCTTTAAAAGTACAAGGACTTGTTTTGACATTTTCAAATTTTCCAGGGACCAAACTTGACAATTTCAAAAGTTCAGGGACCTTTTCTGCCATTTTACAAAAGATTTATTCAAGGACCATTTTTGACAAATTAAAATATTTCAGGGACCTTGAATAACATTTCTCTTTATTTAGATTTACCAGGGACTGTTTTTGACAACTTTTGAAACTTGGGGGACTAAAACTGCCAATTATGCAAATTTGATACGTTTTTCACCAGATTTTGATATTTTTGCATTTAAAACACATAAAACACTTATTTGTGATATTTTTATCATTTTGATGCATTTCTGAGTGTTTTCAGATGTTTTTGCAGTTTAAATGGTACAAAAATGATGAGTATTTAGACACTCATCAATCCCCCACACTAAGATATTGCTAGTTCCTAGCAATGTTTTGAGAAAAATTAATGGATTTTATCTCTTTACCAAAAGCCATCACTTCTGGAGTAGCCAAATGTTTCAGTTCAGGTAAGAATCATGGTACACCGATAACCATGTGATTTTGAGCAAACCACCAGCTTTCAACGGATTTGATTTTGTCTTTACCAGAAGCCGTACCCTTCTGGACTAGCCAACTCTTAGATAAATTATCAATATTATCTTTGGTGAGTCGATTACCAATTATGGTTTTTCCACTGCCTTTACCACAAGCCATAAACTTGCGGGCTAGCCAACTCTTCACTTTTAAGGATATGGTGAGCTGAATACCATACAATTTTGGGCAAATTGTAAGCCGTCAACGGATTTGAGATATCTTTACCAAGAGCCGTTTGCTCCTGGATTAGCCAATCCTTATGTGGGTTAGACATGGTGGACTGATTACCATTTGTTGTGTTTAGTACATAGTACTTCCACTAAATTTTTTTTTTAAAATTTGGCCATTTTGGGGGAAAAAGGGACTAAAAGGGTACATTTATGATCAAAATTCGCCAGAATTTCCCCCCCACACTTAGAAATGAATATTGTCCTCAATATTCAAAGTACCAGCTGTTATGCCGAAACTTAGAACGTAAAAAGATAACATTACTAGCTAAGTGTAGAAACACAACAATTATTCTCTTTTTTTTTTAATATTTACAATTTTCATTCATTTTTTAGATCTATATACAACATGTGGGGCATCTCCCCCACACTAGGGTGGTACACACGGGTGAAAACCCATGTTAAGCTACTGTTTTTGATTACCGAGTCGCTAGCTTGACTCGACCCCGAATTAATTTGTTCATGGGGAAGTAAGTGGACGAGACAATCTCCATCGGACTTTCGTTCAAGATGTTTGGATAAACATTGAAGTACGTGAAAGTTCCACACCGACGAGATATAGACAGAACCGGCTCAAGAATGATAAATGAAAATGCCGGGGTCAAAGACAATGTCTTCATTCCCGAAGGAGAAACGGGAACGAGAAACCACACCATCTGTGAAAAATGGAATAAAGATGTGCATCACAATGCAATCCCATTCTTCATTAGTGAGGAGCAAATCACCATTTGTTAGATTTTTAAGCTTAGATTTGAAGCTTGTATGGTGATTGGCAACAAAATTTTCGGGAGGGAGAGCTGGAAACGGTTCTTCAATCAACAGATTTTCAAGAAAGAGGATGTCTCCCTCCGAATCATAGCAAGTATTGTCAATCCCTGTTGGAATTGACTCATCACTAAGAAAATCATCGACCTCCTTCCAAAAGTTGTCATCTTCCTCATCCGGAGTGAGAGAAGGAATGAAAGAGTCGGAAATGGGACAAGAAATGAGTGGATGATCATTATATAGGAGATTTTCAGTTTCTCCAAGATCGGCTTCGAAATCAAAGAGATCATCGTCACTTTCTGATGAAAGTGGACTGATGTGAGTAAGTTCATCGGTGAACTCCTCAAGAAGATGATCAGCATCAGACTGTGGGAGTGATCCCTCAACATACTTGATGTTTCCATGAGAAGTACAATCGTCGCTAACATCGGAGAAAGTTTCAAAATGATCTTTTGAACACTCAATAGGGGAGATAGAATCACACACATGATCAGAAGTTCCCTGTGACTCTCTCGGGATTGGGACAAGGTTCTCAACACTAGACTTTATGAATTCGTCCGATTCCTTTTCAGGAACAGTGTCAAGATGCTCGTCCCCCATGTTCAGAGAGTGAGTGGGAGCTTCGGGTGTGATAGCAGTTGTTTGAGATGGAATCTCAACTGCTGGGATATCATCTGATGAGCTTGATGAATCAAGTGTATCATCATCATCACTGTCATCAGGAATAAAACGAAATTGAGAGCTAGATCTGGCTGCTTTTTCTTTTGCAATTGATTCCCTAATAGATTTTTCAAAGGCAATTTGGGAATTTAATTTAGCAGCCCGCTCTTCAGCTAGCAATTCTTCCATGGATTTCTCATGTGAATTTGGAATGACGGGATATTGTGGGAGTGGAGATTTGTCAAAACCGGAAGGTTGACATTGATAATCATCATGAGGACCCCCACAATATACACAAGAAATACTGGGAACATTATGAAATGCTGTCTTATTGAACTCCTCACTTCGTTTCACTAACTCCAGAAGCTCTAGATAAGTGTCTTGTTGGGTTTGCTGAGGAGTTTGAGTTATTTTGCACTGTGGAGGTTGGTCGTGATATGGATAATCGTAATTGTTACAAGGAAATGGATTCCCTGTTTGACAATCAGAGCTGAAATGGGGACCTCCACAGTTCTCACAACAAAATGATTGTTGTGGGTGGTCATGTGAATAATATGGAATTTGGTCATTTCCAAAGTCCTGAGTGTTACCAGAAAACTGTTCGTAGACAAACGTGTTTCCGGATTGACACTCAAATCCTTGGTGAGGGCCTCCACAATATTCACAGCAGTAATGTTGGTTATATGAAGATGAGTCGGGCTGTGGTGGGTAATTGGAAAAGTTTGAGGGGTCGTTAAATGAGTTCTGATGAGGATCATAATCAAATGAATTCCTCGAACCACAAAACAAACAACTCCCGTTACGGATATCATTACCACATTGTACACACGTACACCAACGACAGGGTGAACCATAAAGAGGCTCACCACAACCGACACAAGGAATAAACGATTCTATTTGAGAATTATGAGAAGGAATCTGATTATTCAAAGAATCAACAAAACCAACATGGTGATCTGAATGACTATCAAGTCTCGAAGAACATTTTGAAAAATCCGGAGGTGGGACAAGTGGTGTGCTCTGAGAGCTAGCAATTTCCACCACTTCCGTTATGGTCTCCGGTTCTGGTTCTTGAGAAACGTGAGGATTAGGCAAGTCATTCTTGCGAGTCACCGGTCTGAATTCTGCATGTTTGCTTTTAACCGTAAACCGTGAAAGTTTAGAATCAATTCTAGACGGCTTAGGAGCAATTGAGGGATTAGATCTTTGGATAACCGTGGGTTGGACGTATTTAGCACTTCCATTATCAGAGGGAAGTACCTGGTCCTTTGTCACCCCGGTTTTTCTTTCCATTTCCCTGAGCAGAATTAATGGATCTTCACGAACAACACGAATTCTAGACATTTGTGATAAAGTCTGAAGCTTTTCAGCTTCGTCCCAGAATTCGTTCTCGAGAGATTCCATGAGAATAGAAGTTTAGAATCAAATGTATAGAGGGTAAAGGGATAAAGAATCAAAAAGGGTAAGAGGGTAAAGAGGAATATTTTTGGTATTTTTGAAAAACATTTTGCAAAAACAAAGGATGAAAATCTTTTTGGGTTTTGTTTATAAAGATGGTATAAACAAGGAGTGATGTCAAATCACTAATCTGCTAAACGTAAGACTATTAGCACTGCTCCCTGGCAGCGGCGCCAAAATTTGATCCGTGCAAAACATTCAAGCTTAATCACGCAAGCCTGCCACCTGTGAATGACCGGCCGTAACAAGCTTAAAACAGCTCAGACACGAATGCAATGAAGATCAGGAGAGTATAGTGTTTCCCCAGGTCGTTAAGTCCCAACGAGCTGTGCGAGAATAGTCAAACGTGTAGTGATCGGGAGATTTGAACGGAAAAGGAGATTGTGGTTGATCTATATCTAAAGAGAAAGCCCATAAACTACAGGGGCTTAAATGCAAATTAAAGAAAGTTAAAAAGATAAAATCTATTAAATAAACGCTATCACTATATTTAAAATGATGAACGTTTAAAACTAAAAACTTACGTTTTAAAACAAAATTACGTAAACGTACAAATAAAAACGTGAAACTTATACAATATAAATCCTAAAAAATATGAAAAACACATTTTTACAATCCTAATGATAAAAGAAACTTTATAGAAAAAGAAAATTATTTTTACAACTATTTAATTATTTATTATTAATTAAAAACTATTTTTAACTAATTAATAATGACCTAAAATACAAGAAAATAGGAAACAAAGCTAGAAAAATAAAATTAAGAAATGGAAAAGTCTAAAATATCAAACTAGAATTTTCAAAACTATTTTTGTATTTTTCTGATTATTTTTCTATTTTCTAGGAATTAAATACTATTTAAAACTATTTAAATTATCTAAAAATACAAATTTAACTAAGAAAAATATGGAAAAATACTTTTTTGTCTTTTTATATTTATCTTAACTTAATAAAATTGAAAAATTATTTTTTTGAAGCTTTTCTTAATTTTTTGTATTAAATGCTATTTAAAAATGCTTAAAAACTAATTTAAATAAAGAAAAATAGCAAACAAGCTAGGAAAAATCTGAAAATTTCATGAAAACTCTAAAATAATATTAAGAATATAAGAAAAATGGAAAAACAGGTGCTTATGTGTGGAATTATGGAACTGATGACCAAGTGCTTATTGAAATAAGCACTTTGATAAGCAAATGTAATCCAAAAGGCTACCAAACTGAAGATGAAGCTACAATAAGCTAAAGTAACCAAAATGCAATGAGAATCAACTAGTCCTATCCACTGGATTGCAAGTTGCAAAAGATTTGATGTGATGAGCTTTTGGCTAAAACAGTGAGTATGGTGTCTACTTTAAGCTAATGCACATAACTCATAATAAGCTGAAACTTCAAAACAGAAGTGGGATCCTGAACTAGACCTGGTTGGGTATATGCAAACCAAAAATCAGACCTTGCCAAGCTCAAATGAGCTTGTGGCAAGGTCTGCAAGTTCTGCAAAAGCCCTGTGCAGGCTTAGTGCTTGTGCACAGGGCACTTTTGCCACTTTTAACAAGCTCATTTGGAGCTTTTGAAAAAATTCTAAAAATTAACAAAAATAGCAATAAGAAACTAGACCTAATGAACTTATAGAACCCAAAGTTTCATTTGTTATAACCCAGAACTGAGTCCATGAAAAATCTCTCCATATGTGCTCAAATCTGAATTTGCAATTTTGACTTTTTTTGACAGAATTGAAAGTTTGACTTATTCCAACTTTGAGCTTAATTTATGGACTTATAATGATGTATTAGGATAAAATAACACTGAAATAAGCTAGTTCTAAGATTTTGGAACACAAAACAAGTTTTTGATATAGCAAAATCTCAACAGCTGAGCATACAAAACAGGTAAGAGAAGATTTTGACTTTCAAAGGTTGTAGGCATAAAATGAGACAGAGATGAGTACATAAGGGGTACATAAGCATAAAAAAACAAATCCTAACCAAGGATAAAGCCTCTATCACAGTTATGAAGCCTTATCCAAACACTACTTTTATGAACTGATAAGCAAATGAAATCTGAATTAGATACTGAGTTGCTTGTTTTTATGATCAAAGTAAGCTTAACCATCCTTAATACAGCTAAATAAACATATCTGAACTATTTTTAACCACTGATACAGATACAAACAAAAAAATATGCAAATTGACTTTAAAATGTAAAGTAGCATACACTCACATAGGTCTCTCTTGGATTGCAGACTAAAACCAGAACCAAAATTGTAATATTCTATATCAAACCCATCCAAATCAAGTACTGCAACTCCCCAAATCACCTCCTTGTCTGCTTAACCAAGTTCTTTCCTTAGTTTGACTTTTGTTGACTCTGAGTGAAAATGTTTTAAACTGTTGACAAAGCTTTTCAAAAGCTATAAATAGCTTACCTAAACTTATTTGAGCTTAAACATGAGCCATTAGAAGCTTGGAACCAAGAATTTGAAATTTGATTTTGCAACAGTAACATGGAAAATTGGAATATAATTGAAACCTTGAATTAAGCTTGCAAAACAGATTATAATGATGAAATATCTTAATTTGAGTACAAAGGAACAGAAATTTAAAGCTTTTACACTAAACTAAGTCATTAAAATTTAAAACGACATACAAGTGAAAAACTAAAACTAGCTACTCTTGTCTTCTCCTTCTTCTTTCTCTTTTATAGCTCCAAACTGTTTCCACGTGTCCTCTGATCACTTCCCACCACATCTGAGAGCCAATAGGAGGGTTTTGTGGACTCTAGGCTCTTTTATCATTTTGGCGGGAAAGTTGCAATTTGACTTTTGGGCCTTCTGACTTTGCAGCTAGGGGGGGGGGGTGGATTGTAGGGTGATGATGAGGTTGAGGTGATAAGGGTGCAGGGATAAGAGGTGATAAAGGTGGGTTGCAGAGGCATAGGCCAAGTGGGGAAGGAGGAAACATGGTTGGGAGGGAAACAGGTGGAGGTTTGACTGGGTGTTGACCAGGCAGGGTTCAAAACAGGGAAGGGGGTCCAAAAGGGGTATATGGCAGGGGTCATAAGGTGTTTTGACAAGTCTTGGAATTAAATAAATACAAGGACTATTAGTGTAATTCTTCCAAACTTGAGGGACCAATCCTGTAATTTCCCAAAGTTGTTACTGTAAGATATAACTTTTCACATACACATCAAACCATAACACAAGGTGGCGAATAAGATGGAATTCTAGAGAGAGAAAGTTAGAGGTTTAGGGAACTTAGTGAGAGAAAGTGAAAGATATTATTATAAGCTCCAACTCTCTACCTTGCAAGGTAGAGAGTATTTATAGTCTTACATAACTCGCCACACTTTGGGATGTGGATCAGGCATACAGTGGGTAAAGACCCGTCCGTCCTCCACGGTGTTACTTAACTAAATTACTACTTAACTTAAAAGAACTACGACTACGAGCTTTCTAACGATTACATATACTTGAGGTGACCGACTCTTTAATACTGGGAATTTCTAATTCCTAACAATCTCCCCCTAAGGGAGGTCACCTCAATTATACATCAAAAATTACATTGAATACAAATAGATTTTACATTAATAGTTGATCTTGCATTCTTGATGTAGTCCTTTGCTCATAAGCTCGTCGTCATTGATTCTTCACATTGCATGTTTGGTTGTTCCAAGTGGAGGTCTTTTACTGATCCACGTGATGATAATTTTGAGCCATCATTTGAGATCATCAGCTATCAACAATCTCTGAGACATCCATTGTGGTGTTGTGACTTTGGGACCGACATGCTCACATTTTGGATCATGATTTCTTCTCATCAGAGTAGCGGAAGCTTTTGTTGAGTCATGATATTGGCAGCAGCGTAGCAGAAGCACGGAGTGAAAATATCAGAGTCATTGATGCACTAATCATGATTTCTTTAGAGATGAATGTGTTAAGTGAGCATGCGGCTATGGATTGACCGCTTCATTCTGATCAGCTGCAAACGTCGGGCGTACCTGCATACAACAGTTAGCAACAAATCGCACGAAAGTGTCTTTGATCACTTTCGATGAATTGAGGTACACGGCCCACGGTTCCCCGTTGATCAGTACAAGTACTGCCTGTGATCAGGTAGGATTCCTAAGAATCTCCTTGACAGGGTTTCGCAGCTGTTCTAGCTGTTCTCAAACCGGAACGTCTCAAAGAAGACAACACGGAGTGAGTGAACCAGTGAATTTTAAGTCCACTGATTGATGAAAAGAGATTTGAAAAACAATCGTGTATTGCTCAATAGAAGTTGTTTTTGCAATACAACGAAGGTTTTATTGAAAATCAATTATCAATCATAAAAATACCTTTTGGTTTGAAAATTGAGTACACGGTCGATGTGCTAAAGAAAAGAGTTTATAAGCACAAAGACCGGTTTTTCAAAGGTATCCGTCAATCCCTAACCTGAACCAGGATTGATTCAAGAAATTGAATCGCCCCATTGTTTCTGTTCAGTTGTCACATGGTTGATCTATATGATAGATCTCACATGCCACCTACCAGGAGCTTGTTTGATGTTGGCTCCAGAAGGCTTTCCATCTTCATTGTGAATATGTAAACACATCACTCAGATGTTCTGGCAATACCACAAGGATAATGCGTAGGACTCAAGATATAATCTCTCTTTCCACATTGTGTGAAACAGAGAGTCTTCATTGAAAGTGTCCTAATGAGATTTATTGATGATCTCGAGGCTCTAGACTCAATTTGTGCATATTTGGATCCTATAACGGAGACTAGGGAGAGGGTCTCCTTCTTCAATATCAACCATCTCTAAGAGAAAGTCGATAGATAATGTCGGTTCCCCGTGAGAATGAAACAAGTCCTTTTAAGAGGAACTTGAGTGGTTTGGGAAGTTGAAGTGCAGTGCGTCACTGGGTCCATGACGTCTTGTCTTCAATACCGATGTTACCATCAGTAGCATATGAATTGAACCCGGTTTCTGCCCTAAGGTTGAATAAATGGAGGGCTATTTGTTTTCACCCTTTTCTCATTCAATTCTTTTTAATTCTTCAACCCCTTCAGTGCTTACCAAGACTTCATAGCTAGAACCTTGTTGGGTTTATTCCAGTACTAGCTCTGTCTCAGTCCGCACTCTTCCCTTATCTCATTTTTCTCCTTTTATCATCATACCTAAGGACTTCTACACTAACTAGTGGATTGTCCCTGGGTAGATCCCTCCGGTTCTGGCGGATCATGGGAACCAATACCTAACCTTATCATCCTTATATCACCGTACATAAAGTAAAGTTGGTCGGTCTATTTGGTATTGTTCATCTGCCATTGGATCCAATTGAAAACCATTTGAAAATCAATTCAGATACTTGTGATATATTATCAAAGCTTTTTGTACCTGAATTGTTTTTGATATTTTTAGAACGAGAACTCCCCCTCAACATGTGCATCAAGTATTTGGAAATGTTTTGCACACGGAGGCAAGAGAAAGAATTAACTTATTTTGATTACCATTTTCTAAAAGATATCAACATCACTTCCCTCAACAGATCAAGTAGGTATAGCATTTCCGGGAAGGATGAGGTTTCCATGAATTTGCTCCCCCTCAATATGTGCCTCGAGGTTTGAAAAGAGTTTTGCACATACTAGAGGGAACCTGCACATTGGGATAAATGATCACGTTTCAAATCAAAGGTTTAAGATAGATGCTCCCCCTCAACATGTGCATGAAAATTTGAAATCGTTTGTCACATGTGGCCAGGATAGCATGTACATCCGTTTATAACCATTTACCTAATTATCAGTTTAAATCTAATTTAAATCACACATTCTCCCCCGATCACAATTATCAAATCATTTGAGATTTGTGATCTCGTATAGATTTAAATTGATTTTGAAAGCTTTTTAAGGAGAATTGTGACATGATTGTGAAAGCGTTTGAACTGATAAGGATCGGATTTTAAGACTTTAAACTCCATTTATAAAACATGCATGTATATCTTTTGAAAACAATTTAATGCCAAATAACTTTTTAATTTAATTGAAATCATTCTCCCCCTCAATCAATGACGTAGGTTGTTGATTGAGAGATAGAGATTTTGACAAATAAGTCCTGATGATTATCAAAAATAGAGATTGAGTTATTTTTCAAAGCATTTAGTTTTCAGCAGATAGGAGTTTATAGAATCAGAGCATAGGATTTGAAAACATGGTAAAACATGGCTCTGTTCTTTCTTTAAAACCGGGTTATTGCCTGAAGATGACAATAAACCATTTATTTTCTCTTTCTCCCAAAATTTTTTTTTTTTTTTTTTTTTTTTTTTTTATTTTTTTTTTTATAAAATTCGAACAATATCTAAAGACCCGTGTCATTCTTTGAATGACAGCACAAAGACCGTAGATATTATCGAATCGAGAGAAAAATGACAAAAAGACAATATTTTTGAAGATTTTTCGAATTTTTCAAATTTTTATGGATTTTGAAGGTTTTATATTTTTCTATTTGATTTTTGAATAGATATATACAAGAGATAGATGAAGATAGACCTTTACTCCTCGTCTTCCTCCTGAAGACGTTTGAGAGTTTCTGGTTGAAGGCTTTTCAAACCGAGACGTGGAAGAATAAACTCAAAACGTTCTCTTGGAAGAGCTTTGGTGAAGATGTCAGCTAATTGATATTCAGACCTCACAAAATATAGTTCCACCACACCTTTTTCAACTTGTTCCCTGATGAAATGATGTCGAATGTCGATATGCTTTGCTCTTGAGTGTTGAACGTTGTTGCATGAGAGAGCAATAGCACTTTTATTATCACAGTACAGAGGGATTTTGTTGAATTCAAAGCCATAGTCAGATAATTGAGATCTCATCCATAAGATTTGAGCACAACAAGATGACATGGCTATGTATTCAGCCTCTGTAGAGGAAATAGAAGTACTCATTTGCTTCTTTGAAGACCAGCTCACAAGCTTATCACCCAAAAACTGAGCACCTCCTGACGTACTTCGACGTGTATCTTGACAACCTGCATGATCAGCATCTGCATAGGCCGTTAGTGACATACCGGTGTCTTTCGGGTACCATAGTCCCATATTGATGGTTCCTTGGAGATACCGAAAGACCCGTTTAACTGCTTCAAGGTGCTTTTTGGTAGGCTTAGCCTGGTATCTAGCACACATGCACACAGAGAACAAAATGTCTGGTCTACTAGCAGTGAGATACATCAGGGATCCAATCATACTTCGATATTTAGTTTGGTCAATCATGATCCCTGAGAGGTCCTCATCTAGTTTGGTTCGGTCAATCATGGGGGTGTCAACAGGGTCACTTGAATCAAATCCAAATTTCTTTAAAATCTCTGTTGCATATTTAGATTGATTTATGAAAATGCCTCCGGGACTTTGAGAAATTTGTAATCCCAAGAAAAATGACATTTGTCCCATCATTGACATTTGAAACTTTGAACTCATTTCATTTGAAAAACGATCACATTCCATTGGGTCAGTCGAGGCAAAAATAATATCATCAACATAAATTTGAACATGAGTTAAATGTTTGCCTGACTTCCTGGTGAACAATGTAGGATCAACTGCTCCTTTGCTGAATCCGGTTGAAAGAAGAAACTTTGAGAGTGTATCATACCAAGCCCTTGGAGCTTGCTTTAAACCGTAAAGAGCCTTCTTCAAACGATAAACGTGAGTAGGATACTCTTGATTCACAAATCCTTCAGGTTGGCTGACGTAGACGACTTCTTTAAGATCTCCGTTCAGAAATGCCGTCTTTACATCCATCTGATATACCACCATGTTCTTACTTGCAGCATTAGCCAAAAAGATTCTGATTGCCTCGATTCGAGCAACAGGAGCAAATGATTCTTCAAAGTCTATACCCTCCTCTTGACGATATCCTTTAGCAACCAATCGAGCCTTGTTTTTCAACACATCACCATGCTCATCAAGTTTTACTTTGAAGATCCATTTTAGAGCTATAATCATAGCACAGTCTGGAGCAGGTACTAACTCCCATACATCAAGACGATCAAACTCATGAATTTCATCTTGCATAGCATTGAACCAGCTATCTTCATTCATGGCAGTTTTAACGTCTTTTGGTTCGATCTTAGATAGTACGGAGTTGAAGAAGCACCATAAGGCATCGGTTGCGAGTTGCTTCCGGGTTGATACAGGATGAGAGGGATTACCAATGATGTTGTCTAATGGATGATCGTGAGTCCATTTTCTGAGGTGTTCATGTGGTATTTGCTGAGGAACTGAGGTAGCTGAGTCGATGTCTTCTGAAGAAGATGGTTCTGATGATGATTCAGGAGTAGCAAATATGTTTTCAAATGGAGCATCTTCAGGAGTCGCAAAGGGATTAACTTCATTGTTGATGTCAGAAACATTTCCATGATGTACATTTGAAGAATGATGATTTGTTGATGAGACTGAAGGATCAGCAGCAGGTGCTTCTTGGCTTAAAGATATTGAGACTGAAGGATTGACTTCATTTACTGGAATATGAGCATCCTCTGTTGTAGGGATCAGCACCTCATTAGTAGTAGACTCATACAGTTCATCAAACATTGGATCAAACAATTTCTTTACATCATCTTCAGATGGAGGTACATATGGCGTTTCTTGAGAGGAGTTTGGAACAAGGGATGAACCAATAGGACTGTTTTGAAGTGCGGGTCCTGAGCTGGAGTGTCCAGGAGCCATTTGACCGGTCAGCTCATCAAACGTAACGTGAATTGTTTCCATGATATTTCGGGTTCTTTTGTTGTAGATCCGGTATCCCTTTTTGTTTGGTGCATATCCTACAAATACTCCAATGTCAGCTTTAGCTCTAAGTTTGCCCAAGTCTTGACCCTCATTAGTTGGATAGCACAAGGCACCAAACACACGAAGGAAAGATAGATTAGGTTTTCTGTTGTGGACAAGTTCATATGGAGTTTTTCCATGAATGGTGTGAATCAGGGAACGATTTTGTGTGTAGCATGCAGTGGCAATTGCTTCAGCCCAGAGAAACATTGGAACCTTTGAGTAGATCAGCATTGTTCTAGCAGCTTCAACAAGAGTACGATTTCGTCTTTCAACTACACCGTTCTGTTGAGGGGTTCGTGGAACACTTCTTTGATGGCTGATTCCAACGCTTTCATAGAATTCACTAAGTTGTTTGTTGACAAACTCAGTTCCATTGTCTGTTCTGATAATTCTGACAGTTTTGTTTAGTCTAACCTGCAGTTGTTTGATGAGTTTGATGATGATATCAGGAGTTTCATCCTTTGTCCTTAAGAACTTGACCCAGGTGAATCTAGAATAATCATCAACCACAACTAACACATATTTCTTCCCAAAGATATTCTGCACCCTCATTGGTCCACATAAATCCATATGAATCATATGAAGAACTTCTGTGACAGAGTTAGTAGGTTTGGGTTTATGGGCATACTTCTTGTTTTTTCCCAATTGACATGCTGAACAAAGATGATCCTTTTCATACTTTAGTCTAGGTAAACCTACAACTAAGTCCTTTCTGGAAAGATCGTTGATGGTGCCGAAGTTCAAGTGATTGAGACGACGATGCCATAACCAAGACTTTGTTTTTGAAGCCTTTGATAACAAGCAGATTGGTGAAGCTCTCATCATGTCATCGATAGAGATAGTGTAAAGGTTTGAGCCACGAGTTCCTTTCAACAGTTCCTTACCATTAAGATCTCTAACAAAGCATGTATGTTTTCTGAAGGCTACTTCTAGATCAGAGTCACAGAATTGACCAACAGAGAACAGATTATGTCCTAAACCTTCCACATAATACACTCTGGAGATGACACTATCACCAACAACATAATCTCCATAACCCATAATAGCACCGAAATGATCATTACCAAATCTAACAGTCCCGATGAATTTGCTCACGAAGTTCATGAGCCGTGACCGGTCTCCAGTCATATGCTTGGAACAGCCTGAGTCCAGGTACCACAGAACGATTTGAACGATCTGCAGTTGAACACAGACAAGAATGGATAACTGGATAATTGGGATCCCCATGCAAGAATGGGTTCCATTTGGTTAGTAGCAACAGTTGGAACACCCACATCAGAAATAGAAGCATTCATATCAGACAATGAGGTAATGGAATCATTATGAGTAGATGCAATACTAGTGTCTGTATTAGTCCTGTTTACAGTGTGACCACTTCTTAAGGGAATAGTTCTACCAGTAGGCATCCATTTTCTAGTGGGCATTATCTGATTGGTCTTATGACCAACAGGTATCCAATAAGAACCTATTCTGCTGAATGTTCTTCCTGTGGGTTTCCATTGTTTTCTAACTTTCTTTCGCTTTTGCCTTTTAGCCTTTTTAGCATGAATTTTAGCATTAACAATATTAACTGGACAATTAACATCATTAGGCAAAGCATTGACATCACATCCATGATTAGAAACAGAATTCAAGCAATCATCAGTACAAGGTTTGCAAATAGTATCAGAATTCGAATTAATTACAGTACGCTTATGGCTAATACTAGAATCAACACGATTCGTTTTATTCGATTCAAACTTAAGGTTCCTAGATTGTTCTTCTACTTTCTTCCAGTGCACATTCTTAGCTTGAGAGGTCCTATCATTCCTTGTATTGTCTTGAGACTTTGACCTGCTTCCTTTAATGTCACTGATTACTCCTGTAGAGGGAATGGGAACATTAGTTTGTTTTACTACTCTTTGCACCACCTGTTTAGATGTGCTGGGATCTGAACTACATGCAGGTGCACTACGGTTCACTTTCATAAAGCTAGATGTACTGAGATTGGTACTCCTAGAAGGCACATTAGAGTTCACTTTCCTAGCATTGACAGATCTAGAATCTGAATTACTCAAGGGTACACTACGACTCTCATTCAAAACATTGGGAATCGAGTGCATCTCATATTTGGCCTTAGGCATTGAGCATGGAATCAAAGGGTTAACTCTTTCACCTAATGTCTTTGGGCATATGGTAATCAAGCATTCTAAGATTTCTTGAGATCGTTTGGCATATAAGCATGCATGTCCAATTGCATTATCATGAGGTTTCTCTAGCTTATCCTCTTCAACAATCTCGCGCAGGCATTCTAAGCAATCCTTGAGGGATGAGAAATATGTTTGAATGGCAAGTTTGTTGTTCCTTAGGTGAGGGGGGACATATGTCACAGATAAAGCAGATTTATTGCCAGAGTGAACCTTAGATACAAAATTCTCCTCATTGATCATTGGCATTTTCCCTTTTACCTGACTCTTCAGATTCTCAATTTCCTTTTGCAATGAAGTTATTTGTTCGTTGTTTTTGTTACGAGTGACTTTAATTGATTCAAACAACTCATTGAAATGACGTTTAACCTTTTCATTCTCTTCTAGAAAACTTTCGTTTTCCTTTTGTAAAGCATTTACTAGGTTTTGAAGATGAAACGTTTGAGAATTCTGAGAATCTAAAGAAGGAGGCATTTGGGATCCTGTCATATTGTTCGTTTGACCCTTTAATTGAGAGATTTGGGCTTTCAACTTTCTGATCGTGTTACACTGAGCTTGAATCTGTTCATCTCGTTTGTTAATTTGAAAAACTGCATCAAACTCTGGAGCATCTGAAGATGTCTTGATATTTGAAGTTTTGACATTTTCTTTGAGATGTTGATATTTTAGTTGTAGATTAAAATACTCAACTTCTAGTTTAGAAAAATGTTTAACCAAATTGTCATGATCATCCAGTTCAATTTTCTCATTTAGTTTAGAATTAGTTTTTTCAAGCTCAATGACACGATCATGGGAGACTTTCAGGGCCACAGATAATTCATGAAATTTGGAAGCATTAATAGAGCAATTTGAAGCAGTGAAAAACACATCTTGAGCAACACATTCAGTAATAAGATTCTCATTTAATGTATGCAAGTTCTTTCTCTCAATCTCATTATATTTTAGTGCACGCTCATAATCACTAACTTCAGCAACCATTGCATCAAATTCCTTTTCCATACCCTTAATATCAGCTTCTACCCCCTTTTTAAGACTCTCAAAGTGATCTTTTAGAAGTTTAAAGAAAGGCATGACCTCAGTTAAATAACATTCTTTCATTTGTTCAAAGCCTCTTTCACCTTCAGTTATACCAGTGGGAGTGATCCTTTTCTTGCAAGTTTTTTCAAAATCAACAAATAGTTGGAATATAACGTATTGGCTAATTAATGTCTTGCTTTTAGTGGCAATTGTTCTAGGTACAAGATGCATAGGTGTATTAGGAGGATACACAGTTGCTCTAGGCATTTTCCGAAGGGGAGGGTTTGTTTCTACAATATTTTCGGCTTTCTGCTTATCTAAATCCATTTTCCAGAAGACTTGTTCGGGAGTCAACAAAGTCTGAGGCTTAAACTTGTTTAATGCAATCCAGTTTTCCTTTTTGTAATCGTGAGGAGAGATAATTATTTTTTTCTCTTTGCATTTAGGGTCATCTAGTTTTTTGTTCATCCTTTCCCTAGTGACTTCATCTGATTTCTTATCTTCCTCAGTGCACTCAACGCAACTAGGTTTCTGCCTAGGCTTAAGAATTTCATTACCATCATAAATCACCTTATGAGCATTTCTAGCCTTTTTGATTACCTCTGGATTTGGTTCCTCAACAAGGGGAATGCTATGCTTATCGCTTAAGACTCGATGTTTGGTGACCATGTGAGCAGTCTGAATGGTGTTTCCTTGTATGTACAACTTGTTTTCAAGTTTGTTTTTCAAAGTTTTCAGATTAGAAAAATCTCTTAAGAGCTTTGATTCTTTTACATTAAATTCTTGCTTAAGCATTTTCACGTTTTCTTGAAGTTCTTGTTTTTGCTTAGCTGTTTTAGAAAGTTTTTCTTGCAAAGAATTTAATTCTTGTTTCAATACTTCTTCTCTAAAATTACTTTTTCTAATTACTGTACGCACTTGGTCATCCATTTCCTGCTCATGAGTGGTCAACTCAAATTTTGCACGTTGTTCATAAATGGCAACACGTTCCTTATAGGCATTTAGTTCAGAGATAATGGAATCATCAGGAGCACATGCAGTGTATTCATCAAGGACATAGTCATTGTTGACTGCAGAAGATGCATCACTAGGTACAACTTCACTTTCACTTTGTTTCACGTATTGATCATATGGGACAATATTGATATTACCCGTATTTTCAATATTTGATTCAAAAGTTTCTGTTGGTTGTACTTTGTCATGCATCTGTTGCACATCAGCATCATCATATAGCTTTAATACCTCAGAGATGAGTTTGTCCTTTGATGGGCCAGCTTGTGGTGAAGAAGTGACCTTGGGAGACACCATGGGAGAGATGCTAGCCATAAATATTGTGTGTGCAGTAGGTCTATCATCCACATCAGAGTCGTAAGCATCGCAGTCACCGACTTGAAAGGCATTTTGATGATTGTGACCTATCTCCTGAATGGGCTGCTCATCTACATCTGCATCATAGGTCTTGGCATTGCCTTCAGCAAGAAACAGCAGTTCCTCTTCATTCAAAGTAGCACCATTGTCCTGAGCTTGAGCCAGCAACATCTTATCTCTGAAGTATTCGGCATTTTGTGGACGCTTTGGAGATGTGCAGTTCCTTGCAAAGTGTCCCTCACCACCACAGTTAAAGCATTTGATTGGCTTGGCTTGACCTGGGTTACCATTCCTTCCTCGATTCTGGTTTCCAACATAACCTCTCCCAGCTCCACCTCGTCCCTGTTCATACTGTCTTTCCTGAACTGGTTGCACCACGATCCTTCCATCTTTAATAGTGGCTTGATTATGTGGGTTAGATGCAGTTCTGAGGTTGTTGTTGGTTTGTGGAAGAGAATTCATGTTTTGACTAATGAGAAGAGCAAGTTGATTAATGATGTTACCCACGTGTGCATCAGCATCAGCTTGTTTGAACTGAGGATCAGGGATGAGTTTGTGATTACCATTACCCAAGGGTATGACTTGTGATGCTTTGGTTGTGATTCCAATGTTTGAGTAGAAGGCAGTTGAATCATTAGACGAGCTTGTCTCTCCTGGGTTAGTTTTGAACTGATTGAGAATCAATTTTTCAAACATGGCATGTCTTTCATTCTGAAGGAGGAAGGCATAGAGTTGCTCATAGTTTGTGTTCTTCAATCCTTTAGTGAGCTTCACAGCGGTAACAAACTTGTGCCATTCGGGATTCATGTTGTTCACAAATTTTGAGTTCAACTGAATGTTAGGCATAGTCATCTTGATGTTCCTCATGTCATTCACTAACTTATGAAATCTCACATAGTACTCATAGACACTCTCATCTGGTTTCATCTTGAAGTGCTCAAATTCATCATAGAGTTGGGATTCCCTGTCTTCCATAGTTAATTCTGAACCTGAGAGAAGCATCTTAACGTTATCCCAAACAGCCTTTGCATCAGTGTTATGATTGATCAGCTTGTAGATGTCTTTAGGAAGACCTTGAAGAACAATGTTTGAAGCCCTGATATCTGCATCGAATCTCTTTTTCTCCTCATTATCAAGCTCATTGTACATCTTAGGTCTGTCCATTCCGTAGACAGGAGTACCATCTTCATTAGTATCAAGTATGTCTCTAGTCGTTTCCACCCGATATGGTCCTTCATCAATGGATTTGAGAATGTTTACACCATTTTCCTTTCCAAGGCAATACAATCTGATTCGTTGAGCCCAAGAATCGTAGTCAGTTCTGTCAAGCATTGGTGGACGAGTATCTGAGCCAGCTGCTTGAACATCCTCGGCAACAGTGGAGATGACAGTGGGAACAATGGGAATGTTGGTAGACATGTTAACAGATTATACGGGATTTTATAACTCTATGATTAAACCGGGAAATAGATTCTTTCACGGGATTTTACTAAATCAAGAGAAAACCGTAAACAATCACTCAAGTTGCAAGATGATAAAGTGCTAACTCGCTACCAAATAATGCACTAAGTCGCTAGAAATTAGTGCCCTAAGTCGCTAACCCTTAACTCGCTACACGTCTAAGTCGCTAGAGTCCCAAGTCGCCAACAGAAAAGCAAGTCGCTAAGTAGTAACTCGCTACAGACTAAGTCGCTAGCCAAATTTGTGCAGTAATTCGCTAAACAAGTCGCTAGATATGCAAGTCGCTAAAGAGCAACTCGCTACAGACTAAGTCGCTACCACAAGTCGCTAACCGTAGTGGAGATTCCACTACTTGTACTTTAACTCGCTAGCTCTAACTCGCTAGCTTTTATAACTGTAAGTCGCTACAAAACTATGAAGTAAGTCGCTACCAAGAAAACAAGTCCGAGAGCTAAGTCGCTAGCTTGAAAAACCAAATAACCTTCACTTTTCAATCCAAAAACAACCCAACCAAGATGATTCAAGCTTACCAAATGAAAACCTAAACACTTTTGATGATTCTAAACATAAAAGTACCAACAAAATTCAAACTTTAACACAAGAAATCAACCAAATGATGCAAAAACCACTAAACTTTTTCAAACTCAAAAACCACCTAAAAACCACTATAAATCCAAAGATGTGCAAGATATGATCTAACCATGGCTCTTGATACCAATTGTAAGATATAACTTTTCACATACACATCAAACCATAACACAAGGTGGCGAATAAGATGGAATTCTAGAGAGAGAAAGTTAGAGGTTTAGGGAACTTAGTGAGAGAAAGTGAAAGATATTATTATAAGCTCCAACTCTCTACCTTGCAAGGTAGAGAGTATTTATAGTCTTACATAACTCGCCACACTTTGGGCTGTGGATCAGGCATACAGTGGGTAAAGACCCGTCCGTCCTCCACGGTGTTACTTAACTAAATTACTACTTAACTTAAAAGAACTACGACTACGAGCTTTCTAACGATTACATATACTTGAGGTGACCGACTCTTTAATACTGGGAATTTCTAATTCCTAACAGTTACAAGGTCTAAAACTGACAACCTTTAAAAGTACAAGGACTTGTTTTGACATTTTCAAATTTTCCAGGGACCAAACTTGACAATTTCAAAAGTTCAGGGACCTTTTCTGCCATTTTACAAAAGATTTATTCAAGGACCATTTTTGACAAATTAAAATATTTCAGGGACTGTTTACCAGATTTTTGACAAATTAAAATCTTTATTTAGATTTACCAGGGACTGTTTTTGACAACTTTTGAAACTTGGGGGACTAAAACTGCCAATTATGCAAATTTGATACGTTTTTCACCAGATTTTGATATTTTTGCATTTAAAACACATAAAACACTTATTTGTGATATTTTTATCATTTTGATGCATTTCTGAGTGTTTTCAGATGTTTTTGCAGTTTAAATGGTACAAAAATGATGAGTATTTAGACACTCATCAATACACTTAGAAATAATTATACGGAAGTAATGTAAACGCAAACAAAACAATTAAGGAATCATAACTAGGCCAGCACCAAGAGGTGCTTAGCCGCTTATATTAACCATACAAATAAATTCAATATTCAAAGTTACGAAATACATGAATCGAAAGTAAAGAAAAGATAAAATGCTAATGCTTATCGTAGGGGAGTGATTTATCCCTTGGAGACAGCTTCGTATGCTCCTCTAGACCTGCCTTTGGCTTCTTCCCACGTTCTTTGGTTGTGGTGTGTGGAATGGGATGCTTTGAAATGCTGGAAATCGTGGGGTATTTATAGGCCAGATCAGGGTTACGGCGTAACTAATATAAGAGTTACGCCGTAATATTCAATTCCTTCGTAATTTGCACTAGATCTGCTAGTTACGGCGTAACCTTATAAGTGGTTACGCAGTATCTTCAATATTACTTGGTTACGCCGTAGTTGGTGAAATAGTTACGGCGTAGTTATCAGCGGCGTGGAACCTCATTTGACCTAATAAGTTACGTCGTAGTCTTTAGAGGGAGTTACGCCGTAATCTTCTAATGAGTTGGCATTCTGAGTCACGCTTTAGTTACGGCGTAATGAGAGAGATGAGTTACGCCGTAACTTCTTCAAAGTCAGCATACTATGATAAATCTTTGATATTTCTCCAATTCCGCGTCTCTTTAGCTCCAATGCTCGTAATTTACCTGAAAGTGGAAAACAATGGAAAACAAGCGTAAATCCATATAAATGATATAAATTACAAGCATTATCGGGGGAAATTGACACTTAATATTCAGCCTCGAAGTAACTCGTATGGAGTTTTACCTAAAAATGGCCTAATTAAGACTCGGTTAAGTATGTATGTTGATGTTTCAATGGCATTGCACCAAAACTTTTGAGGCACGGATTGCTCGTTTAACATGGTGCGACTCATTTCATGTAGGGTTCTATTCTTTCTTTCAACTACCCCATTCGATTATGGAGTACGAGGAGCCGAGAAGTTGTGAGTAATACCATTAGCGTCACAAAAGGCTCCAAATTGTACTTCATTATCGAATTCCCTACCATGATCCATTCTAATAGACACTATAGGACTTCCTAATTGTCTTTAGATTTTCTTACTTAATATTTCAAAGTAATCGAACGTTTCAATTTTATTCTTTAAAAATTTAGTCCATGTATACCTAGAGTAATCATCCACTATAACCAAAGTGTAGTAGTTGCCTCCATAACTTCGGATAGCGGATGGACCAAAAAAATCCATGTGTAGTAATTCTAGACACTTAGTTCATGTTTTTAGCTTTGTGACTAGCATGGACTTGTTTTCCTACGTTACAAGCATCACAAAAGTGATGTTCATATTTTAATTTTGGTAGATCTCTTACTAGATCTTTGGATGATAGCGATTGAAGAAGTCGCATATTGGCATGACCCAATCTTCGATGCCATAAGGTCGAAGTATCATCCATAGAAGTAAGACAAAGTTTGTCTTTAGGTTCATTACCGATTTTAATGACATAGACTCCATGTTTCCTAATTCCTCTACCTATAGTGATACCGTTTTTAATATCTTACTACCGGTTTCATTAAAAAGTACGTTACACTTCTTATCACATATTTGTCCTATACTTAAGAGGTTAAAGTTTAGGTTTTCTACGTGACACACATCGTTAATGGTTAGTTATTTTTTAGAAATCTTACCTTTACCGATGATTTTGCTTTTGCTATTTCCAAATTCCACATTTCCTCCATTGAAGGATTCATATGTGGAAAATAAATCTTTATTATGGTCATGTTCCTTGTGAACCTGTTATCCTTGATCCATTCATCCGGATCTAGGTCGACCTTTAAGCACACCTAAAAAAACAATTAACTCAAAAGTTTGGTCCCCATTTGTTCATGGGTCCATTAGTGTTAAACATTTCATTCATGTTATACATATATGGAAAAGGTGAATATGCACTCCATGGTGCAAAGTTTTGAAATGGAAAACCGTTTTGCATATTAGGATTCCATCTCATTTGATGGTTACTTCTTGGATAAACATTATTAGGTCTCCTTATAAATGTGTTTGGTTTTGAAAATGATGGACCTTTGTTTCTTGTAAACCTTTAATTTTGTCTTGGAGGTGGTTGTCTAATAGTAACATGGGTTGGTTTCTTCTTATTAATAATAACAAAATCAGTTCTAGATGAAGAAGCTATATTATTGCTACTGTTTGCTTCAGCAGACCCACGGATCCCTGGCTTTACACTAGCCGGTTCCCTTTTTGTGGGATCCGTGGGATCCATGACTACAGTGGCTTGTTTTCCTATTTCTTTGACGATTTGTGTTTCTTTGTTTTCACTAGTTGAAGCATCAAGTTGCTCAAAGCCTAAACCTTTTTGGTTGTTTCCTGTTTTAACACTATCTAATACCATATCTAGAGTATTAGTATTCATTCTAGCAATATTAGAATCTAGATGATCAACTAGTGTTTGAAGTTGAACGCAAAGTTCACATTCGCCACTTGCTATCTTTGCTGTTTCTAAATGTTTTAATTTAGCTTTTAACTCAAAGACTTCCTTTTCTAAACGTTCATTTTGGTTTTTCAAAATCTTGTTTTTGTTAATTACTTTTAAGCTAATTTTGCAAAGTTTATCATATTCACGATGTAATGAATCATCATCTAATGATGAGCTACTATAGTATTCGTGACATACCTCGTCATTTGCCATGAGACAAATTTCTTCGTCTTCCTCCTCGCTCATTCCCCACGATCCACTCACGAAAGCTTTTTGTTCATCACGTTTGGGACGCTTACTAATAAAGTGGTTGGGGTCCCCACATTTAAAACAAGCGTGCTCATCCCTTTCCTTCTCGTCATCTTTGCTTTTCTGGAACCCCTTCTTGTCGTCATATGGTTGCTTGACATATCTTTCCTTTCTTCTAAAGAACTTCTTGAAGTCCCTTACCGCCATGGCATACTCCTCGTCATCACTATCCGAAGAGGAGTTTTCTTCATCACTTGAGACCTTCTTGGCTTTTAGGGCAAGATATTTGTGCTTCTCTTTCTTCTCTTTTGAGGCTTTGGAATCTTTAGTGAGGACAAGCTCATAGACCTTTAGATTGCCTATGAGTTCATCAAGGGTGAGGATTGACAAGTCTTTTGATTCTTCAATTGCCGTCACCTTAGATCTCCACTTGGATGGAAGCGCCCTTAGATACCTCCTGACATGATTACTACTAGAGAGACTCATCAAGTGCTTGTAACGATGTAATTATAGTATCAAAGTTAGCGAAAGAATGATCTATAGTATCCTCATCCGATATTGAAAATTGTTCATATTGTTGAACAAATAAATCTATTTTATTGTTTTTAACTTGTTGATTTCCTTAATGAGTTACAACTAAAAAGTTCCAAATCTCTTTAGAGGTTTTAAGCATGTAAATTCTTTCG
Source organism: Chrysanthemum seticuspe (assembly GCA_019973895.1). Lineage (NCBI taxonomy): Eukaryota > Viridiplantae > Streptophyta > Magnoliopsida > Asterales > Asteraceae > Chrysanthemum > Chrysanthemum seticuspe. The sequence goes on along the minus strand of BPTQ01000004.1, from coordinate 91,451,494 downwards.
AATTCCTTTTTAGGTAAAGCATTGTATAAAACCATTTTAGCTTCACTATTTTTGGAAAGCTTTTTATTTTGATCATCGGTGAGTTTATCATGAGGTGTATTTACTAAATTTCCGGATTCATCTTTTGTAGTGGCTTCAAAATCGCCTTCAACAATGATGTACCAAAGATCAATATCTTTTGACTTCACATACGTTTCAAATCTATTTTTCCAATATATAAAACCATTAGTTTCAAGTAGTGGAGGTCGTTGCATGGATTGCCCTTCCTTGTAATTTTCAGAACCTATAGTGATCGAAAAGTTTTTAAAATACGGTTTACTTTAAAACTTTTATAAATTTAGCTCTTGATGCCAATTGTGGAAAACTAGAAGGGGGGGGGGGGGGGGTTGAATAGTTTTGCCGATTTTAAGTTAGTTTCAAAAACTTTAGATTCGATGTTATGTGAAATCGTAAGAATAAAGAGAAAGTATAGATCTAAGAGTAATGCAAGTAAAGAAAGCAAGTAAAGTAAAATTTAGAAATGACACAACTGATTTATAGTGGTTCGGCTACAAGGACACCTTCCTTACCCTACTCCACTCTCCGAGTCACCTACTCGAGAGTTCAAGCACTATGTCGCTTACACTTTTTTCGGTACAAAGCTAAATACCGAGTTCGTAACACGGAGGACTAAACCAACACTACTATAACACAACAAATATGTGAAATATGAAATACAAGATCTTCGCTACAAAAAATTTGTGGAGGAACAAACCAATCAAGGACCCCTTACTTGGATGACTTGTAGAATGCTCGTGATCTCGCCTTAGAGAAGGACCTATATGAGAATCACAATAAAAGAAAGAAGAATTATTCTCTAGATCAAGTGATCTTAGGTTAGAAGAATGTAAGAATATATGAGAGAGTTTTGTAAGAAGAGGGGTGAGTTAAAATAAAGAAATGACTCTCTATTTATAGGCAAATTCTTACCACTGTTTCACGGATCCCTTGCCAGAGGGATCCGTCTAGTGTAACTTGAGGGCTCCGTGAGACGCTCCTGTTTGCCTATGAGTTTTTGGGTTATGGGTCATGGGTCCTAGACTTGGATCATGGGTATCTAATTAGATACAATGTATCTAAAAGATGCAATGCATCTAGGCAATGGGTTATGGGTTAACTCCATGGGTTATGGATATGCTCCATGGGTATGGGTCATGGGTTGTGGTTTTTACTAATCCTAATAAACTATTATAACAAATGAATTATTACAACAATTTGTATTAAATGACTATATGTAGATGCTTTACAAAAATAACATGTATCCTTATAATTTTACTTATGATAACATTATATTTGTTATCAACAAAACAAAAAGAGGTCGCTAAATATTAATAAACGTTTTTACGGTTTATTTATATTAACAATTTCTATTTTTAGTTTCAACTTCTTATTTTGCACTTTTTGTTTTTTCCTTTATATATAGTATACGCGGGTACCCTGTGACGATTAACCGGAGAAATATATCTAGATGAGGCCTGATTTACCAGTTTGTATCAGTTTCAACGGGTCCTCTCTGACTCGTTTTCAGATGGCTTTTATTGGTTATCCGAAATGGTGGCGACACCGGTTCCTGGTTGAACCCGTTGGTCTGGTCGGGTTTTCAAACTATATGTACCATCAGTTGTTAGCTTGTATGAAATTGTGTGTGTTTTATTAATTTTTATAATGTGAATAATAACATGTACTTTTCATATTAGGATGTTTTAAAAATAACATTAATTAGTGTGTTTAATCATTTTATATTATAGATTATGTTGTAGCTTGTTTAAATTGTATATTGTGAAAATTTAATTAAAATTTTTAGTAAGGGGTATTTTAATTGTTTGTATTTAATTTAGTAGATATGATTTTTGTTGGTTGTACAATATGAATAAATCACTGTACTTTTAAGTAATAGAGTGTTTTAATAAGAGTATTAATTACACTATACATTTCTCTCACCTTTGATTAATTTTCAACATTCAACAATTCAACAATTCCACTTTGAACATACACTTTTTATACGTAGTATAAATGTATTTTATAATAGAATTAATTCAAAAGTATTATTTGAAAATTTAAATAAAAGAAGAATGTGAGAATTGAAAAAGGTGGTCTCACAGGTTTTGCGCAAAACCTTAGCATTTTGTAAGGATTTGTAGAAACCTTTGTAAGCGGTTTAAAAAACTAAATACCATGAAACATTTATTTGTAAAGCTAAATCTAAATCTCCCTTCAAAACCCTCAAACCAAACGGACCTTAAATCTTATTCAAAGTCCAAACACGATCTGTCATGATTCATGAACATGTTGTCACTAAATAGTAGCTGCTTCATACACTCACATGAGTAAAAGTAAATTCCTTAAAAGGGTTTTACATCATAACTCGGGGATGCATTGACCTACTATGGTTGTTTTCAACATTGTGACATCAATTAGACGATGTTATCTACCTGAGTGATTTAAATGTCGAGTTCATAGTGTATGATGTTAGAACTAGATCCACAAAATAGTTTTTTAAAAGTTAATACCATCGTTAAACATATAACTAGATGTAATATTCTTCGTTTAAAAAAAAATTCGAAGCTGAATCAAGAAAACTGTCACGCTTCACGCCTTAGCGTGCCTTATCGCGCCTTTTCCCGCCTTATCTCACGTCACACCTAGATTTGACTCATTGGTCTATTTCGTAATATGAAGTTCACGTCTCACGCCTTAGCGGCACCTTGGCGCCGCCATAACGCGCCTTTTAGAATCATGAGTGGCATTAGCCGCTTAAATAACTGCTTATGTTTTTAGCAATACGTGATTTATTTTCCTTATGATTTTCCAAATATTTAGTGAGCCCGGTTTACGAATATAAACTGGATTTACATGTCCATTTAGCAAATTTAAAGAGTATTACTATCTATGGGTTTTGACTGGATATTACGTACAATTGTCCACTAATTATGACCGCATGAAACCGTGTCTTTGCTCAGCCATCTGATAGTTGTAATAAAAGTTAACCTTTGAATCCTAAGAGCACCCGATGCAGTAACTAGGAGAGTTAATCGGGTCTAGTTGGTCGGGTTCGAGTCAAATCGGGTTAAGACTAAAAAATCTTATCTGAACCTGACCTTTTCTAGATGTCTGGCTACTCGGGTTTGGGCCAATTCGGGTCGGGTCCATTCGGCCTTGGGTCAACCCGAATATAAGTAAAATGATAAAAAAAAAATTGGCTAACTCTATAAGTTTACAAAGATATTTTATAAAAAATATACAAGAAAAAAATACAAAAAATCTTTATTCGGGTCAATTGGGTTAATCAGAACACGAGTTAGGCAATATATTCAACCCAATACCTGACCCTATTTAATATTCGAGTTATTCGGGTCGACCCAAATAAGAGTACTCCCAAGTAACCCGACCCGAATAGGCTTAATCGGGTTTGGATTGGGTTAGGGTCATGGTTGGCTTTTTTTGACACCCCTAGCAGCAACACAAGCCAAAGTGTCACCTCAAAATTTCCCCTTTTCACTTACATCTCACTCACACATCCAAAAACATCCTCCTGAGTAACTTGAGCTAAAACCTCACAAAAGGCAAAATAAAAACCCCAAAGGTTATGTATTTTTGGTCGATCCCCTATGAGGATACATTTGACACTTTGTCAAGCTTGTATTACTTGGTGGACTAGTGTAGGGATTCATAATTGTACAAGGAATTTTCTTTGAAAGCCTATAAATACAAAGGCATTCCAAGGGATCCACATGACAATCCTATAATCCCTAACACTCTCACCTCCTTCTCTCTTTGTGCGTGTGATCTTCCAAACCAACCAAATGGATAAATCCCTTTGGTTGTTCGTCCCAAAGTCAACACAAAAGTCAACTTCAAGTCGCTTAGGGTTGTTACCATATTTTGTACTCGCCAACTTTCATAGGTTTGTAGCGCTAGTTCTACTTGTGCAGTACCGGTGGATTCCTGACGCAATCCATGTAGTGATTTCTCCAAGAAACGCTAAACATGTTCCTGAGGCATCAAGATCAATAAGAAGGAGTTCTGTGCGGATCAAGAAAGATCATGGAAGCTTACGTCTTGCAGGATAAACAAGTAAGTATTCCTAAACACCTTTCACACGTGTTAGTTAAGTTATATCCTTGATTAGAAGATCCGACTAATTAGGGTTTTGGTTTGCATGGTGTTTTTCTATTTATTTTTCGTTGTGCATGTTTTATAGACCATGCGAGTGACTACCAAATCCCTATAGGTACAAGGCTCATCTCATGGCTAACGGACGTAGGCAATATTTTGGTGTTGATTGTGATGACATATTTAGTCCAGTTGTCAAACTGGCTACTATTCGTACTCTTCTCAATCTTTCATTATCTTGGAATTGGCCTATTTACCAGCTTGATGTTAAGAATGCATTTTTTCACAGTGATATCTCTGAGATTGTTTATATGTATCAGCCTCTAAGGTTTGTGGATACCAGGTTTCCACATTATGTTTGCTAGTTGCATAGGTCGTTATATTGATTGAAACAGGCTCCCCGTGCTTGGTTTCAACATTTTACAAGTTATGCAGTACGAGTTGGTTTCTTGTCGAGTTGATGTGACTCGTCCTTTTCTCTCTCTCTCTCTCTCTCTCTCTCTATATATATATATATATATATATATATATATATATATATATATATATATATATAGGGTCTGGTTCTAGAGAAAAATATAATTAGATAGAAAAGTGAGCAAGAAAGTTGCAGGGTAGAATTTGATAACCATCGAAAGTTTAGGGTAATAAATAGAAAACACTACCAAACACTCCTGTAACACACACCAAAATAGGCACTCTCTTTCTGATCAGATACAACACACACACACTACCATCTGCATCGCCACCACCACCATCTACATCGCCACTTCCACAACGCCACCACAACACCGCCAATCACCAACGCACCACAACAACCTCAATAATCATCATCTCCACCGTCATAATTCCCGTCATCATCTCTGTTAGGTCACTAGTTTTACAGCACAAGCACAATAGAAAGAGATAGAGAGAAAGATCGGATGAACAAGACACAAACCAAACACTATGCGTATGAATACTAAGGACGGTTATGCGTAGCATATGTGAAAGAGAAATGAATTGAACAACCAACCCTCAAGTGAGGGTTATTACAAGGTATTTATAGGAAGGGGAGCTAGGGCAACACTCCTACTCCCTTCCTTTCCTTAGTGGACATGGGCCTAAGCTCATGGGCCTTCTACATAAGCTTAAGCTAATAACAAACATAAAAGCCATAATTAAGCTAACTATTACATATGAATCACTAACACTTGATATAGGTTTAGGAGTGATTCCAACAATCTCCCCCTAAGTGTTGGTGATGAATGAATATGAACGGTTAAGGTACTGATGTAATAGAAGCTTTGACGTCTTCTGACATTCTTCTTTCTTGTGAGAAGAATTGCCTTGATTTGAACAATCTCCCTAGTGTAGAGAAATTGTTTTCTTAAAACAGTTTTGCTTTGACGTCATCTTTAACTTTGTTCTTTGATCATTGTTCTTTGTGATGGTAGTGATAGTATGTTGTTGTTGTCTGCATCAAGTCTGCCTCAGGTCTGCTTTGCTGCTCCAGTGTCTCCACATCATTCTTCAACATGCTCACACGCTCTTTGACGTTGGATTTCGGTACTGATGAAGTTCTTTAAGTCTTTAACTTTGTAGATTCTTTGGCTTGACGAAGAATCATTCTGACTTTTGTGTTGCTTTTAGATAAAACTTCCATTAGTGATGATGTTGGCATGAGCATGTGAAGAATATGCACGATCATTCCGCTCCAGAGCTTCCATAAGAAGACAACATGAAAACGGTTAGTAATAAGCGGATTCCAGCACTTACAAGTTTGAACTTTGAGAGTGTTAACAGCATAGTGTGAAAACACAACTCTAATTCTCACAAAGGCCGTTCCTGAACTGGAGTCCCACAAGTGAGATAACGCGATGTACCGAAGTACATCTATAGTTCACATGAGTCGTTGAGGTACACCGAAGCATCACCTCACGACTGTAGACCGTTTGAGACACACTAAACGTAATCCACGGGGAGTTACCGAAGTGACCTGCTGTCAGGGCTGTTTGATGTTGACCCTGGCAGGAGTTTCCATTCAATCACTGAGGATCACAGTTGTGAACCTCTCATAAATGTTCTCGACAGATTGCTAAGATCTGTGAAGGACTCGATAACGTACCACTGATGTTCTTATTGTTGAACATCAAGTGATGATATGTCAAGTGTACCTAAGAGATCTTTTGATGAATCTCGTGGCTCTAGACTCAATAGTGCGTTTTGGTTTTCCTGAGCGGAGACTAGGGAGAGGGTCTCCTTCTTCAATACCAACTATCTCTAAAAGAAAGCCGATAGATTATGTAGGGTTCCCTGTGAGAATGAAACAAGCTTCTTTTGAGAGAAACTTGAGTGGCTAAGAAGGTTTAGTGCATGCGTTACTGGGTCCATGACGACTTTTAATCTTCAATACCGGCGTCATCAAGTGACAACCAATAGCATATGAATTGAACCCGGTGTCTGCCATAAGTTGAATAATCTGGAGGGCTATTTCTTTTCACCCTTTTCTTTGCATTTCTTTTTAATTCTTCAACTCCTTCTTTCTCCGATTCTCATTTTCTCCTTTTTATAATCATACCTAAGGACTTCTAAATTCTAACTATTTGTGGTGTCCTTGGGTAGATCCCTCCGGCTCTGGTGGATCATAGGACGGTTATTCCTAGCCTTAATCACCTTATAACTCCATTGCCATAAAACCATTTTTCATGAAAATCTCTCAAAGTGTTTGTGAATGAAAAACATGTTTGAACACTTCAAGAGTTTTAGATTTTCAGAAATACTCCCCCTCCACATGTGCTTAAGAGTTTTAACAGAAATTTGCACAGTGAGGAAAGAGCTCGCACTTTTGAATTGATCGACTCAAGATAGACAATTCCCTGAGGGACACGGTTACGTTGCATAGTTAAAGAGATACATTGTCAGCTTTTAGGTGACAACTAGCTCTAATAACTACCTTGAAGGTATGGACAAACCTCGAAAGGTTGCCAAACCCGTCAAAGTTCATGTCTATCAAGAGCTTCTCGAATAGGTACAATTTACTTGGATAAGTCTTTGGAAGCCAAATCTTTTCAATGTAAGACTGTTCAGATCCCGTCAATTCATGGGTTGAAGTCTTTTCACACGATGATTCAATAGCAGTATCACAACATATTTCTTATCACATAAATTTTCTCCCCCTCAAAAATGGCATATGAATGTTATTTTTGAAGAAAGGTTGATAATAAATATGACCATTTTGAGTTTTATGGGAAGAAGACCACTATGAACAATTTTTTTTAACAAAGTTTATAAGTCAAATACTCCCCCTCAACAAGTGATATAAGACGGTTGAGGTTTTGAAAATCATAAGGAGAAGTACTTGTTCTTTTGAGCAAAACCTTGAAAAATGAAAGGTTTGATAGGTTTTACTCAAAAGTAAGAAGCTTTCGCTCCTTTTATAAGGATTGTGGCACTGAAGCGTACCACAGGGTCCTTTCTTGACAAGAACGGGTTGTACACTGTTATGTGTGCACAAGCCATAGTCATAATTAAATCACACATCCAAAATATTATGAAATAGAAGCAGTTCAAGGGGTACCAGGAAGTTCATCAATCTTGCCAGGAATGCGAACAGGGCGTTGATAGCCGGCGAGAGCAATCCTGGGACGACCACCTATAAAGCTCTCCAGAGTTCTGAACTGGTCCCGTCGATACAACCTTTCATCAATCCTGGTGATGATTCTCTGCACATCCCTTCTGTCTTGAGAATTCCATCGCTTTGGAGAACCAATGCCTTCATGTATCACCTTCAACCGATAAGCCAAGCCATCCCTAACCTTCTTCAATGTGTGATCCCCAAATTTGTGAAGATCTCTACACGCCATCAAGCAATTTCATTGAAGTTCACTGCGATAAACGATGCCGAATGGTTTGCTGACGAGGGTGTATTGTGGAAGCTGGTTGATGTCGGGAAGATCTAGCTGTGGTGGAGTGAAGTTGACACGGGTCTGATATGATTCAACTGCAAGCTGGAGATCTTCTACACGTTCTTTGATTACTATTCTTCTGATGAAGATTAGCAAGGACTTGATGTATTCACGTTGCACTTCAGTCGAGAATTATCTCATGCAACCCTGTACTTTGGCAAGGTACATGTCTTCAATGTCATTGATAGACAAATTCTCAAAGTCCGCTTCAGAGAATGCATAATCCCTTTCGTCTTGCCTTTTGACCACGATATTCTTGAGGAAAGTGTAGTCCCATTTAGACGAAAGATCAACATGTTTAATAGCCACGATTGCTTTAGTACTGAACACTTCATGTTGAGACTTCTGAACCTGGCAGCTTCTGTAGTAGATTCTTCGGCGTTTCGGCCAATGTTGAATCCCATACAATGCATCACGGTCATATACTTCCACATTGTTGGAGAACATGTGGTTAGCCCTTTCCTCGATGGCATTGCAGTTAGAGTATATGGCTGTCGGGAATGGAAGTGTCAGAGATGTAGCGTATTTCCTTGAACCATCGCCACCGTGTAGAAGAAATTCCAAGTCTTTGTTGAAGAAATATCGGAATGGAATCCTAGGCTAATCTGGTTGGCCAATTGTTGGTAGAGGTTTAGACCAATCGGTGTAATATGGAGGGTTGTCCCGTTTGGTGAAGTCGATGTTTGCTTCAGGGTTGAGCCAATCCATGTTGTTAGACATAGCTGGTGCTATATTATCAAGGTGATACTCAACTTCAATAGCACTTTCCGAGCTGTCTTTGAGCAATTGAAATGCTTCATTCTTGATGCACTTCAACTCAGATTTCGTCATCTTTTTTACACGGAATTTCTCTTGCAAGAACTTAGCATGCTCCAATGTACCACCGTCTTCCAGATCTTGACCTTCAGGTGGGTAGGGAGTAGAATTAACAAGTGTAGAAAACCAGTCGTATTCATCGGTGTCATCTTCATCTAGCCATGATACGACGTCAGCCTTAGGCGCCTTCTTCTTCTTTTTCTTAGGCCTGGATGAGGATTCTGGTTTCTTAACTTTGTTGGGAGAGGTGGGTGGTTGTTGGGGCTCATTGAATTCCTCATCGTCACCACGCGTATACTCAAAGTGATCACCGGTTTTCTGAGTCTGGGGTGGTAACTCAGAAGAATCCCGAGGTTTTTCAGTAGAAGAGCGAGGAGGAGACCTTTGTTGAGCTGGAGTCTGTTGGGGTGGAGGTTGCATAGAAGATGATTCACCAGACTTCTTCGGGCGTTTAGGCTCATCATTCTTATCCTGATCCTTATCTTCATCGTCGCGTGGACGCTTAGGCCTTTCAGCTTCTTCTCTGCATGCTGATTTTAGTTGGTATTCCAGCAATGCTTCAAACAATTTACCTTCGTAGGAGGCAAATGTTGCAGATCATTTCGACATTTGAGCTACCAACCGGTTAACCAATTCAGCATCTGAGAAGATTATGGGATCAACTGGATTGATGTTCACATGCATTGGAGTTGATTTCATAGTCTGTTTGGCCAGGTGTAATAGATTTGGATAGAGTTGTTTGGTGAACAGCTCCTTAGTAACTCCAGGAACGATGTCAAGAAGGTACTTGTGAGTGTATCCTTTGATCATCTCGTCCATTTTCCCTTGAAGATCATCTTTCATGAGCTTCTGGACATACTCCCTTTCGACTTTCATCTCGTCATTCTCGTCATGAAGGTACTGTACCTGATCAACAAGAAAATTCAGCTTCTTGTAAAGCACGTCTTTCTTTCTGACCTGTTTGACAGCTTTAACGATTCGTGTCATAGCTTGAGAAATCCAAGAGGCAGTTGGCTTCTTCACTGATCTGGATGTGGATCTAGTTGTTCTTTTTAATGGTGGTGGTGAGGATTGAGAAGATGAATCCGATGATGATGAGATGTGAGGAGACTCCTGGTCCTTTGGTGGCTCGGAAGTTTTCTCCTTGGAACGGACGAGACTGTCGAGAAGAAGACGATCATAATCGTCCGTTTCATCAATCTTTGTATCATCAGCAATTGTTTTCTCACTCTTTTCCGTTTCTAGTTCCTCAAATTCATAATCAATAGAATCTTTCACGCGCTTTTGTTGTTGCTCAAGAGTGGTGGCACCAGTTCCCTTATTGGGTTGATTAACCGCATCAGGAATTGGTGTGGATTGAACATCACCACTTGACCCTCTGGGGCCACCCATTTGATCCTTTGCAAACTCTTTCGCAACGTGTTGGAGTCTAACGAATTTGAACTTCCTCCTGTAATCAGTTTCCAGTGGCTCTTCTTCTGAGCTTTCCTCTTCGTGCTCAATCACTGGAGTCTTCCCTTTGCCGTGTTCAGCTATAGGACTGGGAGGTTTGACTGCTGAAGGATTAGTATCGGTTGCAGTTTCAGAGTAGAAGATCTCTTCGTCTGATTGTGTATCTTCAGAGCTTTCGTCCACTAGCTTTCTTGGCGATTCAGGCTTTGGCACAGGAATGGGAACAACTTCCTTAGAAGGAACAGTCCTTTTTCGTGGAGGATTCCTCTTGGGGAACTTCCTCTGACTCTCAGTGCTTGCAGCACTCCCTGCACCTTGTTTCTTCGTTGTTGATTCCTTGAATCTGACAGTTAGTGTAGGTTTAGAAAACATGTCGTGATTGTCTGGGTCATTGAGTCTCTTGGGGATATCGTAATTGAGTCCAAGAGCTCTTTGGATCAACAGTTTTGTGTATCTAATATAAGGAATCTTTGAGCCAAGCTTTTTGAGGAAGGTCATCATGTCATCCCATATCAGAGCTTCAATTTTGATGTGTTTCATGTTGATTAGAGCCCAAAAGATTTGCAGTTCCACGAGCTTGGGATGCTCATAGCCGCTGTCACGACTGGAAACGGATTTTGTGATGATGATATAAAGGGTTCTCCAAGGCTGAGGAATGTTCTTAAGATCCACGTGAGAATGCTTATTAATAACCCTGAAGCTTCGTCATACCCAATATCAATCAAAAATTGCAGAACAGTCTCTTCAGTAGGTGCAGCAGAGTATTCAGTTGGTATGATGTCAGGAATGAGGAGAACGACTCTTAAATCTGCAGGAGTGATGGTGATTTGCTTGTGATTGAGTGTCACCGTCACAGCATTCTGTCCTTTGATCTTTTGCATTGTAGTCCAAAACTGTTGAATGTAGATCTTTGGAATAGTAGCAGAGTGGGAGAGCATGTTCTGATAAGGATGGTTCTTCAGAATATCAACAGCAATGAGACAAGAAGATTTTGAACATGTGAGGGTTTCAAAGTCAACACGAAGGTTGTTCTTTCCAATCTTCATTGGATAGCCATGAGGGAAGATATCAGCAATGGTGAGTACATTTGGTGCATCCACATTCATTTGAGCGTCCATGTCGTGATCTGAAATACATTTAGCCAAAAGTACCAACATATCGAAAGACATTATGTTAGTCAACAGATGGTTTTATTGTCTAATAATTTGAATGAGATATGTCAATGATTGTTACGAGTCCAAAATCACTTGTTTGTTCAATAGTCCAATGACGTCGTGATAACTTTTGCGTAGGACCCTGACTTACGCGTAAGAAATATTAAGCGTAGGAAAAGGGGACCTTATGCGTAGAGCTTACGCGTAAGCGCATATAAAACCTTACGCGTAAGGCTTACTCGTAAGAGTAGACTTTATGCGTAGAGGTCACTGTTTACGCATATCCTTCACAGGATACGCGTAGTCCCTTATGTAGAACCTTACGCGTAAACGCTACGCGTAAGATTTCTCTTACGCATAACATGCTACACGTAAGGTGATCCTTATGCGTAGATGTCTAACAACCTTGATTCTGATTTTTACGTGTAGCAAACCTGAAATAAAATCATCATAGCATCAATTTTAACACATACATTCATTCTATAACAGATCATGACATGTATACTTATCAAACAGTTTACGCGTAGAAGACCTTATGCGTAGAGCTTAAACCCTAGTTTCAAGAATTACGCGTAAGAAATCTAGCCATGGAAATTGCACCAAAGTTTTTCTGGGAGGTGTTAGATGCATAGTAAGTTGTCCTATCCAAGTTTTAACATCAAATATGCCATGGATAAAAAATACCCAAACCGTATGAATATAAACCCTAAATTCCAATTAATGAATCATTAGAGTTTCTGGGTTTAGTTATGATTAATTCAACTTGAAAACAACCTCATACAACAATCTTTATCACCAAACACGTTCACAAATTAAAACACCCAAACCCACGCATAAACCCTAATTTCCAAAATCCATCAATTCGTGTATCTAGGGTGCATTTTGAGGATAAAAATGATATCATTGATGTTATAGAAACGTTTTGACACTATCTTTTTAACCATAAACACACAATCTTGATCATGTGTTCATACGCATATGCGTAGAACACAAAATCAATCATATACAAAAATTTGACCGTTGGATTCGTATAAAAATCAAAACCAATGTTTGTAAACACGTTAAGATTATGAAACAACTTACAAATTGATGATCCAAAACACGGATTTGAAGAACGATTTTAGTGCGTAGGATATGTTTGGTGAAGATAATAAATGTGAAAGGTTAGAGTTAGGTGGAAGTTTTATTAAAAAAGGAGTTTGAGCTTTTGGCAGTTTTAGTCCCTCCACCTTTTCCATTTTCATCCAAAGCCTTTTAACTTCCATTTTGGTTACCAAACGAAGAATATTTAGAAATAACTTTGACGACACTCCTCCTCGACTTAAGAAATAATGAAAGTTTATAAATTTTAGTCCGAGGAGTGTCAGAAACCAGAAATGTGACCACCATTATTAAAGAATCAACCAGGATAAAGTAACATGCAAGTACATTGATATTTTGAAACAGTTAAGAATTTATTTTCTCCCCCTCAACACTTGATCGAAAAAATACTGAATTTTGAAAGATTTGAGTGTTGACGGAAGAGATGTACTTGCGATGTTTGAAGAAATATAGATAGAAGAATATTTTTGTTGTTTTATCTGATTTTCTATTTTTGTATTTGGTTTTTGAAAAATTATTTACAAAAGAGATTTTGGTGTTTGACTGGTTTTTAAGAATGTTTTAAGAGTTCATCCAGTTCCTCTTGAGTCAAACACCGCATACCAATCCGGTGGACCAACTCATTAAACCTAGCAGGAGCTAAGGCTTTGGTGAGTAGATCTGCCAATTGGTATTCTGTACCCACAAAGTATAATTCAACGGTACCCTGTTCCACGTGGTCCTTGATGAAATGATATCGAAGATCGATGTGCTTTGATTTCGAATGCTGAACTGAGTTGCACGAGATCGCAATAGCACTCCGATTGTCGCAGTACATCGGGATTCTGTCAAATACGTAACCATAGTCTTTGAGTTGTGTTCTCATCCAAATGACTTGAGCACAACACGCCGACATGGCTACATATTCTGCTTCGGTTGATGACAGCGATGTACAATCCTGCTTCTTCGATTGCCAGGACACCAGTTTATCACCAAGAAATTGTAGTGCTCCTGAAGTACTTTTCCGTGAATCTAAACATCCTGCGTGATCAGCATCTGAAAAAACGATTAGTTCAAAACCAGAATCCTTCGGATACCAGATCCCCAAGTTAAAGGTTCCCTTGATGTATCGGAGGATTCTTTTAGCCTCAGAGAGGTGGGTTTCAGTTGGTCTTGACTGATAACGGGAGCAGAGATAAACGGCAAAGACAATGTCAGGTCTACTGGCTGTTAGATACATGAGAGACCCAATAATACTTCGGTATTTTGTCGGGTCGACTAATTTCCCATGTAAATCAGCGTCTAGCTTCTTGGTATGAGTCATTGGTGTGGCATAAGTGTCACAGGTTTTCATTCCAAATTTGTTTAACAATTCAAGGGCATATTTGGACTGACTCAATAAAATACCACGGGGTGATTGATAAACTTGCAGTCCTAGAAAGAACGTAAGTTCACCCATCATGGACATTTCAAAATTTTTCGTCATTAGTTTTGTAAAAGCGATTGAGTACTTTTTATGTGTAGACCCAAAAATAATGTCATCCACGTAAATTCGAACAATTAAGATATGTGCCCCGTGATATTGAATGAAAAGAGTAGGGTCGACCGAACCTTTGGTGAAATTATTGGCAATGAGGAAAGATGATAGCTTATAGTACCATGCCCGAGGAGCTTGTTTGAGACCATACAGAGCTTTGTTCAGTTTGTAGACATGGTTCGGGAACTCGGGATCAACGAATCCTTCTGGTTGGCTGACATAAACCGTTTCTTTCAGTTGTCCATTTAGAAACGCAGTTTTGACATCCATTTGAAAGACCGTCATATTCAGATGAGCCGCGAACGCGAGAAATATCCGAACAGCCTCAAGACGAGCAACCGGAGCAAATGATTCTTCAAAGTCAATACCCTCTTCCTGTCGATAACCCTTAGCCACCAGACGTGACTTGTTTCTGATCATATTCCCTTCAGCATCCAATTTGTTCTTCCAAATCCATTTGAGACCAATGACGTAGACCCCTGTTGGTCTTTCAACCAGTTCCCATACTTCAAGACGTTTGAATTGGTTGAGTTCTTCTTGCATGGATTCAACCCAGTTGTCTTTTGTCATTGCGTCTTTAATGTTTTTAGGCTCAGATTGGCAGACAGTGAGAGCATAAATGCAATGTTCACCATCTGTGTGAAGACATTGTCTTGTAACGACTGGTTGATTCGGGTTGCCAATAATATTTTCCAGAGGATGGTCTTTTTTCCATCGATGTGTAGAGGGTTGATGTTGGTATACATTGTGCAAATTATGAGAATTCAAATGGTTTGTTGATGATTCCGCGACATCAGGTGCAGCAGTTTCATTAGCAAACGGGTTAAAGAACGCATTTGGATCAAAATCTGCAGGTGGGGGTACTTCATTAAGAACATCATCAGCCGGTTCATCATTGTTGGAAGCGGTTTGTTCAACTGTTGTGGTGGAGTCAACTGGTGGTGCTTCTTCAACAATAGTTGTTGTAGCAGGTGTATCAGGTATAAGAGTAGTTGTAACACCCCCAAATTTTGTTTAGCGGAAGCATACGTGTTATTTGGGGAATGTTACGAAATTGGTGAATTACAAGTCAAGTAATAAAGAACGGAATACATACTCTGTTTAATTTCATAAAGTAGTTTAAAACATTTTCTTACAACATTGTTTAGATAGATGGGCACATCCCATAAGTTCAGTGGTCCTAATATCAAAACATCGTTTATGTGTAAAAACACTTCTTTAGAAATTTCTACGACCATTTATCCGCCTCTTGCCTTGCATCCATGATCACAACTAAGCACCTGAGAAAATATGCTAAAAAGGTCAGCTAAAAGCTGGTGAGTTCATAGGTTTAGATTAAAATAGTAAGTTTGGACCAAAAATCAAAGTCATATAATCATTACAACGATATAATGATATATGGATGAATGTCTATTACGTTAGCTCTAAGTTCATGCAACCGATACTACGACAGTTTCTGTATGCTAAATGATAACATACAATATACAGGCCCATTGTGAGTGTTTTGTCCCACAACACTCGATTCCGACATGGTATACGTTTCGCCTTGGCCTAAGCATGGCCAACCGAACGGAGGAGTCACCCTCAATAGATCTATTTATAACATTCGCGCTTCCTAATGGGGAACTGACGGTTCATGAAAAAGGTCATTTTCTAGGGACATAAGGGCTTAGGCTAAACCACGTAATAGTAATCATACAATAGTTCAGGTCCATAAAAAAAGTTTTGCATATTTCTCACCCCAAAATGTATAAAACAGTTTATCAAGTAAAAGAGGGGCTATGAAAACTCACCTTAGCAAGTGTGCAATCCGAAAGTGGGATTTAGTGATTGTTGTGAGGCGGCACCGACACGCGACCTAGATAAGGAGGGCAATGTTTTAGTTTATTGTTTTAAGTATTACCTACTTAAATTAGTTCAATTGTTTTTATAATTGTATTAAAAACAAGGTTTAGTTTGTAAAAATAATTGAAAGGTTTTTCTAGTGAGTATATAAATGTATATATACTTTTCATGTTGACACTATATTGGTGTTGTCAAAATTAAAGTTGGTTTACTTTCTATTTGGGTTTTAGAAAATACTTAAGTTAGAGTTAAAGACTCTCAAGTTCACTAGTTGACAAAATGATATAGTAGTCCTCATTTATTTATTAAATGTTGGTTCTTAAAATGTACGACTAGGATGACTTATATTTATTTCATCAAGTTGTTTAAGAATTTTATTAGTATAAAGAGTTCTAAGTTGGAAATAGTTTTACGAAATATATATATAAATATCGGAGTCTGACATGCATTCTTGTGGACTTCATATATAACGAGTCATAAATTTAAAGACCATTTCATGTGCATGTGACTAAATTGATTCATGTTATCTGATTAAGCTAAATTGAAATGTATACCAACAAATATTTATATGCTCATTTTTTATGGTTATTAGTACAAAAATTATGATGATCATCAATACACGACATGATGCTGATTTGGCTAGAGTGACACGACTTTGGAGACTTTTATGTCGTTGAAATTTATATGACGGGATTTACTACGATCACTTACTCTTTTAGATACGCGGTTACAAGGCTCTTGACGGAAGTGTTTGTACTTGGCATTCGAGTGGTAGTGACCCATATGGTATAAATTTAGGTCGAATGGGCTTCGGCCCAAAGTGGACTTATGCACCCTCTTGGGCAAGGACATGGGCTGCGAACCATGTAACATCAAGTATGAGCATTTTTGTTGCAAATTGGTATACCACAGTCAAGATAAAAGCCAAGTATAGCGGACTTGTTTCGAGGTTGGATCCACACTACGAGTGCTTCATCCAAATGCTCTACACTCGTTTGGTATCTTGACTTGATTTTTCACATTACATCAATACTCGAGCATGGTGTTCTTGGTTTCTTGACATCGTTACAAGGTATAAAGTCAAACTACTTATAAGGTTTTTATTCATGTTTTTAAAGAGTTTGAATAATTTTAACAAGTAGTGTGCAAGTTTAGTTTTGAAAAAGAATCTTTTTTGTTCGTATAACCCAACTCAGAACAGCAGTTCCTAGTGCCATGTTGCCGCTTATTTTTCAGCTTGACAAAAGCTCCTAAGAAGCTAGACATGGGGGCAAAGGATTGTGTACATGGTGAACTTGGATTATCAGTTTTAAAATCAACAAGTGATATAATTACATCATACTCTAAAGGCTTTGACGTCGAGATAGGGGACCGAACCTTTGGTTCATCATTCGAGTACTACTCGGATTTGTTAGGCCTCGACACCCTTCTACCTAAATGTCTCTCGACCGAAGGCAATGTTCCCATGATTATCGACGAGAGTTACCCTCGTCAAAGGTCCATTTCCCAGCCTACAGTTAATGTGGTCACACAACAAATGAGCGAGAAAGAAAAGTAACAACTTAACCAACATTCAAGACTTATGCTCCTAGTGTTGTGACCATTTTGTTTTTACCATACGCATATTATCTTAAGGCCATAACCAAAAATTATATCTTCCTACATAACGATTACCAAAATGATTCTTCTTAAACATGCTTGATAAGGATTCAACAAGAACGAATTTTATGTCACCATTAATTCTTTATTCGAAAACCAATTTAAATCCATCTCGGGTCATACACGACCGCTATATCAAAACATAAAAAGAATGGTTTAAAGGTACAAACAAAATATTATCCTTACAAATTTTGGATGTTGGACAAATACAAAGCCGAATTAGAAAACAACAATTGACCTCCACTCCTTCTTGATATCACCGAATTGATGACGGAATTGGTGTATACCGACCTTGAACTCCAAAACCCCCAAGTCAATTTTTGAAAGCCCTAAATCTTACCCAACCCTAATTTTTGGTAAGGTTGATGATGAAACTGAGTTTGGGGCGTTTGCATCTCTACTAGAGATAAAGGGAGTAATTTGGGAAGAGCTTGTCCATCTTTCTTTTCTTGTGACTTGGTTTGAAGCCAAAACTAGTTAACTTCCAAAAACTTAGGAAATCTTGGACTTGGCTCAAGGTAGATTGATGTTGAGATATGTTTCTCTTGGGTGGCTTTGTCTTGACTCATCTTGGACTTATTTGAATAGTAGCCAATGCATCATAGGAGTGGATTTGAGGGACAACAAGTTACATTGTTTTGGTAAGAGAGAAGAGGAGATGATGGAAGAAGCATGTTGGGTATTCCTCTTTGGGAAGATTCAACCTACAATCTACCTTGAGCCAAGTCCAAGATTTCCTAAGTTTTTGGAAGTTAACTAGTTTTGGCTTCAAACCAAGTAGAGGTTGAAGATGGAGATTTGATATCTTTATTTTTCTGCTTTTGCTTTTTGTCGTGTGTGGGGAGAGGAGACAAAGAGATGTATATCTCAAAAAAATAAAAGGTTTTCTTTTATTTAAGATGTGTATGTATATATGTAAATTACATTTATGGTTTATTTGTGTTTGAGTCCTATAAGAGTTATTGTTTAAGTGAAAGTGTATTAAATATTTCGTGTCCCGCGAAATTAGATTGTGACTGAAGTACCATTGTTTGATAACTTTTATAACGTAGTATTTTATTGTTACGCATCGGAGATATTATTATCCTTGTAATATTTTTCATTACGAAGGTTTGTCATTTGTTTTATCAAGCCCTTATCATAGTGTCGGTACGCGTGCAGTGCCGGTCACTGGAGAAAATGAGGTAACCTCTCGTCTAACAATTTATTCATAAGACAAAAATGAAATGAAATGTTCATAAAATGATATGAATGCAAAAGTGATGCAATAGTCTACTGTACGCGAGTTATCTACTCAAATGATCAGGCAAAGCTTATGCATGCTTGATGACTTATGCTTAGTAATAATGAATTACTAATTATTAGTTAAATTTTAGTAAAAATTTACCGTGTGTCACATCATCCCCGCCTTAGAAGAGAAAACCGTCCTCGGTTTTCAGTTATAATTATTTGCTGAAGTAGAGAAAAGATGTGGGTATTTTACGCTTGAATTGGTCTTCACGCTCCCCTGTGTATTCCGGACCTCTTTAAGAGTTCCATTGGACTTTGACGATAGGAATGCGGCTTTGCTTAAGCCGTTTGATTTCTTGATCCAATATTTCATTTGGGTTTCTTGACAAAATTTAAATCTTTTGTCGATTTTGGATTTCTTTCATTGGAATGGCGAGAGTTTCTTCGGAAGGACAATTCTTCAGTTTCATATGTGAAACACGTTATGCAAAGAGTTGAGTTCTTGTGGGAATTTTGGGTTGGTAAGCTACCGGCCCGATTCTTGTGAAAATTTTGACGGATCTAAAGTAACGAGGATTTAACTTTCTACATTTCCCAAAACGGATTACGCCTTTCTATGGCGTTACAAATCCCTAGTATGAAGGGTGGTTCTCCGAGTTGTTCGCACCAGACTATTTGTGCATCACGTATAGTCCTGATGGTAATCTGAGTTGGTAACTACCAGTTCGATCTTGGGAAGGATTTGATTAATCTTACGAATTAAGGTTTTTCCCTCTTTTGCGTTCCGTTAGATTGGGTTACGCTTTCCGGAGGCGGAGCTTCAATCTAACTTTCTCGTCGACTTGAACCTCAAGTGACCTTTAGTCCTATATTTATTGACCTTGATGATCAGATTTGTTTGCATTCAGTCTCTGGTCTGCACACTATTATCAATGGTTCTTGATAGCCGCATGGAACCATTGGACTAGTTCTTTGCCGATCTCTGTTCTAAACATGATTGATTTGCGCTTTTGACCATACAGTGCTTCATGAGGTAGCCTTTAGTTGCAAGGGAATTTGATTAAGGCATTTTGCCTACTCTATTAACCTTTCAAAACATGTTACTCATGCTTGAAGTATAACTTCTATAGCTTGAATGGTCCTTCCATTCAGTCTAGTAGTCGAAAGACGGTAAATGGTACTCATTTCATGTTGAATTCCTTAGAATTTTGGGAGTGGTCCTCGAAAGTTTAATGTGAATGGTTATCGCTATTTGGAATGAAGAGAATTGAAACGCTATGACTTGTAGCGCTTTGCTTCGAGTAATCCATTCGAGCTTGTCCATGTTGTCATTATCTTTGTTTGGTAGAAATAGGTGAATTTGATGAGATGATCAATTAGTATCCAGGTAGAGTTATAATCGATAGTGATCTTTGGTGACTTGGTACTAGAGTCCATTGTTATGCATTCCCATTTCTATCTGGAAATTTTCGGTTTGTACCGGTAGGTTTGATGGTTCCTGATTGTTTTGAATTTTTCCTTTCGAACATGCTAAGTATGGTTTGACATGGGTCAAATACCAGCCTTCATGTTTGATATTCATAATAGCTCTCTGGTTCAAGGTGCGTCTTTGCCGGACACTAGATGAGTATAATTCCTGGCCTTAATGAGGTTCCCACATAACGAGATTACAAATCCCTTCATGGCGTGGGTCTCAACGTTGGTCCTTGGGGATAAGATTCCCTTCGGTCCTTTACGAATTCCATTTCACCTTCGGTTATGTCGTAAGAGTTTTATTTTGTCGGTTCTTCCGTTGAGTGATACTACTTGAAATGATCTGGCTTTAAAAGGTTTTGTTTGCTAGGTGTTGCTTGAACTATATGCGGTTATGACTGCTTTGCCTTGGGTGAGTACGAATGTTGTAATTGAACTCACGTTGCGACTACAATTGTTGGTGTTGTCACATGGTCAACTTCCCTTTTGTTTCCGTACACTCCGTAGAACCTTGTGGTCGGTGTATACTGTACTCCCGTGGTGTAGTAAAGATAACATTTCTAGGTTTTCATAGTGTGATCATATTAGGTTTTAACTCTAATTTGTGCACTGTGTAGTGCTTCTCATGGATCTTTGGGTGTTGAGTATTCTATACCATTATTTTCCTTTTTGGATCAGGATAGCTTCCAGTTCTGGTGTAAAGCATCTCTCTTAAATGGTAGAGTCTCTATCATACTCAGGTATGCCTAAAACAGGCGTATTACATGATTTTTCGTTGCGCAGTGTGTGTAGGTGCTTGTTGGGTTGACCTGGGGTGTATGATGATTTATTCCTTTCTTGGTTCAGTGTAGGTGATGGGATACTAAGTATGAATGGGCATATCCGAGGCTTCAGTCTCTGCGTCCAGTGTTCTATAAGGTGCAGATTCATTGTCGAAGGTTCAAACGTTTCCCATTCGTTTCCTTAATTAAAGATTTCTTCTCTCAGGTGGCACGGTTTATTCTATTCCCATATAATGTGAAATGTATGGCATTTTAAGGTGGGGTGTCGACGTGAGATATAGACACGAACTTTTCTATTTCGTGATAGTGAGTTAAGCACTTCCTTTAACATGGCCGGGTAAGAATTTCAAGAATTTAGCCATGTCCGTGCACGTTACCCCTCCCGATTTATACATAGGTGATCATGCTATGTATAATTGGGGACCGGTGACGTGTTGTTTGGTAAAATCTAAATCTTGGTGTACTTATTCTTTGGTCAGCGGAAATGTTGCAAAAGTTCATGTGCGAAGTTTTGGTGTGATGGTTTATAAGATTTGCTAGGCCGACCAATTCTGTCATCATGGCCTATAGCTCGTTTGACCAAGATGTGTGAAACAATGGCAACTTGGTTAGGAATGTAATGTTGAATTCGTGATTTTTGGCGAGGTAATAGTTTGAGTTGGTATTATCGGTATTGATAATAATACCTTCGCAATTGTTGGAATGTGGATTTTTCAAAAACAACCCGTTGGATGATACTAATTTGTCAGAGAGACTAGTCGAACACCCAAGATGACTTTCTCTTATCTTCAGAGGGATCTTTACATCGAGACAAGATAGTTGATATCCTTAATGATACGGTGAAAGTGGTCATGGAGAGGACATATATTAAGATAACATGATAAGAACAACAGATACATTACTAGGGGAAGGTTCAGTACATTAAGGTTTCATAGAGGAGTACTTAAAAGTAGACTATGACTTGGAAGTTAAACTAAGCTTTATTACAACCAGCGTCTCTAGCTAACTTAGTTCTTCCATGGTGTCCGTTGGGAGCCTGAACAATTCTTCACACTTTATTCAGGAAATTGTTTTGACAGTTGTTGCCTTCATGCTGACCCTCCCTATCCGGGCACATGCTTTTGATGTGGTCTTTATTTCCACATCCATGACATGCCATTGTCTCCCAATAGAGTTGCTTACAATCTTCCATCTCATGCCCAATTCTTTTACAAATCCCACAAGGTATAGGGCATTTTCCATAGTGGTAATATGGGCATATATTACACTTGGGTTTTGTCCCTGCATACTTTACTTCCCGCTTGTTTTTAGTAGTCTTAACTTCAGCCGTCCATTGACGCTTGCTTGATTGTTGCATTTGATCTTCCTCACTATCATATTCCCAGTTCCTCTTGCTACCACAGTACCCCATTTCCTTGCCTTGGGGCAATGTTCTGTTGATCCAGAAGTCGCACCAGTAGCTTCTTGAGTGACAGTGGGCGCGAATGTAACAACGTTCCTCCGAGTTTCGGCAGAACATCCCCAAAGGTATGCTTCGAGTCTCTTTTCCTCAGGTCCTATCATATCAGGACATAGTTGGGCTAGTTCGCGAAAGCGGTTGGTGTACCCCTCGAGGTCATTCCCTATCATAGTTAGTCCACATAGCTCTCTTTCCATCATTCGCAGTTAATTCCTTGAGCAGTATTCTACAATCATCATTTTCTTCAGGGTGTCCCACTGAAGTGAGTAAGCAGCGTCTATTCCCACTAATCGGACATAAATGTCTCACCATGTGAGGGCTTGGTGTCGAAAGGTGCAAGTAGCATACTTGACCTTACAATTGTCCGCGCAACTCTGTTCGCGGAAAATTGTCTCTATCCTTTCTAGCCATTTTGCCAAACCTATGGCTCCTTCAGTCCCCTCGAATGCTGGTGGTTTACAGTTCTTGAATTCTTGATAAGAGAAATTTTGTGTTGTAGGCGTCTTACTAAAAACTTCTTCTCTATTCCCCTGGACGAGGTTGTTGATGTTGTGATTGATTTGGTAGTTAGCAATTCTTGCAGCAATTCGTCCGGTAACGGATTTCTCAATGGTGGTTGTGTTCATGTTCTGCTTTACTGGAAACATTTTCCTTCAACCACAAGAAATGACAACAATGAGTTTTATATGAGTGTGAGGACCATGGTGGAGATTCATAAGGTTACAACGTATACTACTTCTCAATCAAGTATTTTCTAGGTTGTATTGACTGGATATCACGTAGACTTAGTCTATTAAGATGACGTTAAGAAAGCGGAGATTGGTTGAAGTGAGTTTAACATAAGGTTATAACCCACAAGACGTTGTTTATTATGCATAGTCGTTCATCACAATAAGCTTGATTACATCTTAAGGAGATTCCTGGCTCATAGGGCCGATACATAACATGCGTTCATTGACTCGCTCTAGTTCGTCATACAACAAAGCTACTACTAGCGTTTTTATTGAAACCACTCATCACAACGTCTAACACAATGCAAAGTGAAATTTAAGCACTTCCCGGTGCTGTCCCGGGTTGACTTTGTTGAGTTGCCTTCCATTCTTCTAACTCTCTGAGCTGGGCCTCCATTTTGGCAAATTTGTTGTTGGCCTCATTTGTCCTACTTTCCATAGTACGTCTTTGAAATTCTACAACACCCTCTAGATACCCTGTCTCAGTTAATGCTATTGTAGTAACGGTCTCCAACCGTGTCAGCCTACTTTCAATCTCTGTGAGACGTCCCTGGGTGTCTCCTGGAGTTTGCAGAGCACACCTTTCAATGTGGTCTTCGAGACGTGCAATTACTTCGTTTAATTTCTCACGGGTTCCCTCTATTGTTGTCCCAACATCGTTGTAGCATTCCTTGAGTGTTTTGCCAAGTGCTTGTAGTTCTTCCACCACTTCTTCAATCCCTTCAATCCTTTCTTCTGGTAATATCCCCATATGATCCGACATCTCTTCTGTTTGTTCTTCATGACGTGTTATGCGTGCCATAACTGTGTCGAGAGTTGGTGGTCCAACAGTGGCTGCTTCCGAAGTTCCTCCAACTTCGAACCCACTAAGAGATGGTGTACCAGAAGATGATGGTGATGATGCAGAGAGGCATATTTTCTTGCTAGTAGGTATCTCCCAACTGAGAAGTGGATCTCTTTGGTGTTTTGGTGAGGGTGTAGGAGTAGTGGAAATGGTAGGTACGGTACTGATAGTGGTGATGATTTGGAAGTGAGCAGGTGGAGTGTGGGTAGTACCCTCCTGGTGAACTTGGTACACTACCTTGTACGGGTTTCCAGTGTCAGGAGTGAGTTGAGAAGGGGCTGGGATGCGTTCAGCAGGTGACAAACCTTCTGTTGTGTCATCGCATCCGGCTTCAGAGTGAGGGGAAGGCATGGTCTGTGACAAGACGGTGCATATGTGTAAGTATATGTAAAAATATACTTATAATGGATATGGAGTAGTAAATTAATAAATAGGCAATATGTCATGCATTCATGTCTAAATGAACTCTAAGTAAAATGGCAAGTAAGGCAAGCGGCAACTGGCGGTCGTAGAGTGATGTTTTTGTAAAAAGTAGTTATAGTTTACGGTTTATATGTACCTAGTTCTCTATAACTGAGGCTCTGATGCCAATCTGTAACACCCCCAAATTTTGTTTAGCGGAAGCATACGTGTTATTTGGGGAATGTTACGAAATTGGTGAATCACAAGTCAAGTAATAAAGAACAGAATACATACTCCGTTTAATTTCATAAAGTAGTTTAAAACATTTTCTTACAAGTTTGTTTAGATAGATGGGCACATCCCATAAGTTCAGTGGTCCCAATATCAAAACATCGTTTATGTGTAAAAACACTTCTTTAGAAATTTCTACGACCATTTATCCGCCTCTTGCCTTGCATCCATGATCACAACTAAGCACCTGAGAAAATATGCTAAAAAGGTTAGCTAAAAGCTAATGAGTTCATAGATTTAGATTAAAATAGTAAGTTTGGACCAAAAATCAAAGTCATATAATCATTACAACGATATAATGATATATGGATGAATGTTTATTACGTTAGCTCTAAGTTCATGCAACCGATACTACGACAGTTTCTGAATGCTAAATGATAACATACAATATATAGGCCCATTGCGAGTGTTTTGTTCCACAACACTCGATTCCGACATGGTATACGTTTCGCCTTGGCCTAAGCATGGCCAACCGAACGGAGGAGTCACCCTCAATAGATCTATTTATAACATTCGCGCTTCCCAATGGGGAACTGACGGTTCATGAAAAAGGGCATTTTCTAGTGACATAAGGGCTTAGGCTAAACCACGTAATAGTAATCATACAATAGTTCAGGTCCATAAAAAAAGTTTTGCATATTTCTCACCCCAAAATGTATAAAACAGTTTATCAAGTCAAAGAGGGGCTATGAAAACTCACCTTAGCAAATGTGCAATCCGAAAGTGGGATTTAGTGATTGTTGTGAAGCGGCACCGACACGCAACCTAGATAAGGAGGGCAATGTTTTAGTTTATTGTTTTAAGTATTACCTACTTAAATCATTTCAATTATTTTTATAATTGTATTAAAAACAAGGTTTAGTTTGTAAAAATAATTGAAAGGTTTTTCTAGTGAGTATATAAATGTATATATACTTTTCATGTTGACACTATATTGGTGTTGTCAAAATTAAAGTTGGTTTACTTTCTATTTGGGTTTTAGAAAATACTTAAGTTAGAGTTAAAGACTCTCAAGTTCACTAGTTGACAAAATGATATAGTAGTCCTCATTTATTTATTAAATGTTGGTTCTTAAAATGTACGACTAGGATGACTTATATTTATTTCATCAAGTTGGTTAAGAATTTTATTAGTATAAAGAGTTCTAAGTTGGAAATAGTTTTACGAAATATATATATAAATATCGGAGTCTGACATGCATTCTTGTGGACTTCATATATAACGAGTCATAAATTTAAAGACCATTTCATGTGCATGTGACTAAATTGATTCATGTTATCTGATTAAGCTAAATTGAAATGTATACCAACAAATATTTATATGCTCATTTTTTATGGTTATTAGTACAAAAATTATGATGATCATCAATACACGACATGATGCCGATTTGGCTAGAGTGACACGACTTTGGAGACTTTTATGTTGTTGAAATTTATATGACGGGATTTACTACGATCACTTACTCTTTTAGATACGCGGTTACAAGGCTCTTGACGGAAGTGTTTGTACTTGGCATTCGAGTGGTAGTGACCCATATGGTATAAATTTGGGTCGAATGGGCTTCGGCCCAAAGTGGACTTATGCACCCTCTTGGGCAAGGACATGGGCTGCGAACCATGTAACATCAAGTATGAGCATTTTTGTTGCAAATTGGTATCCCACAGTCAAGATAAAAGCCGAGTATAGCGGACTTGTTTCGAGGTTGGATCCACACTACGAGTGCTTCATCCAAATGCTCTACACTCGTTTGGTATCTTGACTTGATTTTTCACATTACATCAATACTCGAGCATGGTGTTCTTGGTTTCTTGACATGGTTACAAGGTATAAAGTCAAACTGCTTATAAGGTTTTAATTCAAGTTTTTAAAGAGTTTGAATAATTTTAACAAGTAGTGTGCAAGTTTAGTTTTGAAAAAGAATATTTTCTGTTCGCATAACCCAACTCAGAACAGCAGTTCCTAGTGCCATGTTGCCGCTTATTTTTCAGATTGACAAAAGCTCCTAAGAAGCTAGACATGGGGGCAAAGGATTGTGTACTTGGTGAACTTGGATTATCAGTTTTAAAATCAACAAGTGATGTAATTACATCATACTCTAAAGGCTTAGACGTCGAGATAGGGGACCGAACCTTTGGTTCATCATTCGAGTACTACTCGGATTTGTTAGGCCTCGACACCCTTCTACCCAAATGTCTCTTGACCGAAGGCAATGTTCCCATGATTATCGACGAGAGTTACCCTCGTCAAAGGTCCATTTCCCAGCCTACAGTTAATGTGGTCACACAACAAATGAGCGAGAAAGAAAAGTAACAACTTAACCAACATTCAAGACTTATGCTCCTAGTGTTGTGACCATTTTGTTTTTACCATACGCATATTATCTTAAGGCCATAACCAAAAATTATATCTTCCTACATAACGATTACCAAAATGATTCTTCTTAAACATGCTTGATAAGGATTCAACAAGAACGAATTTTATGTCACCATTAATTCTTTATTCGAAAACCAATTTAAATCCATCTCGGGTCATACACTATATCAAAACATAACAAGAATGGTTTAAAGGTACAAACAAAATATTATCCTTACAAATTTTGGATGTTGGACAAATACAAAGCCAAATTAGAAAACAAAAATTGACCTCCACTCCTTCTTGATATCACCGAATTGATGACGGAATTGATGTATACCGACCTTGAACTCCAAAACCCCCAAGTCAATATTTGGAAGCCCTAAATCTTACCCAACCCTAATTTTTGGTAAGGTTGATGATGAAACTGAGTTTGGGGCGTTTGCATCTCTACTAGAGATAAAGGGAGTATTTTGGGAAGAGCTTGTCCATCTTTCTTTTCTTGTGACTTGGTTTGAAGCCAAAACTAGTTAACTTCCAAAAACTTAGGAAATCTTGGACTTGGCTCAAGGTAGATTGATGTTGAGATATGTTTCTCTTGGGTGGCTTTGTCTTGACTCATCTTGGACTCATTTGAATAGTAGCCAACGCATCATAGGAGTGGATTTGAGGGACAAAAAGTTACATGGTTTTGGTAAGTGAGAAGAGGAGATGATAGAAGAAGCATGTTGGGTATTCGTCTTTGGGAAGATTCGATTTACAAGAGCAGCCAAGAGTAGAGGTTGAAGATGGAGATTTGATATCTTTATTTTTCTGCTTTTGCTTTTTGTCGTGTGTGGGGAGAGGAGACAAAGAGATGTAAGATGTGTATGTATATATGTAAATTACATTTATGGTTTATTTGTGTTTGAGTCCTATAAGAGTTATTGTTTAAGTGAAAGTGTATTAAATATTTCGTGTCCCGCGAAATTAGATTGTGACTGAAGTACCATTGTTTGATAACTTTTATAACGTAGTATTTTATTGTTACGCATCGGAGATATTATTATCCTTGTAATATTTTTCATTACGAAGGTTTGTCATTTGTTTTATCAAGCCCTTATCATAGTGTCGGTACTCATGCAGTGCCGGTCACTGGAGAAAACGAGGTAACCTCTCGTCTAACAATTTATTCATAAGACAAAAATGAAATGAAATGTTCATAAAATGATATGAATGCAAAAGTGATGCAATAGTCTACTGTACGCGAGTTATCTACTCAAATGAACAGGCAAAGCTTATGCATGCTTGATGACTTATGCTTAGTAATAATGAATTACTAATTATTAGTTAAATTTTAGTGAAAATTTACCGTGTGTCACAGTAGTATCAGGTTGAGCAGCGGAAACATCGGATAAACCTGGAGCACGTACATCAATATCGTCACTGAACAGAGGAGCAAATAGTCTTTCCATTTGTTGACGAGTAAGCTGAGGGCTTTGTTCAGCTGATGACGGGGTTTGGGGGAAGTTTAAGCGGTTGTGACCGGGTTCCAAGCTGTTATAGTCAGAAGCCATTTCCGTAAGTTCATCAAAATGAGCATGAATCGTTTCCATAACCCGCATTGTACGACGATTCCAGATCAGGTAACCTTTAGAATTCTCACAATATCCAATAAAGACTCCAATGTCAGCTTTGGCTTTGAGCTTTCCAAAATCATCACGATCATTATTCGGATAGCAAAGGGATCCAAATACATGAAAGTTTTTGAGATTCGGTTTATGGTTATGGAGAAGCTCAAAAGGTGTTTTGTTGTGGCGTTTAGTAATCATTGAACGATTTTGAGTATAACATGCAGTTGATACAGCTTCTGCCCATAAGTAATATGGAAGTTTAGCATTGATTAACATTGTTCTTGCAGCTTCCACTAACGTTCGGTTTCGTCTTTCAACAACTCCGTTTTGTTCTGGTGTACGTGCAATAGATGTCTGATGCTCAATTCCCACTTTCTCATAAAATTCTCGAAGAGTTTGGTTAACAAATTCAGTTCCTTTGTCTGTTCTATTTGACGGACGGTGTTTCGAAGCTGAACTTGAATTTTCGTGAGAAAGGTGATGATCATATGTGGAGCTTGGTCTTTGCTTCGAAGAAAGTAGACCCAAGTCCATCGTAAATAGTCATCAATAATTACTAAGATGTAGCGTTTGCTATTGATCGTTTGCACGCGCATCGGGCCACACAAATCCATGTGAAGAAGATGAAGCACATGCTGAGAGCTGTGTTCCACCTTTGAAGGAAAATGAGCACGAGTGCTTTTCCCTTGTTCACAAGCTGAAAAAAGGTGATCTTTAGAATACCGGAATCGTGGGAGACCTTCAACGAGTTTGTGTCGTGCAAGATTGGTTATAGTTTGAAAGTTTAAATGTGAGAGACGACGGTGCCATAGCCAGGATTTTGTTGATGTTGCCTTTGAAAGTAAGCAGATGGGAGATGAAGCAACCATGTCTTGCATAGAGATAGTGTAAAGACTTGAATTACGCGAGCCAGACATAAGGTCGTTTCCTTGTAGATCACGAATGAAACAAGATTTCTCCCTGAAAGCAACCTCCAAATCTCCATCACATAACTGACCTACTGAAAACAGATTGTGACCGAGGCCTTCCACATAATAAACCCTGCTAATTTCGATGTTACCATTGATATAGTCTCCGTAGACCATGATAGCTGCGAAGTGATCATTCCCGAATCTGACAGTGCCAATGAACTTTGAAATGAAGTTTGATAACAGTTTAAGATTTCCTGTCATGTGTCGGGAACATCCGCTATCAACAATCCAGAGAATGATCTGTATCACCTGCATTACACACAGATGACACAGATGGAATAGAAGTAGATGTGGAACCCGAAATGTTAGAGGGTTCCAGAGCAGGTATAGTAGACATACACAAATCAATAACTTTAGGAATCCATTTAAATCCTAGTGTGTTATATATCCATTTCTGCCATCTATAACTAGTATTTTCTTTAGTCTTAGTGAATGCACTAGGTGGTACTACATTCTTAGGAGGTGAAAATGGAGCTACAGGAACAACAATGCGCTTCCTAGAATCTAAAGAGGGCGGTTTACCAAGCACAGACTTAGAAAGATTAGTGGGCTAGAGGTATTCCGATTCTTAGGATTCCGTAAACGAGAGATGATAGCTTTAGCAACACATTTGTCATGACAATCAGAATTCATACTTTTACGACAAATAACACAAGGTGCATCAGACTGAATATCAAAAGTACTTAAAGGTTTAGCATTTGTTACATCACTATTTCTATTACATTTGCCAGACGCAATATCTATAGTGGAAGCAACGTGAGTCTTATTCATAGTCCTAGGGTGTTCTTCTACTTTAGCATTCCTTATTGATCTTTTCTTAGGTCGCAACTTCCTATTCTTCGATGTAGTGCTCCTAGGCTGTGAAGTGCGAACGTTTGGAAAAGAGGCAACTATTCCTGTTTCAGTAGAAGGAAGCACATTAGCAACTTGTGTTTTGGCAGTAGGGATCCTAGGTTGGCGGAAGTTGTTCATACTTTCCTAACATTTCTCTTAACTTAAAGATAGTGTGAATCAAATCTTGATTTTCAGAACGAATATTACCAACAAAATTCATTACTTCTCTAGTGTGTGCAAGATAGTGATCAAGTTCGTTTGATGCTTCATGACGAGTCTTATTGAGTAAATCAAATATGACACCATATTCCTGTTTAAGTTTTACAAGTTCTTGTTCATATTTTGAGATTTGACTTTTCAAAGACACGTTTTGATCATCCAGTTGCTCAAATTTTGGATTAAAGTTGTTTGATTGCAACTGGTGGATTTTGTTTTGCAAAGCAAGTTCACGATTTTGACAATCTTTTTGACACCATTGAAGACTACGTTTTGCATTGGAAAGCTCGTTTAAGAGACGTTCGTTTTCAACTTTTAAAGACTCGATCTGAAGCACATTATCAGTATTCTCAACAGTTACAACATTATCAACAGTATCAGCAGAGATATAATCAGATGCATGTGGCAAATAATTGAATAACACAACATTATGGATATCAGCACAGATAACATCTTTCAAAAGTCGATCAACATCTTTTCTCAACATTTTCTTTTTACGTTTAGTATTAGAAATAGATGTTTCTGTTTTCTCAAAAACGACCTTCATCAATCCAAGTTCCTTATGAAAGTCCCGTTCCCAAGACAATGCACAATGTTTCAAAATTTTAACATCTGGTAAAAGATTTTTCTGATAAATGTCTCTTTGTTCTCGCGCCAAAGGCGATTGAAAGTGTTGAACTTTGATTTCAGAATGATATTCTATCTCATGTTGTAAAAGTTTGAGGTCAGCCATGAAAAGGTCAAAATATCTAAGAATTTTGCGATTTTCAGGTTTTGAATTTACTTCACTGATGGAAGGTAAAGGACCATAAATTTGTGCATAATCTGGTTGGGGATTAACATTAGAAGGCTCAGACGTTTTTATGATAATCCTTGGTGTGTTAGAAGAATCCGTTGGTGTGACGAAAGTGACAGGTTTTGAATAGTTAAAAGGTTTGTTGTAAACAACAGTTTCTAATTTTGATCGACTCTCCTCTTCTGCATCTAATTCCTCTTGACGATGATATTCAACAACACTCATAATAGAATTATCAATTTTATATTCTGCACTGGAAACTTCAGGATTTGGTTTGAATGCTTTGGTTGAAAGCTTAGGTTTGTAATCAGCAAGATTCGGTCCATATCCATTTGGATTGGGTTTTAAAGTAAACTTTTGAATAGCTGTGACTGACTCACCATGTTTGTAAACAACATTTTTAAACTCTTTAAGTTTGTTTTGCAAGCCGATAATTTCTTCAAGATGACCATCTATTCGTTTCGTTGAATGCTTTTTGTATGCAGAGAACTGTTTTTGACAAGTTAACAACTCAGCCTTAGCTTTTTGATTTTCCAAGGTGAGAGCGTTAATTTGCTTTTTATGTTCATGTTTCAGTTGTTCTGTTTCAGACAACAAAGCATTCTTCGAAGCGGCTAGATCACACATCTGTCGCTCTAAATATTTTTTGTTTTGATGAGATTTAGCAAAAGCGGCTTCAAAACCTTTTTCACGTTTTTCTTGAGTTTTGAAAAAGTTGAGTTGCATTTCTAAACATTCAAAATCCTTGGTTAACAGTGCATTTTTACTTTTTAAGTCCTGATTTACTACACGACATTCTTCCACTATGGATTGTTGGTTTTTAAGTAACAGGTCAACATCTGGACGAGGCAAAAGTTCAGTGTGTTCAACGTGAGTCACAACATGATCATTATTTAGATCCTCAAGTATAACCACGGAGTCAATTTGATTATCAAGGGAAACCATAAGGTCATCTTGATCGTCAAATGTAACTACGGGGTCTAGTTGAAAATCGTCGGAATAAGATGTGGACGACTCATTTTGAATATTCTGAGCCTTGCCAGATTAAGATGTTGGCGGAGATATTAGATCAGAGATAAATATGGTTTGTTCGGGTACCTGAGACAAGCCATCAGTGTCATACACTGGGCCTGTGTCACTCATGTGTAACTCATGCATATTAGCCATCAACATAACAGCTGCATTGGCCTGCAAGTCCTCCATATTATCATCTGAGTCTGCATCTGCCATAAAACTTTGTTCTTTGTCGGTGAGAGTTCCACCAGCTTCATCCTTAAGAGCCAAAAGAAGAGCCTCTTTGTGATAAGCATTGCCCCTAGTCCTTCGCTTTAGGCATGCATTAGCCAGGTGTCCCTTCTCATTGCAGTTGTAGCCTCAAAGACCATTCAACCCATGCTGAGCATTTCCCTGTTCCACCACTTGAGCTCTGTTGGTATTCCTACCCACAACATTAAACCCTTGACCACCGCCCATCTGACGACCATAACCACGATTCTGAACTTCAACTCGTCCATTGTTCACAATAGCCTGATTCCTTGTGTTTAATGAGGAACGAATGCGATTATTGGATTTGTTTGTATAACGGCCAAAAGCATTAGCAATCATAACAAATCCTTGTTGCAATGCTTCGAACGGATCGGATTCCTCATTAGCTTGACTATAAAGTGTTTGATCATTGTTGTTGTTGTAAGGAACCAATTGAGTTTGTTGAGATTGCTGTGATTGATCATGTGGTGTGATAGTGGCAGTTGGTTGAGTTGCTGGTTGAGGAGGATAACTGTTTTGAGCATACAAAGCAAGTTGGTGATTTTCCGGATGTGAAGGTGAAGCAATGTGAGCATGGAGAATCCTTTCCTTATCAACTTCCTTTTGATGAGGCTTCAAGTAATCGTACAACAATCCGTATGTAGAATGATGCATGTTCTTTGCTTGACGGAGAAAAATGACATACTTCTCCCATTCAGGACCAAGAGTACTCAGGAACTTAGTATTAACTGCAATTCTTGGCATTATGATGTTGTGTTTATCCAAATCATTTATGATGTCTGAGAATCGATGATGATAAGACTCTAGTGTCTCTCCAGGTTCAATCATGAAGTGTTCATAAGGCAAGTAAATTTTGGATTCCATATCCTCCTGATTGAGTGCAGATCCTTCCATAAGAAGATGAATATGTTCCCACATTGCCTTTGCAGTCTTTTGAGCATCAACACTTCAAAGAATTGGGTTTGGTAATCCTAAAAGGATATATTGCATTGCAAGCTCATCAGCTTCATAGTGTAGAAGTTCTGTTGTGTTCAGGTCTGCAACAGTAGCAATGTTTGATTGTTCATCTCTTGCTGGATTAGCATTTGGATCTCCGGGTACAATGACAGTAGGCATCTGAAATGGACCTTCCAAGATAACCTTCTTTAAGAACTTTCCATGTGGCTTCTTCAGATCACAAAACCTAAAGAACATAATTACCCATTGATCGTAGTTTCTTGGAGTGAGTATTGGAGGTCTATCAAGTGATCCAGCCTCATGAATTGATTGTTGGCTGCTTAAAGCTTCACACATCTTTGCAAACCAAGTGGGTTCCTTCATAGTGTACCTTGATGGATGTTGATTGAAATCATTTGTGTAGGGTTGAACTTGAAGACTTGGTGGTGGTTGAACCATTTGAGGTTGTGGAATTGCTGCAAGTTGTGGAGTATGTTGTTGATTAAATTGTTGTTGATAAATTGCTTGTTTTTGATTCCATTGTTGATGTTGTGGACTTAGTTGTTGTTGTCGTTGAGTATAAGTGTGAGGGAAATAGTTAGAGTATGGTGGTTGTGACATTTTGAAGAACTTGTGTTGTTAAATGGATCTTTGTAGTCGAATGAACCTTTGTTGATGAAGTATCCTTAGGCGTAGAAATCACAATAAACCAAGTAGCACTTATGCGTAAAAACAACAAAGTTACGCGTAACAGCAAGAGTTACGCGTAGGTTTAGCTTACGCGTAAGTAAGGTGAAAACACTAAAGTTATGCGTAAAACAAGAAGTTAGGCGTAGAAAACTTAGGCGTAGGATGACCTTATGCGTAAGACAAAGCTTAGGCGTAAGATAAATCTTATGCGTAGAAGTTTCTACGTGTAAGCTTATGCTTATGCGTAATTTTAGGGTTTTTTGCCCAAGCGATCTTTTACACTATCACAGTGCAAAAGATATCCCAAGTCGACGTATTTTCAGGATTATCCAAGCAAGAAAACACGGAGTAAACTACGAAACTGAAGATCAAACCAAGGAGTGAGTTACGCGTAGTTTTAGGGTTTTACTACGCGTAGAACTACTCGTAAAAATGATTGTTGCCCAAAGATGTTTCTAAACCAGATTTTTGTGATGAAATAGCTTCAATATCACCAAGATAACACAAAAGTGTGAAACTTGATGATCCAAAGTGTCTAAAACAGTTACACGTAGAAAAGCTACCTCGTAAAAAACCAAACTCAAAAACGATGATCCACACGTAAAGGTTGAAACTTTTTGCCAAAAACAGTTATTTTAACACCTAAAAACTTTGAAAGTACAAGAATCTTGGATTAAAAAGTGTAAAAAATGTGTTTTTAAGCGAACCAAAGTATCACTCGTATGCTTGACGCGTAGAACCAAAACCTACTTCAAAAACAATACGATTCACCCAACTAGTAGGCAATTGATACCACTGTTAGGTCACTAGTTTTACAACACAAGCACAATAGAAAGAGATAGAGAGAAAGATCGAATGAACAAGACACAAACCAAACACTATGCGTATGAATACTAAGGACGATTATGCGTAGCATATGTGAAAGAGAAATGAATTGAAAAACCAACCATCAAGTGAGGGTTATTACAAGGTATTTATAGGAAGGGGAGCTAGGGCAACACTCCTACTCCCTTCCTTTCCTTAGTGGACATGGGCCTAAGCTCATGGGCCTTCTACATAAGCTTAAGCTAATAACAAACATAAAGGCCATAATTAAGCTAACTATTACATATGAATCACTAACACTTGATATAGGTTTAGGAGTGATTCCAACAATCTCCACTATCCAAAACCCTAACTACACTCATTTCCATCATCATCTCCACCGTCACCGGAGTATCTTAAACTACCTACACCACACACCATACAATTCATCGTACATTCGTGTTACAACAGAAGAACATTGAAATCAAACCACATATGTTAGTTAATTGTAAGTTTTCAGTTAGTTTTTAATTTTTATGTTACTTTAGTGCATAATTGTGAAATATAAAATAATTAATGTTATTGTGAAATGTGTAGAAAACTAGAAGGGGGGGGGGGGGGGTTGAATAGTTTTTCCAATTAAAACTTCCTTTTTAATATTTAGATCGACCTATGTCAATCTATTTAGATGTGTGTGTTGGATGTTGATAAACAAACATATAGAAGTATATAATGAAAAGATAAGAGTAAGAAGCACAAAACCACAACGCGAGTATTTATAGTGGTTCGGCTACAAGGATACCTTCCTTGCCCTACTCCACTTCCTGAGTCACCTACTCGAGAGTTTGTAAGCACTACACAACACCAGCTCCTTATGGTGTAGAAACCTTTACAACGTTGCCTACTCTTTTTCCGGTACTAGGCTAACCACCGGGTTCTTTCACTCCAAGGTGAACCACACCTAACACAACATCGCCTACCCTTTATTCGGTGCTAGGCTAACCCCCGGGTTCTTTCACTCCAAGGTGAACCACACCTAACACAACGTAGCCTACCCTTTATTAGGTACTAGGCTAAATACCTAGTTCCATTGCAATGGAGGAACTACTACCCAACGACTAATCCCAAAGGAGACCAACTCCTTATTAAAACATCATCAAGGATATCAATATCCTTGGATCTAGTACTAATCTATCTTGTACATTGAAACACACCATATCGAATGTACATCTAAGGCACCTTTCACTAATGCCTTTAACTAGAGCTTCAAGACACCCTTCACTAATGTCTTGTGTCTTGACTTTTAAGCACCCACCACAAGTGCTTATGATATGGACGATAGATACCCTTTACTAATATCATCGTCTTGACACTTGAGACACCTTTCACAAATGTCTTCAACACTTGTTAGGAAAAGAAAAACAATCATCAACAAGAGGACTTCAGTAGTCTCGATGATGAGGAAGCATGGCAACTCATGGACTTGAGCTTGCTCGACTTCAAAGGTGGTGATCTCGCCTTTAAGAGAAACCTAGAAGATCACACAAAAACAAAACTACAAACATAGATCTTTTGGATCTGAGGTTAGAGAGTTTTTAACTCAAGGGGAAAGTATGTTGGAAAGGGGTGAGAAACAATGAAGAAATGGCTCACTAGTTATAGAGGAAAAAATCTACTGTTCCCTGGATCCCACGGATCCCTCCCACAAGGGATCCGTCTAGCGTAAAGCTAGGGATCCGTGGGACGCTCCTCTTTACCCATGGGTATTTTGGTTATGAGTCATGGGTCATGGGTTGATGCATGGGTCTTTAGCTAGATACAATGTATCTCTTGAGTGCAATGCACCTAGTCACGTGGGTATGGGTCAATACCATGGGTTATGGATATTATCCATATATGATATAAGCATGATGTCATGCAATGGGTTATGGGTCAAGCTCCATGGGTCATGGACTTTGGGTTGTACCCAACTACATTCAATGTATTTGGTCAATGGGTTGTGATACTTAAGTTTCTACCAATTTATATTACCCAATATACTACATACTAGTTGTGTGTATTTTTTATCCAAATATGTAAACACTAGTTGTTGTACATATGTAATATTAAATCATAAAATCACTTATACTTGTTTTAGTGTTTTATGTGAAAATGTGAATATGTTAGAAACTATTAGTTCAAACCATTTACGTATTTTATTTGTTTCGTTAAAATGATTTTATGTTTGTTATCAACAAAACATTAGAAGATCGTAAAATATAAATAAACGTTTTTACAACTTATTTGTATTAACAATCTCCCCCTTTTTGTTGATGACAAAACATAAAATTATTTTAAGGAAAAGCTAAAATTCATAAAAGTTTGAATTTGTAGTTATTACTTTCTTCTCCCCCTTTTTGTCGAAACAAAAAGAGCTTCGAAAGAAAACTAACACATTGTTTTTAAGAAAAACATGTAAAAAATAGAAAAGAAAGAAGAATTAGAGAGCAAGTAACGAGAAAGGATCTCGTCTTAACTCCCCCTTGACGAGTCCATCCCTATGTAAGGGCGTCAAGAAAGTAATACTAAGCAAGTTTGTTTGCAACTAAGTTTGCAAAAGATTTCGTCTATGTGACGAATGTGCTCCCCCATGATGATTGCAATTTTGCAGAGGGATGTCATGAAATGTAATCCTAATATTGCAAGTAATTTGCAATGTATTGCTTTGAGACAAAGCTCCCCTAGCTTTAGGGTGTCAAAGTCTTCATGTGTAAATTAAATAACTACAAAAAAAGGTTAGAAAACAAGTATAATGCACAATTTCCTGCAAATATGATTCAAGTTAGTAGAAAAATAGTTTTCTGTATCACGGATCCCACGGTTCCCTCTTTGTAGGGATCGGTCTAGGCAAATATGTGGGATCTGTCTGGCTGATGATCAATTTCAGCAATGATGATATAACATATCATGTTAATATCAAAGTGAGATATGTATTATACAACATACTCATATACTCAGAAATATAGCAAGTAGCATGTATTTTCATTTAATTAAACTAGAGATGTGATATACATGACTCTAAAAACTAAGAGAATGATCGATACATGACTTGGATTTACTAGACTTGTCTAAGTAACGCTTGAAACTAGGACACCACTAAAATACTTTAGCTCAAGTTTGTTTAGGTTTAATCTCGTCGAAACGTTCGAGGAGGTGATAGAACATGAAACGTTGGTATTCTCGTACTTCATGTATCAAACTTTCAACATGTTGACAATGATAACAATCTTTGTCATGGCTAGGTAGTGGTGGTGGAAGAAATGAAATTGCTTGATGCGAAGGATCAAGTGAAGCGGCTTGTGGAGCCTCAAACGACGGAGGGATTGGTGGAGGCACGTTTGAAGATGGCTCGACCAAGAATGATGGTGGTGGTAGAGAAGTGTCAACTTCCATATCGTCGGGTGGTTGACTTTGATGATTTCTCATAATCTAAATGGGATTATATGATGGAAACGGCGAAAAGGAAGCCGGGGCTAATGTTGACTCAACACCTTGATTTTGTACCATTATTCCTCCTAATGAGTAGACTGTTGCCGGTGGAGGAGGATGAGACGGCCTAGGAGGTAAATCCTCTAAATTGTAGAGGTGTGGTGATGATAGTGGAGATGTAAACGAGATAGCTCTAGGAACCAATGGTGATGGTTTAGTGGAGATAATATTGTTTGGCATAGGAGGTATGGTGGTATTTGGCATAGGTAGTTTTGTGGGTACTATCCTTTTAGGAATTAGTTGGATTGGTTCAGAAGAAATCCTTGCATTTGTTGGCTTGACCGGAGATGATTCGGTTGAAGAAATTTCGTGTACAACACGAGCAATTTTCTTGGGTGGTTCTTTGGTGGATAAGTTGCTAATTGGAGTTTTCCTCATGATGAGATCAAGAGGTTTTGTAAAGGTTTCTTAAGTGCTGAAAATGAGGATAAAGGTGATGAATTTAGAAGTCCTAACAATGTGGTTTATAAAGCAAGAGATTTGGCAAGTGCATTCAAGCCTTAAGCCACTAAAATTCATTGGATTGTGATGATTAACATGCACAAGAGTCAACTTCAGAGTTTGTACTGATCTAGGAACTCATTTAGATGAGATGGAGTATTTAAGTTAGGAAGATGAGCTTGAAATGATTGTTTTAGCTAGAGTTGACATAATCTGTCACCCGAATCCCACGGTTCCCTCCTCAGAGGGATCCGTCTAGGCTAGTCCTAGGGATCCGGCTCTCAGCAGCTATGAAAGAGTAGAAATGATGTTTCTAAGGTCTAAGATCTATATCATCTTGAGTGTTTCATTCCTCCTAAGTTTTTTTAAATGAAGGGGTGCTTAAGTATTTGAAGGTAATGAGTGATGTAGCTAATGATTGCCTTTTATGGAAGAAATTGGAACTTTCATGAGTACCAATGAATGAACAAGGATGACACTAAAGATTTTGAGAGTGTCAAGTGAAGCTAAATGACCCTAGAGATCAGATAGTGACTTAGAGTAATGCTTTGGAGAATATCCTAAAGGCCTAGGATGGAAAAACTAGAATTTGATCAATTTCGATCAATTTTGACGTAAGGATGATTATGATCAATTTTGCTATAAACGATTTCCAAAGTTAGATATGAGGGATCATGTGAAAAATTATGTGTGAGTTTGAGAGCGGAAGAGTAATGGATTTAAGTGAAACGATAGATCTGCAAGCGTCTTTGAGTATGATCTATGTGTGAGTAGGAAGGATCTTCTTAACTTGATAAGGACTTAATTTGCCTAAAGACACTATGTCTAGCTTAGTGTGAGGTGTTCTAAGGATATGTTTGAAATACAATGTTTGTAATTGCATTTTCTGTTTGCCGGATCCCACGGTTCCCTAAGTGTAGGGATCCGTCTAGTACAAACTTTGGGATCCGTCCATCTGCTAAGAAGAACCTTTACTAAAGGTATGCAATGATCTTGACAATGCATTATATTCTAAGGTTAGTTAAAGGGGTTCTAACACTAAGATATCAAATGTAAGATGTTTTATTTTGATGAAGGAAATTGGATTACATTGATAAAGCACGAGTACAAAAGGATTGATCCTATTTGAAATACTACTAAGTTCCTTGAGCGTTTTCGCTAGAAGGATCATCAAGTGGTTGATGAGTGTTGGTGGAATCAAGAATGAAGAAAGTCTTCATGAGAGATATGTTTAGCGGTTCCATCATCTTGTTCACAAGTACGTACAACGGACTTTGAAATTGAGGATGAAAATGCATGACGTTATGATAGAGGCGCGTCAAGAACATTCCATAAGGGATGAGTTTATTCTTGGAGCCTTGAAGATTTACAATTCGCCTTGCGAAGAAGTAGGCGAGATTGTATGGTTGTTGTGTTAGCAAACAATACATTATGTGAGTACAACAAGCGGGGATGATTTCTCGATTTCCCCTAAGACTCCAAACATTTTCACGTAGAATGAGTGCAAGAGGTTTGTACTCTTCTCGAATGTCCCGTGTGAAGATAATGTTTGGATCGGAGTAATATGGTCGAGGTTTGCATATTATGCGATTCAAATCCTCCGGGGAGGGTATGTGTGAACAATATGGACTATTTTCTTCACGAAAGTTGAAGAGATAATCAAGAGACCAATCTTCGGTGAAGGCACATTGTCCATGATTTGGAATCCGGAGGATGTGAGCAAAGTGCCCAAGGGTTAAAACAAACTTTTGGTTTTTGATATAAAACCAAAGGGATAGAGAGCGATCCTCGTTACGAACGAGTTCAACTTGACGGAAGAATTCCATTATGAACCTTGGACATATCTTCTCGTTGATTTCAAGAAGACATTCTAGTCCTATGGCTCGGAAGGAGGTATTGACACCTTCTTCGAATTGTAGAGAGGTATCTACAATACGTCCTTCATGGAAGTGACGGTTTTCGAGATTATTGAACCCACAGACATGATTTCCCGGTGTGTTGGGCTCAAGAGAGATGTTCGGAGTGTAGACGCTAGTGAGTAAAAAATAAAACTCATATTCATGCGTCATAGTTGAACCTATAGAAAAGATGAGTTGATAGAAAGTGATGTTTTGTGGTCAACCAGTTTATCTAATGTTTTTTACTAGATTTTTATTAACTATGGTTTTTAACACTAATGACACTTAACTCACTTATGGTTTTGACATTCTAGTGGAATATTACTTTTAGAAAGAAAGTGGTTTTTATTTTGCATGAAAAACAATTGTCCAGGTGTACGGATCCCACGGTTCCCTTTCATAAGGGATTTAGCTAGTCTAACTTTTGGGATCCGTGGATCTGGAAAAACAGAAACAAATTTCTTGATAAAAACATAGGTTTTTAGATCTTTTTAAATAAAAAAGAAATAGTAAGCACATTATGATAATAATAACCT
Source organism: Chrysanthemum seticuspe (assembly GCA_019973895.1). Classification (NCBI taxonomy): domain Eukaryota; kingdom Viridiplantae; phylum Streptophyta; class Magnoliopsida; order Asterales; family Asteraceae; genus Chrysanthemum; species Chrysanthemum seticuspe. The sequence continues at coordinate 91,409,759 of BPTQ01000004.1, read as the reverse complement.
AGATAAACTAGACTATTAGTAATATTTCATTTCAATGCTAAGAATGATTCAAAGGATTGGGTATATAACCCCAATGTAGATTAACAAAACAAAGTAAATGTCTCCGTATGAGAACTTCGTCATAGGGAACACAAGAGCGATGATCACGAGGGCGATGTAAACCATGTTAAAGACTAACCTTCTTGGTTTTGGTTTAAGATGAGATGAGATGAGATGAGATGGGAGGAAGATGAAGTTTTGAATGAGAGGTAATTTTTTGAAAATGAAAGATTTGAAAAAGTGGGATAGAGTAGGACGACGGATGGTGTATTTATGGGGAAAGAGTAATTTTTGAAATTTGTGTTTTATTTTATTATAAAAAGGATGTGGTTTTTTGGATTAGTGAAAGTAGAAAACACGTTTTATATACCCCGACTTTTGACGAAAATTTAACACGTATGTGAGAAAAAGCTTCCTAGTGAAGCTATATGTAAACCATGTGTATACACAAAAGCTACTCAAATAAATACCTAAGTAATCACACTTATTTATTAAAATAATATCATTTAGAGATAAGTGGAAAGTCATACCTTAAATGCACTTAGGAATGTCTTTACAAATGACACAGCAAATGTCAGAAGATAATTCCAGCTCCTTTATGCTTAAGATACCTTCTTAGGGAAGGTAATCTTATTATCAAGCAATTACTATGGCTTGATAGATGTGAGCTTTAACTAATCAACATGACAGAGAAGATTAGTGCAATTTAAATAAATAGAAAAAAAAATGTTGTAATCTAATCAACATCCGACAAGAGAGTTTTAAAAGTCATGGTGTTTATTTTTATAAAAGACCTTCTTTGTAGTTTTCAATTAACCAAGGATCGTATCAAGTTTTAAAGTACAATATACTTTAAGAATCTTGGTAACGAAGCTCTGATACCAATTGTGGAAAACTAAAAGGGGGGGGGGGTTGAATAGTTTTGCCAATTAAAACTTCCTTTTTAATATTTAGATCGACTTATGTCAATCTATTTAGATGTGTGTGTTGGATGTTGTTAAACAAACATATAGAAGTATATAATGAAAAGATAAGAGTAAGAAGCACAAAACCACAACGCGAGTACTTATAGTGGTTCGGCTACAAGGACACTTTTGGGAATTATATGTTTGAGTTGATAAAGACAAAAAGATTGAAACAAGAGGGACTTAATACGACAAGAAGGAAACCTACAAAAAGATGGAAAGACTTGCTTGCAAAAGAAGTTTTATTTATTAGTCCTTTATAGTATTTTGTAAACCCTAATCCTCTAGTATATAAAGAGGATATAGGTGTAGGTTTTATACAAGTCTTCCAATATGTAGTCGATTAGTAAAGGTGTGTGTGTCCTAGACGTATGTTCATGTAAACGTCTAGGTTATTAGTTTAGTTAGTAGACGTGTTCCTATAAACGTCTAAGATTAGTTAGTGTTAGTGAATAAAAAACCTTGTTCAATAACATTGTTTTGATTATTCCGCTGCGTATTATGTTTATTATCTTTGTTATTGATCCCTAGCTAAGCTTATAAACGATCTTATCAATTGGTATCAGAGCGGGGAGCTCTTGATATAGGGATTCATAAGGTTTTAATTGTCGACGTGAAGCAGTTTTGAAGCAGATCTGTGAGAAGGTACGATTTGGTTTTTAGGTTTTTAAGGGTATCGAATTTTTTATGCTGCTGTTTAACCGATTCACTTTATTGGTGACAAAAACATTAAACGATTTAAAATTTATTTTTGATGTGTCGCTGCATGGTACTGATTGGAGTTTGTTCAAATTGTGTGAATACATTGTGTATCTTCACGTGGGGCTTATTAATTGTTTTAGTCAAGATTCGTATTATTGATTCAACATGAGACATACATAATAGTTTATTCAGCGATAATGGTGGCTTTTGTGAATTAATCTGATTGGTCTCACGTGTTGTTGGTCACGTGGTTATGCACGCTTGGGAAAAGTAATTGGCTAAATTGATGAAAAGTTAAAAAAAATTGATTGGTATGAACACTCGTTTGATATAACGATTTATGTACACACGTGAATGATTTGATGGAACCGTACAGTGGCTTTTCTCTATCACATGATGAAGTCTATTGGTTCTTGTGATTCACGCTCAAATATGGTTTCGTGTCAATGGCTATTGATTAATGGTTTTGATTTTTGATCACGTGGGTTTCGGTTCGATGAGGTGAGGGATATGGAAGTTACGGTAGGCGTATCTTGTGATTGGTCCACACGAATGTTAATCAAATCTGATTGGTGAATATATGGGGTACACACGTGGGTTAAATTTAATATTGATTGGTATTATTTTTTTACATATATTGTTTTTGAGTGCAAGTAATATCACATGAGTTAATTTGTGATTGTATGGAATGGCGGCGCATTTATTTGCTAATCACATGGGATTATTTTCTTTTGTGTATCTGCTACTGTTATGATTTGGTATCATGGGTGATCGCTGCTGCATAAGTTTTTCAAAGTACTGCTACAAGTTTCAAAAGTACTGTTGATTTATTTAAAGTACTGCTGCAGATTTTGGTTAAAGTACTGTTCGACTCTGAAAGTACTGCTGATTGGATGAAAGTACTGCTCCTTCTCAAAGTACTGTTATTATTGAAAGTACTGCTTTTCATATAGTTTTTGATTTAAGGGGAAGTCGAGCATATTGTTGTGGTTTTTGGACGACACACACACACAGGTTATTGTTCACACACACAAGGAGTTTGGTTATTTATTCTTAAAAGGATTTAAAAAGGCTCGTTATGGAGATTTATTGAAGAATTGATTACGAAGAGGATTATTTATCACTTATTTGAAGGTGAAGTGGAATTACTTGGTTTGTGTTCTTATCATCTAGCTTGTTGAATCTAGCAATGTGTGATTTTTCTTATGATGCTCTATGCACACATTGGCTATCACTTAAAGGAGTTACATTGTAGTACTCAGTGTCTCATACTAGTTGAGGATTCTTTTCAAGGGATTGCGGTCTACTTATATTTGGTGATTCGTATAAGTATGGAGTTCCGTGGATTGTAAAAGATTTAAGACACAAGTTTGGGAAATTCTACTTCTTCATCAAATTCGTTATACTCGGTGTTCTTCACAAGTAATCATTACATAAAGCCTACAGATTTTGAAGAATCATTGATGTACATGCATCACTTAAGGGGAAGTGTTTGATTTTTACTATTGTTGATCATTATTACTACTGCTAGTTGGAGTTTTCTACTGTTTTGGATCCATTTTTCCTATGGTGCGTAATGGTGGGCGATTTGAAGCATTGGAAGTCTTAGATTGGAAGTATGATATTGGTTTGTAGTGGTCAAGATCATTATTTGCATATGTTCCCTATTTAGATAATAACAAAAAGGGGAAGAGATGTTTGAGTGACATGGCATGGATTAAGGGGAAGACAAAGGAAGACATACTTGTTTCATTCATGGTGAGATCCCTGGTCTCAATTTCTCTACTTCGTCTAGGGAAGTTCGTTCAAGAATGGTTTTGTCATTATCAACTAGGGGAAGATTGTTGGGAATTATATGTTTGAGTTGATAAAGACAAAAAGATTGAAACAAGAGGGACTTAATACGACAAGAAGGAAACCTAAAAAAAGATGGAAGGACTTGCTTGCAAAAGAAGTTTTATTTATTAGTCCTTTATAGTATTTTGTAAACCCTAATCCTCTAGTATATAAAGAGGACATAGGTGTAGGTTTTATACAAGTCTTCCAATATGTAGTCGATTAGTAAAGGTGTGTGTGTCCTAGACGTATGTTCATGTAAACGTCTAGGTTATTAGTTTAGTTAGTAGACGTGTTCCTATAAACGTCTAAGATTAGTTAGTGTTAGTAAATAAAAAACCTTGTTCAATAACAAAGTATTGTTTTGATTATTCCGCTGCGTATTATGTTTATTATCTTTGTTATTGATCCCTAGCTGAGCTTATAAACGATCTTATCAGACACCTTCCTTGCCCTACTCCACTCCCCGAGTCACCTACTCGAGAGTTTGTAAGCACTACACAACACCAGCTCCTTATGGTGGAGAAACCTTCACAACGTTGCCTACTCGTTTTCCGGTACTAGGCTAACCACCGGGTTCTTTCACTCCAAGGTAAACCACACCTAACACAACATCGCCTACCCTTTATTCGGTGCTAGGCTAACCACCGGGTTCTTTCACTCCAAGGTAAACCACACCTAACACAACGTAGCCTACCCTTTATTAGGTACTAGGCTAAATACCTAGTTCCATTGCAACAGAGGAACTACTACCCAACACTACACCAATGACTAATCCCAAAGGAGACCAACTCCTTATTACAACATCATTAAGGATATCAATATCCTTGGATCTAGTACTAATCTATCTTGTACATCGAAACACACCATATCGAATGTACATCTAAGGCACCTTTCACTAATGCCTTTAACTAGAGATTCAAGACACCCTTCACTAATGTCTTGTGTCTTGACTTCTAAGCACCCACCACAATTGCTTATGATATGGACGATAGATACCCTTTACTAATATCTTTGTCTTGACACTTGAGACACCTTTCACAAATGTTTTCAACACTTCTTAGGAAAAGAAAAACAATCATCAACAAGAGGACTTCAATAGTCTTGATGATGAGGAAACATGGCAACTCATGGACTTGAGGTTGCTCAACTTCAAAGGTGGTAATCTCGCCTTTAAGAGGAACCTAGAGGATCACACAAAAACAAAACTACAAACATAGATCTCTTGGATCTGAGGTTAGAGAGTTTTTAACTCAAGGGGAAAGTATGTTGGAAAGGGGTGAGAAACAATGAAGAAATGACTCACTATTTATAGAGGAAAAAATCTACTGTTCCCCGGATCCCACGGATCCCTCCCACAAGGGATCCGTCTAGCGTAAAGCTAGGGATCCGTGGGACGCTCCTCTTTACCCAGGGGTATTTTGGTTATGGGTCATGGGTCATGGGTTGATCCATGGGTCTTTAGCTAGATACAATGTATCTCTTGAGTGCAATGCACCTAGTCACATGGGTATGGGTCAATACCATGGGTTATGGATATTATCCATATATGATATAAGCATGATGTCATGCAATGGGTTATGGGTCAATCTCCATGGGTCATGGACTTTGGGTTGTACCCAACTACATTCAATGTATTTGGTCAATGGGTTGTGATACTTAAGTTTCTATCCATTTATATTACCCAATATACTACATACTAGTTATGTGTATATTTTACCCAAATATGTAAACACTAGTTGTTGTACATATGTAATATTAAATCATAAAATCACTTATACTTGTTTTAGTGTTTTATGTGAAAATGTGAATATGTTAGAAACTATTAGTTCAAACCATTTACGTATTTTATTTGTTTCGTTAAAATGATTTTATGTTTGTTATCAACAACACATTAGAAGATCGTAAAATATAAATAAACGTTTTTACGGCTTATTTGTATTAAAAAAACGGAATGACATTTAATGAATTTGTGTCTATAAAATTATATTTTAGTGCATCTGAGTAAATAATATGTTATAGCATTTGTTTATATGAATAAATGCATCAGTATAAACATTATGTTAACAAGTGTAAATGATTAGATTATAAGAAATTTAATTTAGTGCATATTTTTGTTAGATTAGAGCATCGCGAGATAGATTAATGCATCCATTGTGTATTGTTACAACATCGCGAGATAGATTAATGCACCCATTATGTATTATTACAACATCATGTGACATCTTTCGTCATTTTTGTTTGATTAATGCATTAGCAATTAATGTTATGGAATCTGTTAGAATAATTAGAGCATCACTTTACAAATATAAGCTATCGGGAGTGTATGGTTAGTTCATCAAGTGACAAAGTTAGGGCATAAAATGTGTGTGATTAGAGCATGAAATGAAAAAGTAAGGGCATCGAGAGTTTGTGATTAGGGCATCTCATGAAACGTTAGTGCATCAAGTGTGTATGATTAAAGCATTGTATGATACATTATGGCATCCATTAAGTATGATTAGAGCATTTTTTTTGTTTGATTAGTGCATCAAGTTTTCATGAATTATCATATGCTTGTATGATTATTGCATCAGGAATAGTTGTTACAGCATCCGTTAATACGATTAGGGCATCAAATGACTTGTTACGGCATCTGTTTGTGTGATTAGTGCATCAAAATATGTTTAGTGCATTATTGAACATATTAGAGCATCAGTGAGTATGATTAAGGCATAAATGTTAGTGGTTGCCGCATTATGTTAAATGATAGGGCATCACGTGACTTGTTATTGCATCAGGTTAAATGATAGGGCATCACGTGACTTAGGGAATCTGTTTGCTTAATTATTGCATCTAAAGTAAGCGTTACCACATGTCTTAGTATGATAGGGCATCATGTGACTTGTTACAACATCTGTTTGTATAATTAGTGCATAAAAAAAGTGTTACGACATCTCTTATTATGATAAGAACATCATGTTAAGTAAGGGCATATTTCTGTTTGATTAGTGCATCAAAAAAATGTATTACGACATCTGTTAGTATGATAAGAGCATCATGTTATAAGTTAGGGCATATGTTTGTATGTTTAGTGCATCGTTAGAAATACTTGGGCATCTGTATGTATGTTTAATGAATCGATTAACATTTCAGTGAGTATGATTAGTGCAATGTCATACATATTAAGGCATTAGTGTGTAGTGTATTTGTTTGTATGTTTAGTGCATCGTTGGTCATAGTAGGGCATCTGTTTGTATGTTCAGTGCATCGTTGGTCATAGTAGGGCATCCACTTGTGTGTTTAGTGCATCGTTGGAAATACTTGGGAATTTCTTTGTACGTTTAGTGCATCGATGAAAATATTAAGGCATCAGTGTGTATGTTTAGTGTATCCGTTTGTATGTTTAGTGCATCATTGGTCATAGTAGAGCCTCCATTGGTAAGTTTAGTGCATAATTGTATGGTTATTTTTTCTGAAATTTGTTTGTGCAAGGGATGTTGGTAATGTTGACTTTGGACCCAACCATCCAATGAAGCCGCATCGGTTATGTATGACTCCTCATTTGGTGATTTCATATGATCTTCACAAGAAGATGGAAATTTATGTTAGTGCTTTATTTTCTTTTGGTTTGCGAATATTGGTTATGAGGTTGATATGTTTTGTCGATGATGTGTAACATATGGTGTTTTGATACAGAGGCCTCATAAGCCATATCCAGTTGAGTTAGCACAGTTTCACTCGGCTGATTATGTGGAGTTCTTGAATCGGATTAGTCCGGACACTCAGCATATGTTTCCCGAGGAAATGAGAAAGTGTAAGAAATTTGGGTTGTAATAGCTAAGAATTAATGCTACATGTAAAATGACCCATAAATGAAGCGGATATTTACAATGCTTAATTAATGGAAAACTGACCCATTAATAACAGATATTCAGAATCATTTTTATCTAATTCTAAACTGGTGATTTGACCCTATATAATGAGAACCAGTTTCACATCAATTAACCACTAGGTGACTCGAGTTTGATATTTTACTACTTGAAAACATAACAATCAAATAAAAACCTTCAAAAAGCATTGCCAAACACGCTGTAAAACTTTTTTTTTTTATTTTGAAGCTCAATCTTACCCTTATCTGATATTTAGATAAAGTTGGAGAAGATTGTCCTGTCTTTGTTGATATGTTCAAATTTTGCCAAATATATGTTGGTGCAATGATTGGTAAGTTATAATCTTAAATAGTATTTTCTCATAGTTGACTCCTTTTTTTTTATTGTCACAAACCAGAGATGGTGGTTGGCTGGTACCATTCACATCCTGAATTTGGTTGCTGGTTATCTGGAGTTGACATCAACACACAACAGGTACTGTATTAGTTAATTGTCATTTATTACGCCACTACAATGAAAGGATATGCTAATTTGAATCTGCCACTTCCCATTTTTTTCTCAGTTTGTTCATGCAGATACATGCTTGTGCAACATGTGAATAAAGTGCACCCGTGTTAATGACATTTTGAATTTGTGGACGGTTTTAAATAAAAGGCTAAAAAATAGTAAGTTGTTAAAGCTCACTCACAAAGTGTTAGTTAAGTTGAGTAGTGCATCAAAAAGGTATATATTAGGGCATCTATGAGTATGATTAGTGCATCAAAAGGTAGATATTAGTGCATCAAAAAGGTAGATATTAGTGCGTCGAAAAGGTGGATGTTTACATGAGGACATTTTCCTATTGTTTTAAATTTTAGTTCCCTTTAGTAACCACACCAATTTGAGTTCCCTTTTGTATCGACATTATCGCTACTTGCCAGTTGCATATTATTGGTGTTCATCACATGGAAGCTCATGCTTTACTTGCTAGGAACATGCTTTAGTAGCTAGGTAAGAGTTTGCAAATGCACCCAAACACCCTTTTCCGTAAAAGGCACAAGATAGATACTGCTAGTGATTTGAAACTTGAGTATTCGCCAAAGTCTAGATTTTTTAGCTTAGCTAGATTTGGGTTTATTGAAGACATTTTAAAGGAAAACACATGCTTGGTTAATAAAGAAAATGGTTGGTTCCCACCGTCAAGAAATAGTTTTAGGTATGAAAATGGTCAATTTTCTTGCTCGAATCCACCTGATCTTACATTAAGCATCTCATTTAGTAAAAATAGTCCAGAATCCTTTGTGACGAATTTTGCAAGGAGTGTGAAAAAAAACCCTCCATTATAAGAAAGAGAGCTGATACTGTTTACCATTCATGTCCATGTACACAACTCAACTTAATGATATGAATACATAAATCAAGAAAGATGGTTCATAAAACATGAAGCAAAGTTCTGGCCCATGGGTTCATTGACCTTAACCTGCTTCAGGAAGACGGTTGGACTACATGTTTAGTGCAAAGTGGGATCCAATAATTGTTAAAGGATGCAACTTGAGTCCTATGCCTCCATCCTCAAATGTGAATAACAGCACCGGATGCTAAGAGTTGGATCCTTGATTCAGTCAAATTAGCGAGTCTCTCCCTCTCAAATTCATTAATAGCTGGTATATAGAGATAATAGCAATTTTGACCAATTTACAGATGAATGTGTCAATTTGAGTTATCTTATCTCGTATGGGTCAAATGGTATACTTTAGTGCATCCATTTTAGGTAATTTAGTGCATCCATTTGTATCACAATAGACTTTAAATGAGTTGTTTATGTTTTTTTACACGCTTGACCCGCTACGGATAAAAACATAACCCGTACTGACCAGTCAATAAGTAAATTGGTCAAATTGTATAATTTGGATTGTGTTTTCAAATCTCATGGTTTAACGTTGCGGGTTCATCGTTGCAGACAATTAGTCAAGTATTGGAAACTGCAATGGAACATCTTACAAAGATCTCTTCTCAAGTAATAAACTTTGAACTTGGATATCCTTCTTTCATTAATATAGCTAAAAATGCCTGAGATTCTGACTTTGAATTCATTTTTCATTTTCAGTGTATGATGAGACAGTTTGAGGTTCTACAACCCCAATATCTTGATTTCAAGTTGGGATCTTTTGCAGATGAAGGGAAAAATTTGGAGATTAGATGCAGTGGTTTCTTGAGAATTAGACATTGAATATTATCTTTAATTCTTCTTGCTGTGTTTCTTACAGTGGATTTTCATCAACTTTAAATAATTTTCATTACAATTGGTTAATGTTTGGACGAGAAAATTATCGTTTCTGAAGTTGAATATTCTTCCCATGAGTGTTGTTTATTTTCAATAGCCAGTAAAGATGATTAGCTAAACTTTGAGGCTGCAAAACTTCAGAGTGCTTTTCTTTAAATGTCTTTATTTTTCATTACAAAATATGTGGTAACGCTTGAAATTATCTGTTGTACTTGATTGAGATGGATTTTCGATTCAGTGAAGAGTGTATAACCAACACGGCCAATACTCGACCCTTTATAACTTAAAATAATATGTTCGCTCTTAACGCAGTGATTGTAAAAATTGTGTTGATAAAAATCTAAGTAACTTAATAAAGTAATCACAATGTTTTATCCATTTGAACATACTTGGGATGACTTCAACCACTGTTAGGGTTTGGTTAAATCTTTCGGTAAAAGCTATAATTACCTTTTGTACCATCAGTTTTGACTCATTCTACCATGATTCTACACCATTTTTTTGGGCAGGTACTACTTTCTGATAAACATACATATATTACCACTTTATGCATGAAAACTAAAACTTCCAAGCTAAATACAAAAATCCGTAAAATAATCGGCACAGACTAGAATCATTATAAGAAAAATAAGATTTTTTATTGTAGAATAAATGTGGCAAATATCAAACCCCCTGCAGGGCAAGTTCCAAGCTAAATACAAAAAGCCATAAATAATTGCAACTTCAAACACCCTATAGGGCAACTATAAGTTGCTCTCTATTTCAAAAACCAAGGTTTTAGTATTACGACTGTCACAATCTCGTAACTTCTGTTAATACAAATAAGTCGTAAAAACGTTTATTTATATTTTACGATATTCTAATGTTTTGTCGATAACAAACGTAAAATCATTTTAACGAAACAAATAAAATACGTAAATTGTTTGAGCCAATAGTTTTCTAACACACTTAACATTTTCACATAAAACACTAAAACAAGTATAAGTGATTTTATGATTTAGTAATCTATATGTACAATAACTAGTGTTTACATATTGGGCAAAATATATACACAACTAGTATATATTATATAAATGGGTAAAAACTACAACCCATGGAAAATATCTATAACCCATGGTATCGACCCATACCCATTTGACTATGTACATTGAACTCATGAGATACATTGTATCTAATAAGAAACCCATGGATCAACCCATAACCCATGACCCATGACCCATAAACAAAATACCCATGGGCAAAGAGGAGCGTCTCACGGATCCCTAGGATTACACTAGACGGATCCCTTGTGGGAAGGATCCGTGGGATCTGGGGAACAGTAAGCATTTCTCTTCTATAAATAGTGAGCCATTTCTTCCTTTTGACTTGCCACTCTCACACATACTTTCCCCAAGTATTGTAACTCTCTAACCACTGATCCTAAGGGATCTTTCTATGTAGTTTGTCTTTTATTTTTGTGTGATTCTCTAGGTTCCTCTTAAAGGCGAGATCACCACTTTTTGAAGTCGAGAAGCTCAAGTCCATGAGTTGCCATGCTTCGTCATCATCAAGACAACTGAAGTTCTCTTGTTGATAGTTCTTTCTTCCTCCGTAGATGTGTTGTGTTGAAAGCATTAGTGAAGAATGCCGAAAGAGTCAAGACGAAAGCATTAGTGAAAGGTGCTTAACATCCGTGTCAAAAGCATTAGTGAATAATGCTAAAGGTGTAAAGACGAAGGAATTAGTGAAAGGTGCCAAGATTTGTGTCAAAGGCTTTGGTAAAGAATGCCTAAAGATCAAATCAAGTGGCATTAGTGAAGAATGCCAAGGTCGTATAATCGATGAGGTGCATCGTTATACATATAGTATTAACTTGTTTCCAAGGATGATGATATCCTTGATGGTGTTGTAATAAGGTGTGGGTCTCCTTGGGATTAGGTGTTGTTTTGTGCTGGGTAGTAGTTCCTCCATTGTAATGGAACTAGGTACTTAGCCTAGTACCTGATAAAGGGTAAGCGACGTTGTGATAGGTGTGGTTCACCTTGGTGTGAAAGAACCCGGTGGTTAGCCTAGTACCGGAAAAAGAGTAGGCGACGTTGTGAAGGCTTCTCCGCCATAAGGAGATTGGTGTCGTGTATTGATTACGAACTCTCGAGTAGGTGACTCGGGGAGTGGAGTAGGGCAAGGAAGGTGTCCTTGTAGCCGAACCACTATAAATACTCGTGTCGTGGTTTTGTGCTTCTTACTCTTTATCTTTCATTACACTTTTATATATCTATCTATCAACGTCCAACATACACATCTAAATAGATTGACATAAGTCGATCTAAATACTTAAAAAGAAGTTTTAAATCGGTACAACTATTTAACCCCCCTTCTAGTTTTCCACAATTGGCATCAGAGCTTCGTTACCAAGTTTCTTAGAGTATGTTGTACTTTAAAAACTTGATACGATACGTGTATGTTTGAAAACTACAAAGAAGGATTTTTCAAGTCATGTTTTTATAAAATCATTATAGTGTTTGTTGTTGGACAATGATAGAATGCTCTAACACTCTCCTTGTTAAGTATTCTCCATACTTGGATTTGGGCATATCAAGAAGATCATGAAGAAACTATCTAAATATTTCTTTTCATTAAAAGAATGTTTAGTATTGTTCTTCTCACACATGGATCTGGAGATTCCAAGAAGATCACTAAGCATCTCCTCTAAATACTTCTTCCCTTAAGGAGAATATTTAGCAAAGGTATGATCGTTAAATAACTTAGATTTGTTTTTATTATTGTTAAAATCTTAGTTGCATAATTAATCCATATTAGTAATTACTTAAGTAGTTATATATATTAAAGCCATCATCAAGAATAATATTCTTCGACTGATTCATATAGACTACACTAATAACTCGTAATAATGATACCTTGGTTATTCGATAGCCTCAATCATTATTTTTCACAAAGGAATTATTGACACTTCATCTATGTCAATGAATTTCCATGTAAAACTTCTTATATTTTGATAAAATAGGATTTTATCATAATCTTCGATAAACCTCCCAAGAATTGTGACTAATTCTTTAAAAGGGGACCACGTCAAATAGGATTAGTATTAAAACCGTCTAAACCTCAAATCACAATTTATAGAGCTTAAACATCAAACTCTAGGCGTTTTAGAACTCCCAAACCAAAGTTATAAAGGAATGCTTAAACTTATTTTTTGCTGTCAAGCCAGATCCTTGCGTTTAAACTAGCCGGATCCCAAATGAGAGGGATTTGCGGGATCCGTGCAACAGAAGACAACATAAGTTAGTAATGATCACTGTGGATGTTCCACAATTATTTTCCCTTCAAAGTCTCACGAACAAGAACACAACTACTGTTCAAAGGAGCAATTTGATCATCTCTCTCAAGCATAACAATCACTTGTGTAAGTATAATCTTCACTATATTGTTAATTTGATTCCTTGATCACTAGGATTAAAATTTCTTCATTTTTAGAAGTTGGGTTCAAATGGGTTTATGATAATTTGTTACCACATTGTTTTCTAAGATAATCCAAATCAAAGAATCAACATTGTTAATACAAATTAAACTCATTTCATGAATTCAATAAAAATGATTTGAGAAAAATTGTAATCAAACCCTCTAGGTTACTATTCATAATTAACACCACATTGTGGTTATGTTGTTTAGGAATAATCATGCCAAGCAACCGACAACAAGACTACCAAGATACCGCTCATTACATACCAATGTACCATAGAAAAGATGGACTTAGTCCCGAAGATAGAAAAGCTTTTAAAATGCTCGAAAAGAGACTCTTTCACGAAGGTCGAGTAGTAGAACCATCATTTCTTGCCAATACCGACATAAGAAAAGTTTTTGAAGCTATTGGGTTTGATTGTTTATTGGACATAAACGAACAAATTTGCCCGGTTTTTGTACTCGAGTTCTACAAGACAATGGGGATTGTTAGAAATGATGATGGGTCCATCTCGATTGTCTTCACCATAAATGAGCATGAGTACACCCTTTCGCTTGTAGAGTTTGGAAGAATAATATGGGTTCCATATCAAGGTGTTTGCATGTATTCTAATGAGTGGTCTTTGGAAGAGTTACACACTATGGTTGATCATCATGAAATCTACCACATGTTAATCCCGGAAGCAACCACGGTAAGGGACACCGTGTTCATGCCAAGAGCATCCCCATCAAGGGTCACTAGGAATTCGAAAGTGATCTATAGGGATCCTTTCCAAATGAAGCTCTCCGAGATGTACGCATTGTGTAGGAAATGGGAAAATGTGGTGAGGGAGAATGTGTTGTGCCTAGTAGGAAACAAGGATCACCCCAACGCATGTCTAAGTTTCATGATCTATTGCCTAGTGACCGAGACTCGCTTTAACTTTGCCTACTACATGATTAAGAGAATGGCAAGTGTAAGAAGCATGGACAAAATGGTGCTCTCATATGCAATGCTCCTAACCCGTCTTGCTAAATTCATCTTTGCATTAGATCCTTCTCCGCAATCCTATGATCATAGCTTTTGCAACAAGGTTATGGTGTCATTGACCGAGGGTAAAACTACAAGGTTTATGGTAGAAGGCAAGAGGCCTCACCCACCCACAGATTCCTCGAAAGAAAGGGAGAGGCAAAGAGAAGGTGAAGGTAGTAGCAACCCACTCGGAAATACTAATCTCGATCCCTTGGACTACATCAACCAATTGCCGGAAGTTCCTAGTGCATCACCCGAATGGCAACAAACCAAGGGAATCTTCAAGTGTTTCGCCAACTTCTTGAAGAAAAAGAAGTAGAGATGGTGTGATAAAGAGTGGAGGATGGGTGAAGACGGGAGAAGCAAGGTAAGGTCATAGGACCTAAAATTTGTGAAAAACAATTTCAAAAAATGGGTTGTAATGCTTAAACAATACTTATGTATAATAGAATGTAGCATGTAGGTCTTGCCATAACTTGGCACTTAGAAAAACCTAACTTAGGAACATGTAGAATGAGATTTTACGACTCTTTGAAAACATTCAAGTAGTCGTCGTCACTCATTTTTAGGAACCTTTTAGTTGTCCCACATTTGCTATGCGTTATACTTGATATGTTCCTGCTTTTAGTCGTTATAGAAGTAACTAAGAGAAGCACTTGCTTAAGAATGCAAAATGGCACATTTGCTAAAAGCTTTCTAATCTGCAGTAGGCGGATCCCAGAATTATAACTAGTCGGATCCCTCCCAAAAGGGAACCGTGGGATCCGTGACTACAGATGAGCAATACAGACTTGCTTACATCAAAATAGCTCACTAGATCACCTCACACTAGTCAAACATAAGACATTAGAGCCAACTAACTCTTCCTCAAACATTTGAAAGCCTCACACTCACCCATGGCTTACCTAGGATATAGTTCAAAGTGTTTTTTGTTTATCAACTCATCAAAACTCACCATATTTCTGCTCCAACGCTCACACATTATTTATCACATCTCATAACACTTAGTTTGATATATCCATAAATTTTAGCAAATTGGTTTTAATCACTTTTGACTCAAAATTAGGCTCAAAAATAGTTTTTCATTTTTCTTTATTTTTTTAAGATTTTAGTAAATTTTTCTTAAGGCTTCATCTGACTTCTAGGACTAAATTCCAGCATCTTTTCATCTCAATTCAAAATGATATCTTTCTCAAACACTTAGTTAGACTACCTAAAGTGAATTTTCCTACCCAAAACCATCATTAAGCACCATCACCCCTTATGGTTGAGCATTTAAGACATCCACCACTCAAGACTTCCAAATTAAGTCAAAACCTCGAGATACATAAGTACTAGACCTTTCAAAAAGCATAATTATTTCACCTAGAATCTGTCTGACAGACGGATCCCTGGTTTGTAACCAGCCGGATCCCTGGTGAGAGGGATCCGTGGCTGCAAAAAGCTTAAATCAGCTTCCCTCTTCAATTTTAAGCCACTTTTTGGTTATCTAACCACTTTTAGCTTACATTTATTATCTCCATAGAGCTGATCAATATCCTAAGTGCATGCTTAATCCTCTTAGTGGCCAAGAATTTAATTCACTAATTCAAAATCATCCTTTATAAACCAAACACTCCTAAGGTTAAATCATCACTCTCACCTAGCTCTCAAAAATAAGTGATTAGAAGCTTATATTGCATCTTTACCATCACCATGACCAAAGCACTTAGTAACAACTCTTCAACAAAGGAAAATCCAAAAGAAAGGGTCACATGATTCATGAGATTTCATCCACCGAATCATCTCCCGTAAGAGATAACAGTGCTAGAATCCCACCTCAACAAACTCATTCAACAATTGCTAGGAGAACCGCAAGGATTAGCATCAAACCTTTTGGACTAGAAAAAGGGTCATCTAGTTCAAAACCAAACATAGCTAACTCTAGCAAGCCGTCTAAGTCCTCATTCCTTGAGCATAGATTTAACGAGCCTCTTCCTCACCCAAATCTCTATTCATTAGAACATTCACCACCAAGAACCTTCCACTCACCAACTTTCTCGTTAAACAGGGAACCACCCACAACACCGAATAGTTCATCATGGGAAACAAGAAACAATCATGGACATGATCATATGGAGGAATTTCCACTACCACCATCCTCACTTTTAGTAGAACCTCATCCCACACCTCAAAATGAAACCCCACAATCATTCATAGAGCCTCCTCAAAACATCCATTTTCCTCCGATTCCCAATCAAGACAATAATTGCCCAAATTGTCTAATCACCCAAGGACTTGTTCAAGAAGTACGAAATGAGTTACATTTCATGTTTAATCATCTTCTTGAAATATTGGACCAAATCAACAAGTCTACTCATCCTTAGACTCGAGCACTTTGTTGCATTCTAGGCTTTAGTAACTTACTAGTAGAAAATGTATGGCTAAATCATTCTCTTAGTTTTAAGAGATTTGTTGATTATCTTTTTTTTTATTGAATGATAACCTACTTGCCATATCTATATGAGAATATGTTTATTGTTTGTATACATATCTCATTTTCATATTCAGCAGTGTTTGGTATAACACCTTTGCTGAATCATCTGTCACCAGACAGACGGATCCATGGAAAATGCCTAGACGGATCCCTCCATGCAGGGAACCGTGGGATCCGTGGTACAGAAGAACAATTTACTACTAACTTGAGTCTTATTTGCAGGAAATTATGCACTATACTCTTGTTTTCTAACCTCTATTTTGTAGATTTTCAAAATACACATGAAGATTTTGACACCATAAAGGTAGGGGGAGCTTTGTCTCAAACCATATTGCAAAACCATTTGCAACATAATCCTTATTTGGATTATACTTCATGACACCCCATTGCAACGCTGCAATCTTCAAGGGGGAGCATTTTCGTCACAAGGACGAACCATTTGCAAACACAATTGCAATACATTAGCTTACTTATTTTTATGTACTTGACGCCCTCACAAAGGGATGGACTCGTCAAGGGGGAGTTAAGACGAGAACCATTCCTGTCACTTACTCACTTTACATCTTTTTTTTTACATGTTTTTCTTAAAATTTTGTGTTAGTTTCTTTTCGACGCTCTTTTTGTTTCGACAAAAGGGGGAGAAGAGAGTAAAAATTCCAATTCAAACTTTTACGAATTTTAGTTTTTCCTTAAAAAAAATTTATGTTTTGTCATCAACAAAAAGGGGGATGTTAATAAAAATAAGCCGTAAAAACGTTTATTTATATTTTACGATCTTCTAATGTTTTGTCGATAACAAACGTAAAATCATTTTAACGAAACAAATACGTAAATAGTTTGATTCAATAGTTTTCTAACATACTAACGTTTTCACCTAAAACACTAAGACAAATATAAGTGATTTTATGATTTAGATACATATGTACAACAACTAGTGTTTACATATTGGGCTAACAAACTAAGTATATACTAAAATGGGTAAAAACAAGTTTATACTATAATGGGTAAAAACAAGTATATACTAAATGGGTAAAAACTAGCAAAAGGTATTGACCCATAACCCATGGTTTTGTACAAACCACTTAACCAAGTTCATTGTATTCTTGAGATACATTGTATCTAGAAAGAAACCCATGGATCAACCCATAACCCATGACCCATGACCCATAACCAAAAATACCCATGGGCAAAGAGGAGCGTCCCACGGATCCCTAGCTTTGTGCTAGACGGATCCCTTGTGTGAGGGATTCGCGGGATCCGGGGAACAGCAGAAAATTTCCTCTATAAATAGTGAGCCATTTCTTCCTTTTTTCTCACCACTTACACACATACGTTCTTCAAGTATTATATCTCTCTAACCTCAGATCCAAGAGATCTATGTAGTTTGTCTTTTGTTTTTGTGTGATCTCTAGGTTCCATTTAAAGGCGAGATCACCACTTCTTGAAGTCGAGCAAGCTCAAGCCCATGAGTTGTCATGCTTCGTCATCATCAAGACAACTGAGGCTCTCTTGTTGATAGTTCTTTCTTCCTCCGTAGATGTTGTGTTGAAGGCATTAGTGAAGGATGCCGAAAGTATCAAGACGAAAGCATTAGAGAAAGATGCTTATCGTCCGTGTCTAAAGCATTAGTGAAGAATGCTAAAGGTGTCAAGACGAAGGCATTAGTGAAGGGTGTCAAGCGTTGTGTCAAAGGCATTAGTGAAGGATGCCTAAGAATCAAATCAAGTGGCATTAGGGAAGAATGCCTAGGTCGTATAATCGATGAGGTGCATCGTTATACATATAAGTATTTGTTTATTTCCAAGGATGGTGATATCCTTGATGGTTTTGTAACAAGGAGTGGATCTCCTTGAGATTAGGTGTTGTGTTGTGAAGGGTAGTAGTTCCGCCATAGTAATGGAACTAGGTGCTTAGCCTAGTACCTAATAAAGGGTAGGAGACATTGTGATAGGATTGGTTCTCCTTGGTGTGAAAGAACTCGGTGGTTAGCCTAGCACCATATAAAGGGTAGGCGACGTTGTGTTAGGTGTGGTTCGCCTTGGTGTGAAAGAACCCAGTATTTAGCTTTGTACCGGAAAAAGGTGTAAGCGACGTTGTGAAGGCTTCTCTGTCATAAGGAGATTGGTGTAGTGTTTACGAACTCTCGAGTAGGTGACTCGGGGATTGGAGTAGGGCAAGGAAGGTGTCCTTGTAGCCGAACCACTATAAATACTTGTGTCGTGGTGATGTGCTTCTTACTCTTTATCTTTCATTACAAGTTTATATATCTATCTATCAACGTCCAACATAAAAAACCAAATAGATTGACATAAGTCAATCTAAATATTTAAAAGGAAGTTTTAAATTGGTAAAACTATTCAACCCCCCCTTCTAGTTTTCCACAATTGGCATCAGAGCTTCGTTACCAAGTTTCATAAAGTATGTTGTACTTTAAAAACTTGATACGATCCGTGTATGTTTGAAAACTACAAAGAAGGATTTTTTCAAAGTCATGTTTTCTTTTAAATCATTTTGTTGGACATTGATAGATCATTCTAACAATTTTTGTTTCAAGAAATCTTTATGCTAGGATCTCTCCAAAACCTTCATTTCTATTCAAAGAATAATGAAGTCAACATTCAAGGAAGAATCTAAAAGTAATCACAACTTACTTACACCAAGTACAAAGGATTACTTTAAAAGCTCATGAAGTATTTTTGGTACTATACCAAACCAAGAAGCATAGAGGTATGTTTTACTTTTCATTAGATAGCTTACATGAGTTTATTTATATCACAGTTTTTTCTGTTTAAAAAATTGCTAGCATCTTTAAAAGTCTCTTTCGTCACTTTTCCGTCGTATTCATCATCGGGAATAGTATTCCTTTTGATTCGTCAAACTAACGCCGTTGTCACATATGAACCCTCGATATGTTATTCATCAAAACCCGTCGTCCAAAAATAATCTTTCATCTGATATCTCCAAACTATCTTTTTGTAAGCTAGTTCGTAAGCCTACTACAAAAAATGCCAAGCAATCCTTTTTCTGTCCACAGTAGCCGGATCCCCCTAGTTGTACTAGCCGGATCCCAAATACAAGGGATCCGGGAGAACTGTGGAACAGAACTCAGCTATACGCTTTCAAAAAACACCACTGATCTTTTTCCCTCTACTCACAGAACACAAAAACGACTAAACCACTGATTTCATCTTCATTGGATTCCATACTCTCAAGTATTCCTCTCTAGAACATCATTGTAAGTAATTACACTAACTTGTTCTAATTTTCATCATCCTCATCCTAGGGTTTATGGTTTCACAAATATCTAATCAATTACTTTAATTAGGGTTTTCAAAATTAATCATGAAAAGGAGCTTTTAACATAATTAAGATCACATCGTGTTCACAATATTGTTAATACAAATCAAAACCATAAACCCATCTCAACTAATTTTACCTAATTAGAAAATTTGTGTTTCTAGGACCAGCCATGCCTAAAGCCACTCAACAAGATCATCATGATACCGTCCATTACCTCACTCATTACTATCGAAATGAGGAACTCTCAAAAACCGACCGCAAGGTCTTCAAAAAGCTCTGAAAACGACTTATCCACGAAGGTCTTGTAATCAAGGAATGTTTCCTTAAGGATACCGACATTCGTCAAGTCTTCTTGGAAATTAATTTTGATTGTCTTCTTGACATTGATGAACAAATTTCTCCGGTTTTCATTTTTGAGTTTTATAAAAGCATTAGGATCATTCGAAATGCCGATGATAGCATTTAAATCGCTTTCATCATCAATAAACGAAACTTCACTCTCACCCTCAACACCTTTGCTCAAATTCTTCGCATTCCTTGTGAAAGAATTTGTATGTACTCTCAAGATTGGGCAATTAACACTCAAAACCTTGCACTTGATTCTAAACCAATGTACCATACTCCTCTTGATGAACCCGAAACCATCCGAGACATCATTTTCAAAATAAGAGCCGACCAATCCCGTTTCTCCCGAAACAAGAAGCTCATTCACCGTAATCCTTTTCAAATGGAACTTTTCGAAATCCATCCCATGTTTAGAAAATGGGAAGAAATCCTTAGGGAAAACGTCATTAGCCTAGTTGGTAACAAAGATCATCCAAATGCATGCCTTGTGCAAATGATCTATTGTCTTATCCAGCAAAAGCCATTTAACCTCGCCTATTACATTGTAAGGAGAATGGCCGGGGTATTCAAAGCTTCCAACATGGTACTTCCGTATGGTATGCTCCTAACACGACTTTGTAAGTATGTTAGTGCATTGCAGCTATCTCCTATCAACAATGATCATTTGTTTGCCGATCATGTAATGGTACCTCTTACCAAAATACCCTCTAAACGCTTCATGGTCAATGGGAAGAAACCTAAAGCTCTCTCGGACTCCTCGGAAGGAGAAGAAGAAAAAAATGAGGAAGAAGAAGATGTCGATCCCATAGCCAACATTGAATTGGAACCCTTCGATTACTACGAACAACTTCCAACCATTCCAAACGAAACCGCGGAATTCAAACAATTGAGGGGCATGATTCAAAATCTTGCTTACAACATCACAAAGTCGTCAAAAAGGAAAAGAAAGAATTGACGAAAGAGACAATAGGAATATGCTTATTTTTAACTTAACTTATGTGTGAATGATTATGTTTTAGCACTTTGGTTTGTGGTAATTTGAATATTATTACCTCTTTCATTATTAATGAGTGTTACTTTGTGATGACATGCTTGTTATTGTTGTTTAGTTTAACGGTTAATTAGGGTGCAAAATCTGCACATTATTCTGTGGGGATTCTGATCTGCAGATGCCGGATCCCTAGGATTAGCCTAGCCAGATCCCTCAAAAGAGGGAACCGCGGGATTCGTGAAATCAGATCAGCAATACAGCATCCCTTACATCAAGATAGCATACTAGATAACATCACATTAGCTAAACATAAGATATTAGAACCCAACTAAGTCCACTTCAAGGATGAGAAAGGCTTAGACTCACTTATAGCTTACATAAGATCTTAGTCAAAATGTATCTTGATTTATCAACACATCAAAACTCACCATATTTCCGCTTCAATACTCACAAATTATTTTTCATCTTTCAAAACACTTAGGTGGACTTATTGAACAATTTTAGAAAATTGTTTCTAGCCATCTTTATCTCAAATCTAGCCATCTTTATCTCAAAGTGGGTCAAAAATTAGTTTTTCAATTCTTTTTATTTTTAAGGATTTTTCAAATTTCACCTCAAGCTAAAATCTGATCTCTAGGATCATTTATTATGACTTGACACCACCAAAACTCTTAGTGTTATCCTTGAACATCCATTGGTAGTCATCTAGTCCCATTTTCCTTCCATAAAAAGCAATCATTTGCTATAACACTCATTACTCTTGATCATTCAAGTGTACCCTCATCTTAGGAGCTTAGGAGGACTGAAACACTCAAAATAATATAGGATTTAGCTTTTAGAAACTTGATTTCTAATCTGTCATAATTGCTGAGAGCCGGATCCCTAGGATTAGCCTAGCCGGATCCCTCAAAGGAGGGAACCGCGGGATCCGGTGACAGATTAAGTCAAACTCTAGCTAAAACAATCATTTCAAGCTCATCTTGCTCACTCAAACACTCCATCTCATCTTAAATGAGTTCCTAGATCAGTGAAACTCTGAACTTCAACCTTGTGCATGTTAATCATCACATCTCTAAGAATCTTAGTGGCTTAAGTCTTAAATGCACTTGCCAAATTCTTCCCTTTATAAGCCATATTGCTAGAACACTTTAGTCATCAAACACAAACACAATTATCAACAATTACAACCATCCTCCTTAGTCATTTCATCATGAGAAAGGCTCCTAGTGCTAACTCATCCACCCAAGAACCACCCAAGAAACTTGCTAGGGTCATACACGAAGTTTCCTCAACCGAATCATCTCCGGTTAAGTCCACAAATGCTAGGATTTCCCCTACACCAAAGAAACCAATCAAACTAAAGAGAATTGTTCCCACAAGGATATCATCACCAAACTCTACTAAACCAAACATACCTTCCACAACTCAACCAACATCATTAGTGCCTAGAGCCACCTCACAATCATCTCCACATTCTCACAATTTAGAAGACTTACCTCCTTCGCCATCTCACCGTCCACCACTACCAACAAATTCACTTGAAAAGGTTGGGCAACAAAATCAAAGTGTTGAATCAACACTTGCTCTAATTTCAACCTCTCTTATTCCCCCCAATAGTCCATTTTGGATTATGAGAAGACATCAAAGTCAACCACCCGACCACATGGAATTGATGCTTCTTTACCTCCACCCTCAAACATTGTAGAGCCATCACTTAATGAGCCTCCACCAATTCCTCCTTCATTTGAAGATCCTCAACCCACTTCACTTGAACCTTCACTTCAAGAAGTTCAAAACCATGACAAGGATTGCTATCATTGTCAACATGTTGAAAGGTTGATACATGAACTACGTGAAGAGCAACGTTTCATGTTTTATCACCTCCTCGAACATTTCGAAGAGGTCAACAAGCCTAAACAACAATGAGCATCTTAGTTACAAGCTCAAACTTAGAATGTTTAGGAACCCTATCTCATCCTTGATCATCATTAAGCTTTTAGTTGAATCTTGAGTTTGGGTAACTCATTAGCATTAGTAGTACTTGCATGGCTAAGTTCATTCTCTTAGTTTTAGAGATTTGATTGATTATCTCTTGTTTTTATTGAATGTATACTTACATGCCATGATTATTATATATGTTGTGCTTGTTATAACATATACATATTTCACCTCTTCATTAGCATTGTTTGGTATATCATCATTGCTGAAGAAACTGTCACCAGACAGCCGGATCCCTAGAAATGGCCTAGACGGATCCCTCCATAAAGGGAACCGTGGGATCCGTGGTCCAGAAGCACAAAATACTACTAACTTGAGTTTTATTTGCAGGAAATTATGCATTATACTCTTGTTTTCTAACCTTTACTTTGTAGATTTTCAAAGTACACATGAAAACTTTGACACCAAAAAGCTAGGGGGAGCTTTGTGTCAAACGATATTGCAACATCACTTGCAACTTAATCCGCTTTTGGATTATACTTCATGACACCCCATTGCAACTTTGCAATCTTCAAGGGGGAGCACGTTTTCGTCACTTAGACGAACCATTTGCAAACATATTTGCAAAAACATTAGTTTATTTACGTTATGTACTTGACGCCCTCTCAAAGGGATGAACTCGTCAAGGGGGAGTTAAGACGAGTACCATTCCCGTCACTTGGTCTCTTTATATTTTCTTTTACATATTTTTCTTACAAAAATTGTGTTAGTTTCTTTTAACACTTTTTGTTTCGACAAAAAGGGGGAGAATAAAGTAAAAACTACTAATTCAATTTTGCTACGAATTTTAGTTTTTCCATAAAATAATTTTATGTTTTGTCATCAACAAAAAGGGGGAGATTGTTAATACAAATAAGCCGTAAAAACGTTTATTTATATTTTACGATCTTCTAATGTTTTGTCGATAACAAACGTAAAATCATTTTAACGAAACAAATACGTAAATAGTTTGATTCAATAGTTTTCTAACATACTAACGTTTTCACATAAAACACTAAGACAAGTATAAGTGATTTTATGATTTAGATACATATGTACAACAACTAGTGTTTACTGATAAGGTTTTAAAAGGTACCATTTTGAGGGGTCGTTTAAGTCCTTATTTGATCACTTTTGTATCCGTTATTGCTTAATATCGTTCCTTTTCACTTTTTAGGTCTCGTGAAGGCAAAATGCTGGAATGGCACTTATTTGGACAGAAAGGCGCGAATATATGAAGAAAATGGCCAAAGTCGAAATCAGACACTCACAGTCGCTGAATGTAGAAGGCGACGGCGTCAGGTGCTATGTGCGACGCCGTCGGAGAATTATTGTGACGGGTCAGAACTCAAAACTCGTGTTTTAAAGAGACGGCGTCTAGTTGTGAAAGAGTAGGCCGTCGCTACTCAGACGGCCTAGATGCGATCCAGACGACGTCAGAAGCTGAAGAGGACGGCGTCACGGACATAAGGTGACGCCGTCGCAAGGTTAACGTGGCCAAGATGAAACCCTAATGGCGGCGACACGACGGCGTCACTAAAAATAAGGTGACGCCGTCGCAATTGTAATCTTATATATAGAATCCGAATTTTTCAGTCTTTGTGTGGAGAGTCTTTGGAGTAAAAACCTAAAACCGAACCTAAGGTGTCTTGTACAGTATTTTAGGGTTTTTAACCCTATCTTACACCAAGATAAGTCTTTGCTTCATTAATTCAATTATGTCTTTGATTATTTGTGTGTATGCTTGCATGTTCTCCATGTCCGGCTAATTTATTTGGTGTGTTGCTTAGGAAGTATGAAACTTAATTATTGAATATTGATTGGTTGTTTCTTATCTAAGTTGACTAATGATCTAGTAATGCGATAGGTCATTCGTTGTGTACTTAATGCTTGATTCATCTTTGTGAACCTTAGAGTATGATTACCTGAGTGATTGTAGGCTAAAACATCCGAAGACGTGCCTTAGAGTAGGAGTCTATAATCTCTAAGTGGATTANNAACCCTTATTTCCCTACCGTAAGCCTAACGTTACAACCCTTTAAAGACCTCTTTGATAGTCTTTCCTAGGTGCTTACGCCAAAGCGATGGAGGTTTGATCTATTCTCAAGCCTATGGTAATCTATGTACTAGGACCGGTTAATGAGTGTTTATCTTCCATTTCCTATATTGTTATATTTCATTTATACACCTGAGAGAGATGTGAATATCCAAACACCCCATGTGAGGTGCTAGTATGTAATTTCCGTGCTTGTTATGACTTTTGCGGGGCTTATATGTGTTGTGGACCGTTTTGAATTAATGCTGAATGACCCCTAACTTATAAATTAATTGGCTAAAAGCACATTTGCTTGAGGACAAGCAAATAACAAGTGTAGGGATATTTGATAAGGTTTTAAAAGGTACCATTTTGAGGGGTCGTTTAAGTCCTTATTTGATCACTTTTGTATCCGTTATTGCTTAATATCGTTCCTTTTCACTTTTTAGGTCTCGTGAAGGCAAAATGCTGGAATGGCACTTATTTGGACAGAAAGGCGCGAATATATGAAGAAAATGGCCAAAGTCGAAATCAGACACTCACAGTCGCTGAATGTAGAAGGCGACGGCGTCAGGTGCTATGTGCGACGCCGTCGGAGAATTATTGTGACGGGTCAGAACTCAAAACTCGTGTTTTAAAGAGACGGCGTCTAGATGCGATCCAGACGACGTCAGAAGCTGAAGAGGACGGCGTCACGGACATAAGGTGACGCCGTCGCAAGGTTAACGTGGCCAAGATGAAACCCTAATGGCGGCGACACGACGGCGTCACTAAAAATAAGGTGACGCCGTCGCAATTGTAATCTTATATATAGAATCCGAATTTTTCAGTCTTTGTGTGGAGAGTCTTTGGAGTAAAAACCTAAAACCGAACCTAAGGTGTCTTGTACAGTATTTTAGGGTTTTTAACCCTATCTTACACCAAGATAAGTCTTTGCTTCATTAATTCAATTATGTCTTTGATTATTTGTGTGTATGCTTGCATGTTCTCCATGTCCGGCTAATTTATTTGTGTGTTTGCTTAGGAAGTATGAAACTTAATTATTGAATATTGATTGGTTGTTTCTTATCTAAGTTGACTAATGATCTAGTAATGCGATAGGTCATTCGTTGTGTACTTAATGCTTGATTCATCTTTGTGAACCTTAGAGTATGATTACCTGAGTGATTGTAGGCTAAAACATCCGAAGAGTGCCTTAGAGTAGGAGTCTATAATCTCTAAGTGGATTTGTAGACAAGACCCTTTGGTAAGTTCAAAGAGTTAGGGAGAAACGCATACCCTACAACTTTAGAAGCACAACGCAACTAGGAATAAGACGTGACACTCAACCATCAATAGGAGATAATTAAGGAGTAATACAAACTAAGTAAACATATCTTTAAACTATCATACGAGCACACATTAATTAGACATAGACTCCCACAACCTTAGTTTAGATAATTAGATAATAGTAGAAGTAATCGGTAGAAATACCAACCCCCCAATCCAATACCCGAGATTCGTACCTTTCCATTTTCATAAAATATAAAAAGATAAAAAATAATCTTCCTCAACCTTAACCTTAGCGTAGTAACTCCCTACTAGCATTCCTATTCCCCTAGAGAACGATATCAATACCCGTGGCTTACCCTAATTACTACACTAAAACGATTAGGTTCACTGCCTAGGGTGTTATAAAACTTGCTCGAAGAAAAGGAAGTTTCCTTGACCCCGAACGACGCGTGTAGCGTTATCAAGTTTTTGGCGCCGCTGCCGGGGAATAGAATAGCTAGTTAGTAGTCCACCTCGTTTAGGTTTCTTTGCTTGATTCCTATCAAGTGAACTTTTTTCTCATTTTTAGATTTCTCTTAGTCTATCCCCCTTCTTCGTAACCTTTGTTAGTAATTCCATCACTTTTCATCATGGAGGATGATAACCCACTACCATTCATCAACCCACCACCAAATGACCCGCCAAGAGCCCGTACTCTTGGTGAATACTCGAGACCAAGCCACTTAGGCTATAGGAACACCATTGAGCTTCCCGACCAAGCCCAAACTACGGCCCTGCGATCCGACACCATCCGGTTGGTGCAAAACGGATGTGCATTCCATGGACTTCGTTCCGAAGATCCAAATCAGCATCTGAGGGATTTCCTCAAAATCGTCGATTGCATCGACCTTGATGCTACTACTCGGGAGACCACGCGCCTGCGTCTCTTCCAATTCTCTCTACGGGACCAAGCTAGTAATTGGCTTGAGCGACTTCCCGCCGGCTCCATCTCAAGTTGGGATGATCTTACTTCTCGCTTCCTTGCTCAATTTTTCCCACCGGGGAGAACCACTAAGCTTAGGAATGACATCTTGATGTTCCAACAACGTCAAGGTGAATCTCTCTACGAAGCATGGACCCGATTCAAGGACTTACTTCATAAAGTCCCTCATCACGGCATTGATCTTTGGCTCCAAGTCCAAATCTTTTATGATCATGTCAACTTTCCCACTAAGCGATCCATTGACCAAGCGGCCGGTGGAAAACTTAGTGATCTCACCGCAGAAGAATCATGGGAAATAATAGAGGACCTTGCCCTCTATGACAACGAAAGTTGGGATGACCCCCGTGAGCTGCCCAAAACCGTCAAGGCAATCTCCTTGCCTCCTCCCGACCGTAGGATGATCGAACTTGAAGATCAGGTTAAATTCCTCATAAGTTCCTACGAAAATCCTAAGTCTTCACACCATGTGAACAAAGCTTCCTCTTCATGTGAGCCGTTTTGTGATCCTCATAACACGCGCAATAGCACCCGATCCCCCGAACACGCTTCTGTTGACTACGCATCCTCGCGTGTTAATGGAACAGGAGGAAGATTCCCTACAGCACCCGGACCTAGGAATTTCAATGAAACCCGAGAGGCATGGAAAGGAAAGCCTGATTTCTACTGGGGACAAACCAAAGAATTCACCTCTAATGATTTCTCATGGCCCCCACCTAACGGTCCTAAACAACAAAACATCGAAGGGATGTTGCAAAACCTAGTTACATCCCAAGAAACCCAAATAGCTAAGCTCTCGGACCGCTTTAATAATCAACAAGCCGAGATGGATAGGAAAATAGACAACCTTTTGAAAGCCATAGCTAATAGTGATAAGAAGGTTAGTGCTATCTCAACTCCCGAGCCTTCAGGCATAGAGATTAAGGATCCAAGCAAACTAAAGTATGTCCAATTCGTCAATACCATCGCCTTAGTTGAACCTGATGAAACAAATAACGAAGAGGACTATACACTAGTGGATGAGGAAATACCCGAGGAAATAGATGAAGTAGACATTGACTATTTCAACAAATTTCCTACGGACGAAGAACTATCTCGCCACCCTCACTTAGTGCGTGACCTCCGTCACATGTATGTTAGGAAAAGTCCTCGAATTAAGTTTGGGAACCCTTGGAATCTTAACATACCATGTGTCATAGGACACCTTTTTGTGGCAAAAGCTTACATTGATCGCAAGTCCCCAATCAACATCATGACTAGCACCTACTACAATTGGATATTGAAGAAGCCTATTCCAACTAGGCAAGACCCTAATGATCCTAATGTTAGTTGCAATTTTCTTGGTAGAGTTAAGGGATTGCCCGTTTATGTAGGTAGTTTCACGTTTCCTACGGACTTCATAGTTGTGGATGATATTAGCACGGCCATAGACCCTAGCTTATCCCATGTTATTTTAGGAAAACCTTTCATAGAAAGCACCGGGATGACCTATGACCCCTCATTAGGAGTAGTGCGGTTCAAGAATAAGACCGATGACATAGCTTACCAAATGCCGTTTAAGATTGAGAAATTTTCATCACTCTCTAATGATGAAAAGGAACTTAAACTATCGGTCTATTATAGGAATGATGAGGATAGGGAGAAAGGTGTTGATTATGTTATGGCTAAGATTTTCGGATTCTACAAGGATTGTTTGAGCCTAGGACCGGAATACAGGACCGAATGGGGAGAAGATGAACTCTTAGAGAAGCGCATTTTAGGGCACTTCTACAACATGGAATCCCCCATTAGAGGCCATGAAGAGGGCGATGGTGAGAAAACGTAGGAGCACGACTATGAGTCTAGCTACAAGACTCTTAAATAAAGAAAAGCGCTTCGTGGGAGGCAACCCATGCTTAATTGTTTGCTTGTTAGTGTCATATATCTTTTATTAATTATTTATCCTCATGTTTAAATTTGTAAAAATGCTTAATTTTGTTTTTAACTTAGTCTTAATTACATATAAAGGTATTTTACATAAGGGATAAGTGTAGGGAGGATTACACATGTTTTCAAAAGAAACGTAAACATGAGAATAACAATTAACTAAAAGATATATATGTTTGTTTGTTCGAGTCAAATGCTTGTATCGAGTCATAATGAATGTTTTGCAGAAATTTTTCCAGATTCTAAAGATGTAAATTTTCCAGAAATTTTTCCAGAAAATCGCAGACCAGTTTTTGTTAGGATAACCTGACGGCGTCAGGAAGGAGTAAAAACATCAGATTACTTTTTCTCGTTTTCTGAGCTACTTATAAATTTTTGGAATTTTCCAGGTCTTAATTTTCTTAGAAATTCTGTAAACATCCATTCCACAAGCATTATATCCTAGTTTAAATCGAGTCTTATATATATTATTACCGCCGATTTTACGCGAAGGTTTCGTTTGTTTTCTTCAAGTGTGCAGGTTTAGTTTGTCAAGAAGAAGTTACATAAGATTGGAAGGAGCTTTTCACGCAATAATTCTTCTTGAAAAGAATTTAACCACTACTTCACACACGGATCCTACCGGCACTTTTCGAGGAAGGTTAGAATACATTGAAGAAGAACTGTTTGATTTGGACGTGTGA
>BPTQ01000004.1:91248468-91377494 GCA_019973895.1 Chrysanthemum seticuspe | reverse complement strand
TTTGGTCTAAAAACACTACTTTTTCCAAGTTATAGTGGTTTTATTGTGTTTTCACACTTTGAACTACTAGGTTGTGTGTAATAGTGGAATGCGCATCTTGTTCGATGTGCTAATTTTGGTTCGAATTTTTGGTTCTTTATGTGCATTTCAAACTTTGAAAAACGGTTTTTGTATTTGAAACAGTGGTTTATTTGAAATTTCATGTTCTTAGAACTTAAAATTTCACTTTTTTAGTTTCGAAAAACGCATACTTTAAAAATTTGGCTCTCAATGCGCATTTTGATTTTTTGGAAGTTTTTGTTTTAGTAAAGTGGGTTGATAAACCGCTAACTATGGTGACAATCCAAGGGTAATACATTGTGTTCGTAGTTATATTCTTTCTATCTACTCTACTAGCCTACTTGTGAATTGAGTATGTGTGTAATTCTGTTATATTTTCCAAATACGCATCCATTTTATTCTCTTCACTTGTTGGTTGGAAGTTCTCTTCCAAATGTACTCCATAAATATCCTCCCTTGATCCCGTTGTGTGGTTCAAGGGTAGGAATAGATTGATAATGTACTCGGATCGGATCTAATGATTGTATTTTCGGTATGAATTCGATTGATAATGTATAATTAATGATTGTGAACTTAAGATCAAATCCTCACTAAGGTTGTATTCACCACTCGTTTTTCCTTCTTTACCGAGTGATAAATATCTCCTTTAAAAGTTGACAAAGGGCCTAGGGCGCCTAGGGAGTGTGTTCCCTAGGCAGATCGTGTTTCGATCCCTAGGCACCCTGCGAGGAGAAACGGGTACCCATAAAAATAATCTTCCTCAACCTTAACCTTAGCGTAGTAACTCCCTACTAGCATTCCTATTCCCCTAGAGAACGATATCAATACCCGTGGCTTACCCTAATTACTACACTACAACGATTAGGTTCACTGCCTAGGGTGTTATAAAACTTGCTCGAAGAAAAGGAAGTTTCCTTGACCCCGAACGACGCGTGTAGCGTTATCATTTACATATTGGGCTAACATATACTTAACTAAGTATATACTAAAATGGGTAAAAACAAGTTTCTACTAAAATGGGTAAAAACAAGTATATATTAAATGGGTAAAAACTAGCAAAAGGTATTGACCCATAACCCATGGTTTTGTACAAACCACTTGACCAAGTTTATTGTATTCTTGAGATACATTGTATCTAGAAAGAACCCCATGGATCAACTCATAACCCATGACCCATGACCCATAACCAAAAATACCCATGGGCAAAGAGGAGCGTCCCACGGATCCCTAGCTTTGTGCTAGACGGATCCCTTGTGTGAGGGATCCGCGGGATCCGGGAAACAGTTGAAAATTTCCTCTATAAATAGTGAGCCATTTCTTCCTTTTTGCTCACCACTTATGTTGGAATCACTCCTAAACTAGAATTCAAGTGTTAGTAATTAATATGTAATAGTTAGCTTAAGTATGGCTTTTATGTTAGTAATCTAGGCTAGGCTCATGTAATAGTTAGATAAGGATGGGAACTTGGTGTGTTGCCCTAGTTCCCTCCTATAAATACCTCATGTAAACCTTCTCTTGAAGGTTGGTTGTTCACTTCTCTTATTTTACCTACGCATAAACCTTTTATATTGTCTTAATGTGTGTATGAGTTAAGTGTTCATCCGATCATCTCATCTATCTTTCTTATATTGATGCTTGTGTTACATAATGGGAACCTAACAGTGGTATCAATCGCCAAATAGTTGGGTGAAATGATTTTGTTTTTGAAGGTTTTTTAGTTTTACGCGTAACTCTCGGTTTAAAAATTTCATACGCAAAAAGCTTTGATTTTTTCACTTTAAAATTCAAGATTCTTGTACTTTAAAGTTTATTTGGTGACAAAGTTTATGTTTTTGGCAAAAAGTTTCAAACTTTACGTGTATTTCTTGGTTTTTAAGCTTGGTTTTAATCGTGTAGCTTGTTCTACGCGTAAGGTGATAATGTGTGTTGGATCATCAAGTTTCACACTTTTGTGTTATTTTGGTGATATTGAACCTTTTTCATCACAAAAATCTGGTTTAGAAACATCTTTATGCTTAAAATCAGTTTTTGGTAAAAATTGTCATTTGATACGCATAAGAAAACCCTAAAGTTACGCGTAAGCTTCATAAGGTTTGATCTTCAGTGTTCTTGGTTTACTCAGTGTTTTCTTGCTTGGATAAGCCTGAAAACACTTCGACTTTGGATATCATTTGCACTGGAATAAGTGTAAAGGATTTTTTGGGCAAAACCCTAGTTTTACGCCTAAGCTAAAACTTACGCGTAGAATCTTTACGCCTAAGCTTTGTTTTACGCCTAAGCTCTGTCTTACGCATAAGCAATTCTTACGCATAAGCATTCTACTACTAAGCCTTTGGTTTACACATAAGCTAAGGTTTCATCAACCCTACGCGTAAGCTAATCCTACACGTAAGTTCACTTCTTACGCGTAAGTTGGTGTTTTTACGCATAAGGTTTCTTTGCCTAAGCTTGGTCGCATAAGGACTCTTCATCAACAAACTTTCATTCGACTACAAAGATCCATTTTACAACACAAGTTTTCAAGATGTCTCAACCACCATACTCTAACTACTTTCCTCATGTGTATCCTCAACAACAACAACAACAACAACAACAACTCAGTCCTCAACGACAATAATTCAATCTACAACAACAAGTTTGTCAACAACAATTTCAACAACAATTTACTCCAGGAGCAATTCAACCACAAATGTTTCAACCACCACCTACTCTTCAAGTACAACCTTACACAAACTTTAACAATCAACATCCATCCAGGAATACTATGAAGGAACCATCTTGGTTTGCAAAGATGTGTGAAGCTTTAAGTAGCCAACAATCCATTCATGAGGTTGGATCACTTGATAGACCTCCAATGCTCACTCCCGGAAACTACGATCAATGGGTGATTAGGTTCTTTAGGTTTTGTGATCTAAAGAAGCCATATGGAAAGTTCTTAAAGAAGGTCATCCTGGAAGGTCCGTTTCAGATGCCTACTGTTGTTACACCCGGAGATCCAAATGCTAATCTACCAAGAGGTGATGTCACCAACATTGCACGTCTTACTGATCTCACTGTTGGTGAACTTCTACATTTTAAAGCCGATGAACTAGCAATGTAATACATCCTTTTGGGATTACCCAATCCGATCCTTCAAAGTGTTGATGCTCAAAAGACTGCTAAGGCAATGTGGGAACATCTCCATCTTCTCATGGAAGGCACTGAACTCAATCAAGAAGACATGGAATCCAAAATCTACTTGGCTTATGAACACTTCATGATTAAACCAGGAGAGACATTAGAGTCTTATCATCATCGATTCTCAGACATCATCAATGACTTGGAAAAACATAACATCATTATGCCAAGAATTGCAGTCAACACTAAGTTCCTAAGTAGTCTTGGTCCTGATTGGGAAAAGTATGTCATTTTCATCCGTTAAGCAAAGAATCTTCATCATGCTACATACGGATTGTTGTACGACTATTTGAAGCCCCACCAAAAAGAAGTTGACAAAGAAAGGGTTATACGTGGACTCCCCGTCACACCTTCACTTCCGGATAATCAACAACTAGCTTTGTGGGCTCAAAATTGTTATCCTCAATTCCTGACCTTACAAACTGTATTCACAAATCCTCCAAAACCTGCTGCTCAACCAACTGCAAAAATTACACCATATGATCAGTCACAGCACCAATCTCAAGAAACTCAATTGGTTCCATACAACAACAATACTGATCAAGCACTTTACAGTAAATCTAATGAGGATATAGAAGCTTTCGATGCATTGCAGCAAGGGTTTGTCATGATTGCTAGAGCCTTCGGCCGATACTCAAACAAATCCAACAATCGCATTCGTACTTCTTCAAACACAAGGAATCAGGTTGTTGTTAACAATGGACGTGTTGAAGTTCAGAATCGTGGTAATGTTCGTCAAATGGGCGGTGGTCAAGTGTTTAATCCAATGGGAAGAAATAACATGGTTGCTCCACAACAACAAAGGGCTCAAGTGGTTGAACAGGGTAACGCTCAGAATGGGATTAATGGTCTTCGTTGCTATAACTGTAATGAGAAGGGTCATCTGGCTAATGCATGCCCAAAGCCGAGGACAAGAGGCAGCGCTTATCACAAAGAAGCTTTACTCTTGGCTCTTAAGGATGAAGCTAGTGGAACTCTTACCAACAAGGAACAGAGATTCATGGAAAATGCAGATTCTGATGATGATATGGAGGACTTGCAGGCTAATGCAGCAGTTATGTTGATGGCAAACATGCACGAACTCCACATGAGTGACACAGGCCCAGTGTATGACACTGACGGCTTGTCTCAGGTACCAGATCAAACCATATTCATCACTGATCTAATATCTCAGCCAACATCTGAATCCAACAAGGCTCAGAATGTTCAACATGAGCCATCCACATCTCATTCTGATGATTCTCAACTAGATCCAGTAGTTACATTTGACGATCAAGATGACCTCCTGGTTACCATTGATAATCAAGTTGACTCCGTGGTTATACTTGAGGATCTGAATAATGATCATGTTGAGACTTACGTTGAACACGCTGAACCATTGCCTAATCCAGATATTGAGCTCTTACTTAATGACCAACTATCCCGAATGGAACAATGTTGTGAACTCAATCAGCAATTAAAAAGTACAAATGCACTGTTAACCAGGGATATTGAATGCTTAAAAAGGCAACTCAACGTTTTTAAAACTCAAGAAAACATGAACAAAGTTTTGAAGTCGCTTTTGCTAAATCTTACAAAAACGAAAAATCATTAGAACGACAGATACGTGATCTAGTCGCATCCAAGAATGCTTTGTTGTCTCAAATAGAACAACTGAAACATGATCATAAACAACAACTTAACGCTCTCACTTTGGAAATTCAAAAAGCCAAGTCTGAGTTGTTAACTTGTCAAAAACAGTTCTCTGAGTACAAAAAGTATTCAACGAAACGAATAGATGACTATCTTGAAGAAATTGTCGACTTACAAAACAAAATCAAAGAGTTTCGAAATGTTGTTTATATACATGGTGAATCAATCACAACGATTCAAAAGTTTACTTTCAAACCAAATCCGAATGGATATGGACCGAATCTTGCTGATTACAAACCTAAGTTTTCTAATAGAGCATTTAAACCAAATCCGGAAGTTTACAGTGCAGAACATAGAATTGATGATTCTAATATGAGTGTTGTTGAATATAATCGCCAAGAGGAATTTGATGCAGATGACGAGAGTCGGTCAAAAATGAAAAATGTTGTTCATAACAAACCATTTAACTATTCAAAAGCCGTAACTTTTGTCGCACAAAAGGATACTTCTAACACACCCTGGATTATCACACCTATGTCTGAGTCTTCTAATGTTGGTCCCCAACCCAATTCTGCACAAATTAATGGTCATTTACCTTCACTCAGTGAAGTAAAATCAATACCCGAAAGTCGTAAAATTCTTAGATATTTTGACAATTTCATATATGACATCAAACTTTTAGAACGTGAGATTGAATTTCATTCTGAAATAAAAGTTGAACATTTTCAATCGCCTTAGGCGCGAGAACAAAGAGATATTTTTCAGAAAATAATTTTACCCCATGTTCAAAATTTAAAAAATTGTGCATTGTACTGGGAAAGGGAATTTCATAAGGAACTTGGACTAATGAAAATAGTTTTCGGGAAAACAAAAACATCTATTTCAAATACAAAACATAAAAAGAAAATGTTACGAAAAGATGTTGATCGACTCTTGGAAGATGTTATCTGTGCTGATATCCATAATGTTGTGTTATTACATTCTTTTGCATATGCATTTGATTATATCTCTGCTGATTCTGTTGATTTTGTTGAAATTGTTGAGAATACTGATACTGTGTCACAAATCAAATCTTTAAAAGTTGAATATGAACGATTGCTAAACGAGCTTTCAAATGCAAAACGTCGTCTTCAATGGTGTCAAAAAGATTGTCAAAATCGTGAACTTGCTTTGCAAAACAAAATCCACCAGTTGCGTTCCAAAACTTTTAATCCAAAACTTGAGCAACTGGATGATCAAAACACGTCTTTGAAATGTCAAATCTCAAAATATGAACAGGAACTTGCAAAAGTTAAAAAGGAATATGGTGTCATATTTGATTTACTCAAACAGACTCGTGATGAAGCATCAAACGAGCTTGATCATTATCTTGCACACACTAAAGAAGTCATGAATTTTTCTAGAAATCTTCGTTCTGAAAATCAAGATTTGTTGCACACTATCATTGAGTTAAAATAGAAGTTAGGAAAGTATGAACAAGTTAAGCTTAGTAACATTAAAAAACTTGCACCTGTAACACTTAGAAAAAGTGACACTAGAATGCCTAATGACAAACCACAAGATACTAATGTGCTTCCCTCTACTGAAACAGGAATAGTTGCCTTTTTTCCTAACGCCCGTACTTCACAGCCTAGGAGCAATACAAGGAAGAATAGGAAGTTGCGCCGTAAGAAAAGAACAATAAAGAATGCTGAAGTAGAAGAACACCCTAGGACTTTGAATAAAACTCAAGTACCCACTTTAGATATTGCGTCTGACAAATGTAATGAACAAAGTGATGTAACGAATGCTGAATCTTTAAGTACTCTTAATGTTTTGTTTGAAGCCTCTTGTGTTGGTTGTCATAAAAGCATGTTTTCTGGTTGTCATGATAAATGTGTTGCTAAGACTATCTTGAATCGTAAGCGAAATAATAGAAAACGGAATATCTCTAGGCCCACTAATATCTAAGTCTGTGCTAGGTAAACCACCATCTAGTGTTCGAACTACGATCATTGATGTACCCATAGAACCCCCTTCACCTCCTAGGAAGAACTTATCACCTAGTGCATTCACTAAGACCAAAGCTAAGACTAGTTGGAGATGGCAGAAATGGTTACATAATACACTTGGATTTACATGGATACCTAAAATCATTGATATGTGTGTTTCTACTATAACTGCTTCGGAACCCTCTAACGCTTTGGGTTCTACATCTACTTCTATTCCATCTGTGTCGTCTGTGTTTAATGCAGGTGATAGAGATCATCCTTTGGATTGTTGATAGCAGATGTTCCCGACACATGATAGGCAATCTCAAACTTTTATCAAACTTTGTTGCAAAGTTCATTAGCACTGTCAGATTCGGGAATGATCACTTCGCAGCTATCATGGGCTACGGAGATTACATCAATGGCAACATCGAAATTAGCAGGGTTTATTATGTGGAAGGCCTCGGTCACAATCTCTTCTCAGTTGGTCAGTTCTGTGATGGAGATTTGGAAGTTGCTTTTTGGGAGAAAACTTGTTTCATTCGCGATCTACAAGGAAACGATCTTATGTCTGGCACCCGCAATTCAAGTCTTTACACAATCTCAATGCAAGACATGATTGCTTCATCTCCCATCTGTCTACTTTCAAAGGCAACATCTACAAAATCTTGGCTATGGCACCGTCGTCTCTCACATTTAAACTTTCAAGCCATAACCAACCTTGCTCGATACAAACTTGTTGAAGGTCTCCCAAGATTCCGATATTCTAAAGATCACCTTTGCTCAACTTTTGAACAAGGGAAAAGCACTCGTGCTCACTTTCCTTCAAATGTGGAACACAACTCACAGCATGTGCTTCATCTTCTTCACATGGATTTGTGTGGCCCGATGCGGGTGCAGACGATTAATGGCAAACGCTACATCTTGGTTATTGTAGATGACTACTCAAGATAGACTTGGGTTTATTTTCTTCGAAGTAAAGATCAAGCTCCACAGATGATCATCACCTTTCTCACAAAAATTCAAGTTCAGCTCCGGAACACAGTCAGACAAATCAGAACAGACAAAGGAACTGAATTCATGAATCAAACTCTTCGTGCATTTTATGAGAAAGTGGGAATTGAACATCAAACATCTATTTCACATACACCGGAACAAAACGGAGTTGTTGAAAGACGAAACCGTACGTTAGTGGAAGCTGCAAGAACAATGTTAGTTAATGCTAAACTTCCAGATTACTTGTGGGCTGAAGCCGTGCCAACTGCATGCTACACTCAGAATCGCTCAATGATTACCAAGCGCCACAACAAAACACCTTATGAGCTTATCCACAACCGTAAACCGAACCTCAAACACTTTCATGTATTTGGATCCCTCTGTTATCTGAATAATGATCGTGATGACTTTGGTAAGCTCAAAGCCAAAGCTGACATTGGAGTCTTTGTAGGATATTGTGAAAATTCTAAGGGTTTTCGGATCTGGAATCGTCAAACAAGGGAGATTATGGAAACGATTCATGCCAATTTCGATGAGCTTACAAAAATGGCTTCTGAGCATAACAGCTTGGAACCCGGTCATAACTGTTTAAACTTCCCTCAAACCCCATCATCATCTGAACCTAGTGTACAACTAACTCGACGTCAAATGGACCAGCTATTTGCTCCTCTGTTTAGTGATGATATTGATGAACGTGCACCAGGTGTATCCAATGTTTCCGCTGCTCAACCTGATCAAAATCCAATACCTAATTCACCTACTACAACAACTACTGTTGAAGATGCACCACCAATTGATTCTACCACAACAGTTGAACAAACCGCATCCAACGATGCTTAACCAGCTGATGATGTTCTAAAAAATGAAGTACCCCCACCTGCAGATTATGATCCAAATGTGTTCTTCAACCCGTTTGCTAATGAAACTGCTGCACCTGATGTTGCGGAATCATCTACAAGCCATTTGAATCCTCCCAATCCGCCTAATGTATATCAACATCAATGTTCCACACATCGTTGGACGAAAGACCATCCTCTTGAGAACATTATTGGTAACCCGAATCAACCAGTCGTAACAAGACAACGTCTTCACACAGACGGTGAACATTGCATTTACGCACTCACTGTCTGCCAATCTGAACCTAAAAACATTAAAGACGCAATGACCAAAGACAACTGGATTGAATCCATGCAAGAAGAACTCAATCAGTTTAAACGTCTTGAATTATGGGAATTGGTTGAAAGACCAACAGGGGTCTTTGTCATTGGTCTAAAATGGATTTGGAAAAACAAATTGGATGCTGAAGGAACCGTAATCAGAAATAAGTCATGTCTGGTGGCTAAGGGTTATAGACATGAAGAGGGTATTGACTTTGAAGAATCATTCGCTCCCGTTGCTCGTCTTGAGGCTGTTCGGATATTTCAGGCATTCGCGGCTCACATTAACATCACGGTCTTTTAGATGGACGTCAAAACTGCTTTTCTGAATGGTAAACTGAAAGAAACGGTCTATGTCAGCCAACCAGAAGGATTCGTTGATCCAGAGTTCCCGAACCACGTTTACAAACTGAACAAGGCTCTCTACAGACTCAAACAAGCTCCTCGGGCGTGGTACGATAAGTTATCATCCTTTCTTCTCGACAATAAGTTCGTTAAAGGTTCGGTCGACCCTACACTTTTCATACAATATCACGGGGCACACATTTTAATCGTTCAAATTTATGCGGATGACATCATTTTTGGGTCAACACATCTAAAATACTCAAACGCTTTTTCAAAACTAATGAAGAAACATTTTGAAATGTCCATGATGGGTGAACTTACGTTCTTTCTAGGACTTCAAGTTCATCAATCACCCCGTGGTATTTTTCTAAGTCAGGACAAATATGCCCTTGAAATTTTGAACAAAAATGGAATGCAAAACTGTGACACCTATGCCACTCCAATGGCACATACCAAGAAGCTGGACGCTGATTTGCATGGGAAATTCGTTGACCCTACCAAATACCGTAGTATCATTGGGTCTCTCATGTATCTAACAGCCAGTAGACTATTGTCTTTGCTGTTTATCTTTGCTCCCGTTATCAGTCGAGACCAACTTAAACTCACCTCTCTGAGGCTAAAAGAATCCTCCGATACATCAAGGGAACCATTAACTTGGGGATCTGGTATCCGAAGGATTCTGGTTTGGAACTAATAGCTTTTTCAGACGCTGATCACGCAGGCTTCTTAGATTCTCGGAAAAGTACTTCAGGAGCATTACAATTTCTTGGTGATAAACTGGTGTCATGGCAATCGAAGAAGCATGACTGTACATCGCTATCTTCAACAGAAGCAGAATATGTATCCATGTCGGCGTGTTGTGCTCAAGTCATTTGCATGAGAACATAACTCAAAGACTATGGTTACGTATTTGACAGAATCCCGATGTACTACGATAATCGAAGTGCTATTGCGATCTCTTGCAACTCTGTTCAACATTCAAAATCAAAGTACATCGACCTTCGATATCATTTCATCAAGGAGCACGTCGAAAAGGGTACCGTTGAATTATACTTTGTGGGTACTGAATACCAATTGGCAGATCTTCTCACCAAAGCCTTAGCT
Source organism: Chrysanthemum seticuspe (assembly GCA_019973895.1). Taxonomy (NCBI): domain Eukaryota; kingdom Viridiplantae; phylum Streptophyta; class Magnoliopsida; order Asterales; family Asteraceae; genus Chrysanthemum; species Chrysanthemum seticuspe. The sequence goes on along the minus strand of BPTQ01000004.1, from coordinate 91,367,053 downwards.
CCTGCTAGGTTTAGTGAGTTGGTCCACCGGATTGGTATGCGGTGTTTGACTCCAGAGGAACTGGATGAACTTTTAAAACATTCTTAAAAAACAGTCAAACACCAAAACCTCTTTTGTAAATATTTTTCAAAAACAAAATACAAAAATATAAAATCTGATAAAATTCAAAAGTATTCTTCTATTCAAAATTCTTTTAACATGGCAAGTACAAATATTCCGTCAACACTTTACTCTTTCAAAATTCAGTATTTTTTTTGGTCAAGTGTTGAGGGGGAGAAAGTAAATATTTTTTCGGCTTCATAAATCCTTGTACTTGCATGCTACCTCATCCCGGTTGTTTCTTTGATAATGGTGGTCACATTTCTGGTTTACTGACACTCCCCGGACTCAAATTTATAAAATTTCATTATTTCTTAAGTCGAGGGGGAGTGTCGTCAAGTCTCTTTCCAAATATCATTCGTTTGGTAACCAAAATGGAAGTTATGGGCGTTGGATGAAAGTGGTTAAGGTGGAGGGGCTGAAATTGTCAAAAGCTTAAAGTATTTTTTAACAAAAACCTTTACCTAATTTTTCATATCATTTATTTCATCACATTTATTACTCATCTATCCAAATCCTACGCCTATCCTTCCATCTTCAAATCGGCGCTTTAAACTCCAAATTTGTAAGTTTGTTAAATGATCTTTGTGCTATTTTGAACAATGGTTTTGAGTTTCAAACAAATCCAACGGCTAAATATTGAGTTTGGATGATTCTTGTGTTCTACGCATAAGCGTATGAAAACAAGATCATCACTTGTGTGTTTGTGATGATAAACATGGTGTCAAAATGTTTAAACAATTACTCTTAAACCATTTCTATCATCCAAATCCACCCAGTAACAAGAATTAACCATTTTTCAAACTTAGGGTTTATAAGTCGATTTGGGCGTTTTCTTGTGAGTGTGTTTTTGTGCAATTAGATAGTTGTATGATGATTGAAACATAGTTAATTAACCTAAACCACACTTGAATCTTACCCAGAAACAATTAATTGAAAGTATTTAAGATTTAGGGTTTAAGTTCATACGAATTGGGGACTTTTGACCCATTAGGTTTTTGATGTTAAAACTTGTTGCAACATAGTCATATGGCCTCTAAGATATCACAGAATTCATTTGGTGTCAATTCTATGGCTAAATCTCTTACTCGTAAAAATTGAATTCTAGGGTTTAAGGTTTTAAGCGTATGAGCATCCTACGCGTAACTATGTTTGATTAAGACTTCATGTTAGACTGAAAGGGATTGAATGTGATGTTAATAATGGTGTTATGATGCATTTATTTTAGGATTATTACGCGTGAAAATTCAGAATCAAGGTTAGTTGAGCTTCTACGCATAAGGATCACCTTACGCGTAGAATGTTATGCGTAAGAGTAATATTACGCGTAACCTTTACGCGTAAGGTTCTACAGAGGGGACTACGCGTATCTTGTGAAGGATATGCGTAAACAGTAACCTTTACGCATAAGGTTCACTCTTACGAGTAAGCCTTACGCGTAAGGTTTCATATGCGCTTACGCGTAAGCTCTATGCTTAAGGCCATCTTTTCCTACGCGTAACATTTCTTACGCGTATGTCAAGATCCTACGCATAAGCTTATGCTTACGCGTATAACCACTACTGTTTACGCATAAGCTTGTAATTTTACGCCTAAGCCTTAGATCAACCAAAATTATGAATTGTTACCCGTGCAAACTTGTAAATAAATAAAGGGAAATGATTTGGAGACCTAATTATGTGTCTAAAGAGATGCCTGAATCTACGTGGCGTGATCCTGATGGTTTGTGAAAAAGTGGGTCCTCGGACTGCAACCATCAGGATGATGCCACGCAAGTTTAGGCATGAGTTTAGGCATATTTTTTAGGCCTCCCAATCACTACTCATAAATAAATCATAATGTCACGAAACCAAAATGTCACTAATAAGCTTAAATGTTTAATAAGTTGTGAAAATAAGTGAAAACTTGGACTTTAAAACTCAAAGTTAATCTACTCACGAAACTTATCACGACGTCTTTGGACTATTGGACTAACAAGTAACATTGGACTCGTAACAATCATTGACATATCACATTCAATAAATAAACAATAAAATCAATTGTTGACTAACGTAATGTCTTTCGATATGTTGGTTCTTTTGGCTAAATATCTTTCAGATCACGATATGGACGTTCAAATGCAAAATGTGGATGCACCAAATGTTCTCACTGTTGAAGATATCTTCCCTAATGGTTACCCAATGAAGATCGGAAAGAACAACCTCAGAGTTGATTTTGATAACTTCACTTGTTCTGAGTCTTCGTGTCAGATTGCAGTGGATATTCTGAAGACTCACCCTTACCAGAACATGCTCACAAATTCTGCTACTGTGCCAAAGATCTACATTCACCAATTCTGGCATACAATACATAAGGTCAAAGGTCAAAGTGCTGTGACGGTGACGCTTAACAACAAACAAGTCACCATCACGCCAGCAGATTTGAGGGCTATTCTTCTTATTCCTGTCATCGAGCCTATTTAATACAATGCTACTCCAACGGAAGAGGTCGTTCTCCAGTTCATGGTCGACATCGGCTATGATGAAGCTACTGGGGTAATCACAAAAAACTCATCTGTGGATCTCAAGAACATTCCCCAGCCATGGAGAACCATCTACATAATGATTGCCAAATCCGTTTTCGGACGTGATAGTGGTCATGAGCATCCCAAGCTCATGGAACTACAAATATTTTGGGCTATGGTCAACATGAAACACATAGAAGTTGAAGCTCTGATATGGGATGACATGATGTCTTACCTTAAAAAGCCTGGCACCAAGATCCCGTATATCAGATACACCAAACTGTTGATCCAAAGAGCTCTAGGGTATAATCCTGATATTCCCTTGAGACTTGATGACCCGAACCAACACTCCGTGTTGTATGAGCCCACACTCACTGTCAGATTTAAGGACTCAACAACGAAGAAACAATGTGCATTATTGCCAGATCATCTTCTTACTGATGCTATCAAAGGACTCTATTTGTACAGACGATATCTGGTAGCAGTTGAAGCAGGCAAAGTAGGTTTCATTGATGAAAAGTCCTCTGGTACACCTACTAGGAAAACCAGGAGAGGCAGTGCAGGAAGTGTCACGAGCACTGAGAGTACGAGAAAGTATCCTAAGAGGACTCATGTTCTCAAAAGGAAAATTCCATCAAAAGATGCTGTCCCTATTCCCAAACCTGAACCGCAACAAAAGCTAATGGATGAGGACTCGGAGGACACTTAAACGGACGAAGAGGTCATCTACTCTGAAACTCCAATCGTTGATACTGTGACAGTAGCAAAAGCTGATAAAGGTAAAGGTAAAACCCCAGTTGCTGAGCCAGAAGAAGAGGAGAGCTCGGATGAAGAACAACTGAACAGAGACTACAGGAAAAAGGTGAAGAATCTAAGACTCCAACATGTTGCTAAAGAGTTCGTACAACAACAAATTCATGGCCCCAGAGGGTCAAGTGGTGGTGCACTATCTACACCAGTTTCCGATGCGGTTAATCAACCCGATAAGGGAACGGGTACCACCACCCACGAACAAAAACAAAGGCAACTTAAGGATACTATCAACTATGACTTTGAGGATCCAGAAATGGAGAAGTCTGAGAAAATTCCTGATGAAGATGCTGAGGTTACAGCTAAAGAAAAAGCAGAAAAAGAAGCTCAAGCTCAAGCAGATGAAGAAGCCAGGATTAAGGCTGAAGAAATGGCTAAATCTGGACAAGATGACGAAGTTGATTATGATGATTTTCTTCTAGATAGTCCAGCACGTTCCAAGGAACTAACTTCTGAGCCACCTATGGACCTTGAGCCTCCTCATGTCTCATCATCATCAGACTCGTCTTCTCACTCTTCTCCTCCACCATCCAAAGGCACAACCAGATCCGCATCCAAGTCAGTAAAGAAACCAAACGACTCTTGGATATCCCAAGCTAAAACAAAGATTGACAAAGCGGTCAGGAAAGTCAGGAAGAAAGACGTAACCAAAAAAAAGCTGAATCAACTCGCTGACAGAATCAATCTTTTTCAAGACGGGATAAACGAGATCTTGGAAGAAAGGGAGCATATCCAGAAGTTTATCAATCGTGACGTCCAAGGGGAAATGAACAAGACGATTAGGGAATATACTCATAAGTTCCTTCTGGACACTGTTCCTGGTGTGACAAAAGAGATGTTCACCAGACAACTCTATCCGAATCTCATGCAGTTGCCCAAACAAACAATCAGATCAACACCCTTAACCGTTACAATCAACCCAACTGAGCCTACAGCTTTCTCTGATGCATAATTGGTTTCCAAGCTTGTACTCCAAATGTCAAAATGATCTAGAATGTTTACTTCTGACGAAGGTAAACTGTTTGAGGCTTTGCTGGATTACCAACTGAAAACGGGATGCAGAGTGGCAGTTGAAACGGCTAAGCGTCCTAGAGACGATGATGATGCGGATAAAGATAAAGAAGCGAAACGCAAGAAGAAGTCTGGTGAATCCTCCTTTATGCCACCACCACTCCAAAGGACTCCAACCGAAACAAGATCTCCTCCACGTTCGACTGCAACTGATAAACCTCAGGACTCTGAGTTACCACCATCAACAGAGAAAACCGGTGATCATTTCGAATACACTGGTGGTGACGATGAAGAGATCCCAGAGCCCCATCAACAACCCACCTCTCCTGCCTCAACAAAGAAACCAGAGTCCCCCTCAAGGCCAAAGAAGAAGAAGACAAAGACCATTGTTGTCTCATGGCTAGACGAAGATGACACCGCTGAATATGACTGGTTTTCTACACTTGTTGATGCTACTCCCTCACTACCAGAAGGTCAAGAAATGGTAGATGGCCGTACTATGGAGCATGTGAAGCTGATTCAAGAACAGTTTAAAGTGAAGAAGATGACTAAGGCTGAGCTAAAGCGAATTAAGAATGAAGCCTTCCAACTGCTTAAAGACAGCTCAGAAAGTGCAATTGAAGTTGAATACCATCTCGAAAACATTGCACGAGCCATGTCGAACAATATCGATTGGCTCAATCCCGAAGCTAACATCGACTTCACAAGACACGATAAAGCTCCATACTACACAGACTGGACTAGACCGCTACCAACAATTGGCCGACCGGATCAACCTTAAATTCCATACCGTTACTTCTTCAACAATGACCTCGAGTTTCTTCTACACGGTAGTGATGTTACAAGGAAGTACGCTACGTCACTCACATTTCCTTTCCCAGTAGAAATTTATTCTAACAATCCAGCCATCGAGGAAGAAGCCACACACATGTTTGCCAACCAAGTGGAAAAGTATGACCTTGATGCAATGTATGGGATTCATCATTGTCCTGAACGCCGAAGAATCTTCTACAAAAGCTGCCAGGTTCAAAGATCGAAGAAGGAAGTGTTTAGTGATAAACGGATCATTGCTATTAAGCATGTTACTCTTTCGTCAAAGTGGGACTACACATTCCTCAAGAACATTGTGGTCAAACGACAAGACGAAGAGGACTATGACTTCTGTTAAGCGGATTTTCCAAGACTGTCGCTAAATGACATTGAAGATATGTATCTCGCTAAGGTGCAAGGACGAATGCGACATTTCTCCACAATTGTCCAACGCGAATACATCAAGTCATTACTCATCTACATAAGAAGCATAGTGATCCAAGAACGTGTAGAAGACATAAAGCTTGTTGTGGAATCGTATCAGACGCGTGTTAACCTCACTAAACCACAGCTAGACCTTCCCGACATAAACCAACTTCCTCAGTACACCCTCATCAGCAAACCATTTGGAGTAGTCTATCGTAGTGAACTACACCGAAATTGCTTAATGGCGTGCAAAGAGCTTCATAAGTTTGGGGATCACACATTGAAGAAAGTCAGGGACGGGTTAGCTTATCGGTTAAAGGCGATACAATAAGGCATTGGGTCACCTAAGAGATGGAATTCGAGGGAGAGAAGGGATGTGAAGAAGATCATCACTCACATCGATGAAAGGTTGTTCAGCAGGGATCAGTTTAGAACTTTGGAGAGTTTCGTAGGTGGACGTCCCAGCATATCTCTCACAGGCTATCAACGTCCAGAACGCATTCCTAGAGTTATTGCTGGACTACCGGATTCTCCTGGTAACCCTTGATTTGTTTCATTATCTTATCATTTGGATGTGTGATTTTTTTGACATTGGTTTGTGCACACATAAAAGTGTACAACCCGTACTTGTAATGAAAGGATCCTGTGGCACGCTTCAGTGCCACAATCCTTATAAAAGGAGCGAAAGCTTCTTAATTTTGAGTAAAACTATCAAAACTTTCATTTTCAAAGTTTTGCTCAAAAGTACAAGTACTTCCCCTTATGATTTTCAAAACCTCAAAAATTAACATCACTTGTTGAGGGGGAGTACTTGATTAAAAACTTTGTTCACAAATTGTTCTTCGTGGTAATCTTCCCACAAAACTTGAAATGGACATATTCGATATCAAATTTCGTCAAAAATAACATTTATATGCCATTTTTTGAGGGGGAGAAAAATTATGTGATAAGAAATATTTTGTGAATTGCAAATGAATCGTCGTACCAAAGACTTAACCAATGAATTGACGAGATATTAAATGTTAGTAACTCGAAAAGACTTGTCCGGGACCAGTAATAATTTCAAGCCAGTTCGCTAGCAATGTAAACGTGTCTCGCAAAGGACTTGTCCGAGTAGAATGTGCCATTCAAAAAACTCTTGGTAGACATGAACTTTGACGGGTTTGACAACGTTTTGAGGTTTGTCCACACCTTCAAGGTAGTTATTAGAGCTAGTTGTCACCTAAAAGCTGACAATGTAACTCTTTAACTATGCAACGTAACCGTGTCTCGCGGGGGATTGTATATCTAAAGTTGATCAATTCAAAAGTGCGCGCTCTTCTCTCACCGTGCAGATTTCTGTAAAAATACTTAAGCACGTATAGAGGGGGAGTATTTCTGCAAAGTCTTAAACTCTCAACAGTGGTATTAAATGCTTTTACTCATAACCACTTTGAGAGATTTTCATGAAAATGGTTTTATGGCAACATAGGTTAGTCATGGAGTTATAAGGTGACTAAGGTTAGGAATAACCGTCCTATGATCCGCCAGAGCCGGAGGGATCTACCCAAGGACACCACCAATAGTTAGAATTAGAAGTCCTTATGTATGATTATGGAAAAAGGAGAAAATGAGAATCGGAGAAAGAAGGAGTTGAAGAATTAAAAAGAAAAGTAAAGAAAAGGGTGAAAATAAATAGCCCTCCAGATTATTCAACTTAGGGCAGACACCAGGTTCAATTCATATGCTACTGGTTGTCACTTGATGACACCGGTATCGAAGATCAAATTCGTCATGGACCCAGTGACGCATGCACTAAACCTTCTTAGCCACTCAAGTTTCTCTCAACAAAAGCTTGTTTCATTCTCACAGGGAACCCTATGTAAACTATCGGCTTTCTCTTAGAGATTGCTGGTATTGAAGAAGGAGACCCTCTCCCTAGTCTTCGCTCAGGAAAACCAAAGCGCAATATTGAGTCTAGAGCCACCAGATTCATCAAAAGATCTCTTAGGTACACTTGACATTTCATCACTTGTTATTCAACAATAAGGACGCAAGTGATAATTTATCGAGTCCTACACAGATCTTAACAATCTGTCGAGAACATTTATGAGAGGTTCACACATGTGATCCTCAGTGATTGAATGGAAACTCCTGCCAGGGTCAACATCAAACAGCCCTGACAGCAGGTCACTTCGGTAACTCCCCGTGGATTACGCTTAGTGTGTCTCAAACGGTCTACAGTCGTGAGGTGATGCTTCGGTGTGCCTCAGCGACTCATCTGAACTGTAGGTATACTTCGATACATCGTGTTATCTCAATTGTGGGACTCCAGTTCAGGAATAGCCTTTGTGAGAATTAGAGTTGTGTTTTCACACTATGTTGTTAACACTCTCGAAGTTCAAACTTGTAAGCGCTGGATTATTTCTAACCCATGTTTTATGTTTTCTTCTTATGGATGCTTGCGGGTGGAAAAGATCATGCAGATTCCCCACATGCTCATACCTACAACATCACTAATTGAAGTTCTCTCAAAAGGCAACACAAAGTCAGAATGATTCTTCGTTAAAGTCAAAGAATCTACAAAGTTTAAAGACTAAGAGAACTACATCAGTATTGAAATACAACGTTAAAGAGCGTGTGAGCATGTTGGTGAAAGACGTGGAGACACTGGAGCAACGAAGCGGACCTGATGCAGACAACCACAACATACTATCACTTCCATCATAAAGAACAAAGATAATGAAGACGTCAAAGATGAAAAACTTCAAAGTAAACAAGATCCCTACACTCGGGAGATTGTTCGAATCAAGGCACTTCTTCTCACAAGAAAGAAGAATGTCAGAAGACGTCAAAGCTACTATTACATCAGCACCTACAACGTTTTTCATCATCAATCACTAACACTTAGGGGGAGATTGTTGGAATCACTCATAAACTAGAATTTAAGTATTAGTAATTAATATGTAATAGTTAGCTTAAGTATGGCTTTTGTTAGTAATCAAGGCTAGGCTCATGTAGAAAGCCCATAAGCCTATGCAAAGCCCAATAAGATAAGGATGGGAACTTGGTGTGTTGCCCTAGTTCCCTCCTATAAATACCTCATGTAAACCTTCTCTTGAAGGTTGGTTGTTCACTTCTCTTATTTCACCTACGCATAAACCTTTCATATTGTCTTAACGTGTGTGTGAGTTAAGTGTTCATCCGATCATCTCATCTATCTTTCTTATATTGATGCTTGTGTTACATAATGGGAACCTAACAACTTACACACATACTTTCTCCAAGTATTATATCTCTCTAACCTCAGATCCAAGAGATCTATGTAGTTTGTCTTTTGTTTTTGTGTGATTCTCTAGGTTCCTCTTAAAAGAGAGATCACCACTTCTTGAAGTCGAGCAAACTCAAGTCCATGAGTTGCCATGCTTCGTCATCATCAAGACAACTGAGGTTCTCTTGTTGATAGTTCTTTCTTCCTCTGTAGATGTTGTGTTGAAGGAATTAGTGAAGGATGCCGAAATTATCAAGATGAAAGCATTAGTGAAAGGTGCTTATCGTCCGTGTCTAAAGCATAAGTGAAGAATGCTAAAGGTGTTAAGACAAAGGTATTAGGGAAGGGTGCCAAGCGTTGTGTCAAAGGCATTAGTGAAGGATGCCTAAGAATTAAATCAAGTGGCATTAGGGAAGAATGCCTAGGTCGTATAATCGATGAGGTGCATCGTTATACATATAAGTATTTCTTTATTTCCAAGGATGGTGATATCCTTGATGGTGTTGTAACAAGGAGTGGATCTCCTTGAGATTAGGTGTTGTGTTGTGAAGGGTAGTAGTTCCTCCATAGTAATGGAACTAGGTGCTTAGCCTAGTACATAATAAAGGGTAGGCGACGTTGTGATAGGATTAGTTCTCCTTGGTGTGAAAGAACTCGGTGGTTAGCCTAGCACCGTATAAAGGGTAGGCGACGTTGTGTTAGGTATGGTTCGCCTTGGTGTGAAAGAACTCGGTATTTAGCTTTGTACCGGAAAAAGGTGTAAGCGACATTGTGAAGGCTTCTCCGCCATAAGGAGATTGGTGTAGTGTTTACGAACTCTCGAGTAGGTGAATCGGGGAGTGGAGTAGGGCAAGGAAGGTGTCCTTGTAGCCGAACCACTATAAATACTTGTGTCGTGGTGATGTGCTTCTTACTCTTTATCTTTCATTACAAGTTTATATATCTATCTATCAACGTCCAACATAAACAACCAAATAGATTGACATAAGTCGATCTAAATATTTAAAAAGAAGTTTTAAATTGGTAAAACTATTCAACCCCCCCCCCCTTCTAGTTTTCCACAGGGGAGATTGTTAATACAAATAAGCCGTAAAAACATTTATTTATATTTTACGATCTTCTAATGTTTTGTCGATAACAAACGTAAAATCATTTTAACGAAACAAATAAAATACGTAAATTGTTTGAGCCAATAGTTTTCTAACACACTTAACATTTTCACATAAAACACTAAAACAAGTATAAGTGATTTTATGATTTAGTAATATATATGTACAACAACTAGTGTTTACATATTGGGCAAAATATATACATAACTAGTATATATTATATAAATGGGTAAAAACTACAACCCATGAAAAATATCCATAACCCATGGTATTGACCCATACCCATTTGACTAGGTGCATTGAACTCATGAGATACATTGTATCTAATAAGAAACCCATGGATCAACCCATAACTCATGACCCATGACCCATAAACCAAAATATCCATAGGCAAAGAGGAGCGACTCACGGATCCCTAGGATTACACTAGACAGATCCCTTGTGGGAACAGTAAGCATTTCTCCTCTATAAATAGTTAGCCATTTCTTCCTTTTGGCTTGCCACTCTCACACATACTTTCCCCAAGTATTGTAACTCTCTAACCACTGATCCTAAGGGATCTTTCTATGTAGTTTGTCTTTTGTTGTTGTGTGATTCTCTAGGTTCCTCTTAAAGGCGAGATCACCACTTCTTAAAGTCGAGCAAGCTCAAGTCCATGAGTTGCCATGCTTCGTCATCATCAAGACAACTGAGGTTCTCTTGTTGATAGTTCTTTCTTCCTCCGTAGATGTGTTGTGTTGAAAGCAATTGTGAAGAATGCCGAAAGAGTCAAGACGAAAGCATTAGTGAAAGGTGCTTAACGTCCGTGTCAAAAACATTAGCGAAAAATGATAAAGGTGTCAAGACGAAGGCATTAGTGAAATGTGCCAAGCGTTGTATCAAAGGCATTGGTGAAGAATGCCTAAAGATCAAATCAAGTGGCATTAGTGAAGAATCCAAGGTCGTATAATGGATGAGGTGCATCGTTATACATATAGTATTAGGTTGTTTCCAAGGATGGTGATATCCTTGATGGTGTTGTAATAAGGTGTGGGTCTCCTTGGGATTATGTGTTGTGTTGTGTTGGGTAGTAGTTCCTCCATTGTAATGGAACTAGGTACTTAGCCTAGTACCTGATAAAGGGTAGGCGACATTGTGATAGGTGTGGTTCACCTTGGTGTGAAAGAACCCGGTGGTTAGCCTTGTACCGGAAAAAGAGTAGGCGACGTTGTGAAGGATTCTCTGCCATAAGGAGATAGGTGTCGTGTAGTGATTACGAACTCTCGAGTAGGTGACTCGGGGAGTGGAGTAGGGCAAGGAAGGTGTCCTTGTAGCCGAACCACTATAAATACTCGTGTCGTGGTTTTGTGCTTCTTACTCTTTATCTTTCATTACAATTTTATATATCTATCTATCAACGTCCAACATACACATCTAAATAGATTGACATAAGTCGATCTAAATATTTAAAAAGAAGTTTTAAATTGGTAAAACTATTCAACCCCCCTTCTAGTTTTCCACAACTTCCATAATAAAAAAAAATTATATGTTGAAATAAAGGTGCATTTATTTGAAGATAGTAAGTTCTCAATGAGAATTACTTTGCTCATCATACTAATGATAAAATAAAATGTGCATCAATGTTAAAATAATGGTGCATCAATGTTTAAATAAAAGGTGCATCAATGTATATACAAAGTACTCATTATATCAATGGGTCTTCGTGGGTCACATGGAAAGTAATGTCTTTCAGATGTTGTCGAGGCCACTAAAAAGCATCACACCACGTTCCAGTCCAACTCCAAACCACACCATGTTGTGGGGCATCGTACCTTAAAAAACACATCAACTGTTAGCATTAATATCAAACAACACACAAAGCCATTCAAGAGAAGGCGTTCATTACCAAATGATGGTCATACATGAATGATCATATAAAGGAATTATCACAACTTGCACCACCAATCATCATATAAATATAATTACTTTAGGACTTGGCAGCTACCTGCAAAACAAAAGAATAAGAAACTATGGGGACGGAGCAGGACTAGCACAAATAACCTGACAACAATGGATTTCAGAGTCAACAGAAAGAAGAAATTTACCTTGGATTGCAGATTTCTAACACACCCAAGATCAAGAAGGTCGAATATAAAATGTTTTTTAAACAAATTACTTGACTAAGACTACATTTAAAGAGAATAAGAACATGATGACTGGTTTTCTTAGAAACATGCAATATGCCATATATCGTCAAAAAGGGAAAAGAATGGGAGATAGATCTCTTTGAAGTTTTCCTGTTGCCGCTGATACATGAAGTTTCTTCATCTTTTCTTCAGTCCATAAAAATTTGTCTTTGGTAATCTTGACCATTCTCAGCACCCTACTAATCACATTCACATCTATAAGCGCAAGTAACAACTCCACCTCCTCTTGTGTTGCAGGCCACTGATTCTTTTTCCCACCTTTCCTCTTTTTCCACAGTTCCTTCAACTTCATCTTCCTCTGCATAAATACAAACAAATCAACTTCATAATTCCCAAAAACTAACACATCGACAACCGAGTTCCAAGTTACTAGAAAAGTTGCGTATTCTTTTTGCCAAAAAGCCAGTTTGAGATTTACTATTATAGGCATAAATATTACAGTACAGGGGTTTATTTGCCTATAAATAAAATATACATAAGTGAAGAATATAAGCTTGTCTAGCAAAGATTGAACCTGCTAAAGAGGGGTAACCATCTGGTTATGGTCTCCAAATATATTTCGGACACCATTTGATTTTTTTTCTTCTTATCAGTATTTACGAACATTTGGAAAAGCTCTCAATTATTCTGATAAGATCTGGAACTTCCACAAGCAGCATTTCTGATTCCTCTTTTGTCATATCTTTTCTATCTTGACCTAAAACGACAACAACAAATTCCTCTTTTGTCATCTCTTTTCTATCTTGACCTAAAGCGACAACAACAAAGTAAGGAACTCAGCTCCTCACTTATTATGAATGTTACGACTCCTATATTTTGCAAGTCTTTTTTAAAACTTCCATTACAACTAAATCATTTCAGTTTCTGATCATCACTAGAATATGGATTGTATTCGGTTCCAGCTTAACGTCAAATCCTCATTTCTTAAAAATTATATTTAAAAATTAGTGCATCAACACATATATTTTATACATAAAAGCTGAAAACAGTAGATAAATCATAATATCATAGATAATTTAACAATTAAATCACAAAAGTTAACAAACAAACTATTAATCAAATAACACATTATATAGATAAAGAATTAGAGATCTATGCAACACATCATATCAAAAACCTCGTCACATCAATACATAACTAAACAAACAAAATAATTACCGAATCAAAGTTCAAAAGCTAAAAAAATAATTCATAATAAACACTAATCGATATATATAAAAACATAAAAAAAAATGTGTATATAAGCTTCGTTTTTATTTTTAACAGTCAAATTAACAAAAGTAAAATCAGATCGGTTATAAAAGTTACTATGATCGACGGATTGAGATATTAGGACGAGTGGAATTAGTGCATTTATGTAAGAGCCGTGTTTAATCGTGTGGATTTAATGGAAGAAGAGATGTTTGTAAAGAATCAAAATTAGAGAGAAAAAGGAAAATATTCGGAGGAATTAAAGAAGAGAAGTGAAAATTTTTAATTTTTTATATGATAAGGGGTGAAAGAGATATGAATTTACAAAAATTCACCCTGAAGAAAGAGTGAAGTGACGTAAAGGCCCCTGGACTTGGGCAGAAAAAAAGGAATGGGAGGAAGGGGAGATCTAATGGTTGAGATTACTTCTCTCACTTTTCTCTTGAGATTAACTTTTCAAATGATCCAATCAATATATATATATATATATATATATATATATATATATATATATATATATATATATATATATATATATATATATAGAGTCAGGATCAATTGAGAAGGGTTTTAGATTGAGAAGAGTGAGAAGCAATCATGACCTTTCATCTCATCAAACTTACACAAGGGCAAGATTGATATTTTACACAACTCATTAATATCTTTCATTCGTATTTATTGATGTAATTTAATGGTCTTCTACCCCGTTACAGCGATCATTGTCTCCCCAAACAGATTGTTCATCTTCATTTACGTTTTAGGTGCAGTTTGGTTGATGGGGATAGAGTTTGGGTTAGGGGATCATGGTAGATTTTGTTGTTTGGTTTAACTTAGTGGGGCCCAAACATTGGAGTGAACCCCATATTGGAGGGGATACTCAAATCCTGTGGGGGAGGCTTGGTTTTATGACAAAAATACTGTTCAATCTCCTTCTCTCTCTTTTTTCTTTTGGTTTCAACCGTATGCATCCACTGAAAATGTACTATTCATCTTTTTTTTATTTTTTTTTTCTTTCAAACAATTATATCCACTCATTTATTATATTAATACTAAAATAAATATAAATCTCAACCTCATTTTATATCATAACATACAAAACAAACAACTTTTAACATAATTCAAATTCAAATCCAAATCCTAATCTACAACTTTACATTCAAATCCAAATCCTAATCTAAACCCATCTATAAACCAAACGGGCCATTAATCTATTTTGTGAATCATCTCATCTAACGCCATATGTGGATTTATGTATTCTTAAATATGAATCATGTAATATATTTTTGAATCAATTGATAATGAAGAATCACTGTTGCATTATATAATAATGATTAACAAAAGAGAAAATTACCAAAAGGGGACTTTTTTTGAAGCTTGGTCCGTTTTTAAGACTTTTTTCTCACCTCTTTCCCAAAAGAGCCACGCTCAACTGCTCAACTGCTCAACTCCATTACTTTTTTGACATGTGTCTAAGTGTTAGGTAGACATGCTTTTTACTTTTAAGTTAAATGACAAATATACCCCCTATATAAATACTACACTCTCTCTCTTCAATTATTGTTCTTCATCACCTCAAACCAATCACTGCAGATAATTTCTTTGCAGATCGGGCAATTTCACACACTTGAACTTGAACTTCATCGTCCTTTTGTTTTAAGAAAGGTATAGATAATTTTTGTAAGGTATAGATAATTTTTATAAGTATAGATAATTTCTTTAATTTCTTTACCATCTTTAAATCTCTTCATATACCGTTTGATATAATTGTTTGATCTCCAGATATTCATGGAATTTGTTTTTTTTTTTTCTTCGATCCCATTTTACAGAAAGAGAAGAGTGTTAATGATGGTAGCTGCTTTTATATTTTTTACTTAGCAGGTAGCTGCTTTTAATTTCCGACGAGATCTCATAGCAGCAGTAGCAGATTCCGGCGAGATTTTTTAGATTCCGGTCACAGATCTGAATGATACACAAATGGAAACTCGAATAAGTCTCATGGTTACGCGTTCTCTTGATTCGCTACGTGAAGTGTTCAAGTCATTAGTTGTTGAAAAAGTTTCGGTCACAGATCTGAATGATTCCGGCGAGATTCCGGCGATAGCAGCAGATTCCGGCGAGATTTTAAAGACGAGGCGTGGTTTTTACCATCAATCTTGTTAGTTTCGGTCACAGATCTGTTTGTTAGTTATATGATTCCGGCGAGATCTGAATGTTCTTGTGTTTTCACCATCAATCTTGTTAGTTATATGTATTTTTTTTTTTGATGCGTGGTCTTCTTTTTTAAAAGGCTAGTTTTAGTATTGACTTGTTAAAAGGCTAGGTTTTTTTTTAACACGTTATCTTTGACATTATACGAAGTATTTCATTTTTTCTTCCTTAAATCTTAGTGGCAATAAGCACATTATTACTGTAATACTAGTGTAATATGATATATTAATTTTTGTAAGTATAGATAATTTTTGTGGTTGAGCAGTGGTGGTGGTGGTTATGGACTGCTAAGGTGGTGAGCAGTGGTAGTCGATCAGTTGAGCAGCGGTGGTGGTGGTGGTTATGGACTGCTAAGGTGGTGAGGAGTGGTGGTTGAGCAGTGGTTGTCGAGCAGTTGAGCAGTGGTAGTCGAGCAGTTGAGCAGTGGTAGTCGAGCAGTTGAGCAGCGGTGGTGGTGGTGGTTATGGACTGCTAAGGTGGTGAGCAGTGGTGGTTGAGCAGTGGTTGTCGAGCAGTTGAGCAGCGGTGGTGGTGGTGGTGGTGGAGATATGGCCGGATCTTTTCCCATGGCCGGAGATATGGCCGGATCTTGGATTGAAGTTGAAGAGAGAGAGAGAGAAAAAAAAATTAGAAAAAATGAAATATGTGTGTCTTTTATATACGTCTTTGAGGGTAAAATGGTCATTTAACTTAAAAGTAAAAAGCATGTCTACCTAACACTTAGACACATGTCAAAAAAGTAATGGAGTTGAGCAGTTGAGCGTGGCTCTTTTGGGAAAGAGGTGAGAAAAAAGTCTTAAAAACGGACCACCCTTGAAAAAAAGTCCCCTTTTAGTAATTTTCTCTTAACAAAACACTAACTTGATTCTTTTTGTAGTTTTTAAATGGACTATTGATTCATTAATTTTAACATTATTCACAACAAAACAGTGATCATCTTTTGAATGATTCACTACTCGGAATACGATTCAATGAACATGATTTGGTGACATGATTTTGGTTCATGTTTTAAAATATGATTCACAAAAATCACTTTTTGTTCAATTCACCAAACCGCAGAAATTCACAAAAGAAATAATGTCATTTTTTTATGATTCACTATACACGAAAAACATATCTACTGATTCAAACACAAAACACGCGATGTTGATCATGATTAAAATATTAACAATACTTTAATGATTCACTAATATGATAATGATTTACCAATGAAAGTTGATTGCTAATATAAAGTTGATTCATAATAAGAAAAAAAAAACAACCACTTTTTTTTTTCTTTTTCGATTCACTAACCAACATGCCATGCGTTAGTCATGATTCAATTATGGGACAAATCTAGAATCTGTATAACCATGAAAAAATATGAATCATATATTTATATAAGAATTCTATACATGAAGATTGAAGTTTTTTAATAAATACACAATTTTATATGAGTCTTATAACTAAATAATTGATTCATGAAAATCATGGATATGTGAAACTGGAAAATAACATGATAATGAATTGAAAAAAAAAAAAATCCTTGTAATCGTAGAGTATGGTGTAAAGTTGAATCACATAATACAAAAACTGTTTCAATCAATAGTCATTAACGAGTGTGGAAACCCGCGCGATGCAGCGGGATTGGCTTCTAAGGACTTATTTTGTAGCGACACTTAAACTTCAGGGGCTGTTTTTGCCAAGTTGTGAAACTTTGCATTTAATGTTCGGACTTACTTTGCAACGATACTTAAACCTCAGGGACTGTTTCTGCCAAGTTTTGAAACTTTGCATTTAATGTTTGGACTTAGTTTGCAGCGACACCTAAACCTGAGGGGCCATTCTTGCCAAGTTGCGAAACTTAGCAATAAATGCTTGGACACATGGCATTAGCACATGCAATCCCCGCATTTTAGTTAATATAGATAATTTGATTTTTAATGATGCAATTACTAATTTACCCTTTTCAACTTAATAAGTAATTGGTAAAATCCCTCATTATTAAAAAATATCAATGGTCATGATTACTTCTCAATCTTCTTAATCTAAAAACTTTCTCAATGGAACCAAAGCCTATATATATATATATATATATATATATATATATATATATATATATATATATATATATATATATATATATATATATATATATATATATATATGGGCATGGTAGTTGTTAATCTATGTTGATGATATTATTGCTTCACTACATAGAGAGTTTAATATAACTAATTTTTGTGGATTTCTATTACACACAACTTTAGAGGCATGTTTCGCTCTTAGAAGAAATATGCTTTAGAGCTTTTGGATAGGGCACATATGGCTACATGTAATTCAGTTAGACTCCAGTTGACACATAATCTAAGCTTGGTTCAGACGCGGATCCAGTTTCTGATCCTACTTTATATCGTAGCCTTGTAGGTGGTTTTAAGTACCTAACATTTACTCATCCAAATATATCTTATGCAGTGCACAATGTGTGTCTTTATATGCATGATCATAGAGAGCCTCATTTTTCAGCTCTCAAACGAGTTCTACATTATGTTTGTGGTACGTTAGACTTTGGTCTCCAACTTTATGCCTCTTCTACTAGTTCTCTGGTTGCTTCTTATGATGTCGATTAGGTTGGTTGTCCTACTACTAGACGTTTTACTTCTGGTTATTGTGTTTTCCTGGTAGATAATCTCCTCTTGTGGTCATCCAAACGCTAACATACACTTTCTTGGTCGAGTACTGAGGCAAAGTACGGAGGCGTTGCTAATATTGTCGTCGAAACAACCTGGCTTCGTAAGCTTCATATAACATTATTATCTGCCACCCTTGTCTATTGGGCAATGTTAATACTATTTACTTGACTGCTAATCCAGTTTAGCATCAACGGACTAAACATATTGTAGATCGATATTCATTTTGTTTGTGATATGGTTGCTCGTGGACAGGTTCATGTGTTTTATGTACCCTTACGTTATCAGTATGCTGATATTTTTACCAAGTGTTTTTCCGACTGTGTTGTTTGAAGAGTTTCGTGCCAGTTTGAGTGTTCGGTTCTCTCCCGCTCAAACTGCGAGAAAATGTTCGATGTACATATTGAAGCCTTTAAGTTTTGTGTTTAGTTAATAAACTTAGCTCATGTATGTCTTGCATCTCGAATTATTCTCAAGTATTATACATTCTAAATGTTTGTTAATCAATAAGAAAGGCAATTTACTAATAATAATAATACTACTAATGCCATGTCATAATCAAATGTCTTGGTATATATATTAACAATTTCTTAATTGTAGTGAGATATTCAAGCTGGTCTTTTAGAAAATTTGACGAATATAGTTGGCAACATGCTACAAGGCAAAGCCAGGAATTGACACTTAAGATTAAATATTTTAATAAAAGAATTTTACATGTTGTAAATATTTAAAACGTAGCATTTTTAATCAATTCATTAATTACTTGTAGAGAATCTTAGCCAAAATTCGATTTTTGTTTTCTAATCTAATTGATAGTAAGAAGTAGAGTAAGCCATGCATAATGCACATGCCACAGTTACAGCTCGAAAAACAGACATCCACATTACGAGATCCGCATAAGTAGCTTCGTACGTACAATGATTTTTGTTTTCTATTGGAAATGTTTGAATTTGTCAATCTAAGTAGCTGAACTTACATATTGTATCTACGAGAAATTTGAAGAGTACATGAATAGAAAAAACGTCAAAGTTTTCCCATCCGATAACACCTCTATAAAATCTATCTACATACAAAAGCAAAACACGAATCTTATCATTATTCGTGATTACAATTTGCTATTTACGAGGCAAATAAAAAACTCGCGCTCAACAAAATTTATTACGCACAACGCGTGTCTTGGTACTTTCACTTACGTGTGTGTGCTATTGCTAACATGCAAACATACAATTAGTATATGCGTACATACAATTAGTATATGCGTACACAGATACGTAACATTAGGACAAACATTACATATATCATATACATACAAGATGTTCTCCGATTAAGATTAGTTTGCTACATATAACACTAAAAAAAATATGGTTGTTTGATTATTAAATGAGTAAAGGATAGAAAACACAAGTCTTGCTTGTGGGTTGACTTTACAGCAAAGGATGGAGATGCTCTTCTCGCCTACCTTCACATTTATTAATTTTCATTAGTAAACCCCAACCCCATCCATAAAAATAAAGTTAGGAAGATATAAAAATATATATAACGAAAATAAACTTCGTAAAATTTTTGTGTTGCCTCGTGGATAAATGTTGGCGTATGTGTCCGGACGGCCTAGTGTCCGGCAAGATCATTAGCCGGACGGCATACCTTACCGTTCGGACGGAAGTCGCTAATAACCGACCATGTCAGCAGGTTTTACGGGTTCCTTATCACGTGGCCTACCAAATATGGTGGCTATAGACCTGCAAGCAGGTAGTATAGGTCTGCGTGAACAGCGTCGTAACAGTAGCACAGGTACATATTTGGGGTAGTATAAAAACCCCAACACATTTAATGTTTTGCATTAATGTCACACACCGTTGATATTCTATGTTGCCTTTTAATCGATACATATGTTTAATCTTTTAACTTAGTTTGGTACACAAACAAATTAAACGATAATGTTTTGTATTTCAATGATTTGCCATACACTCAAACTTAATGAATATTTATTACACTATACGAAATTCTCAAATTTTAGATGGTACACAAAGCACCGGTATGTACATGTTATCTTTAATCTATGTAATACCAAAACTATTATTTTGTTATTTGTTAATTTACAAAGTTTTTATTAACAGTTAAAAGGATGAATCACCATTCTAGCCCGTTAAACTACAACTTTCATAATTATCAGATTATGAATTTTGTTTACATGTATGGTTTCGATTTTTTCACTAATTTCTTTATTGCCATACTTGATGTTACAATTATTATTTACAAGAGTTTTGCTTTATGTTTTTTGTATCGATATTCTAAAAACCCTACTACTAATATACTCCTTCCGTCCCATATTAAATGTCATGTTTGAATTTTCAAAGTCTTTATTTCTCAACTTTGACCATAAATATTTTTTGTTGTGTTATATAATATTTGATGCAAAATATATGAATAGATCGAGTTTTAAATGTATTTCCACTACGTATTATTTTTATCTAATACTAAATAACACAAGCACAAATATTTAAGGTCAAAGTTGTAAAAGAAATACTTGAAAAGTCAAACATGGACATTTAATATAGGACGGAGGGAGTATTTTTTTTGAAGATATATAAAAGTTAGCCGCCCAGCGGGTGGGCCTGTAGCTAGTAAAAATATATATAATGAAGATAAACTTCGTAAAATTTTTGTGTTGCCTCGTGGATAAATGTTGGCGTATGTGTCCGGACGGCCTGGTGTCCGGCAAGATCATTAGCCGGACGGCATACCTTACCGTCCGGACGGAAGTCGCTAATGACCGACCATGTCAGCAGGTTTTACGGGATCCTTACCATGTGTCCTACCAAGTAGGGTGGCTGTAGACCTGCAAGCAGGTAGTATAGGTCTGCGTGAACAGTGTCGTAACAGTAGCACAGGTACATGTTTGGGGTAGTATAAATACCCCTACACATTTAATGTTTTGCATTAATGTCACACACCCACATTACTCACCACATTAATTACCACATTTATTACATCCTCTTACTCTTACGCCGGAGCTTGGTCCTGGGATACCACCCAGGGCGAGGCTAACGCGTGTTGTCATTGTGCAGGAAGGAATTAGCTTTTTCCTCCAGACAAGTTGATAGAAGTCGAACTTCCAAGTCAAGCCGATTGATAGGAATTTGCTTCAACAAATTGGCGCCATCCGTGGGACCCAATTCATTCTACCGGAGGTTTAGATGACGGGGACGGAAGAAACACCCCCACCCTTTCCTCCTCCCCCGCCGGTACGGGCGAGCGAGAGTGGGGTCACGAATGACCAACCACCCGGACTACCGGAGCAGATACAAGCCCAAATGGCATCACTGGAGGCCCTCATCCGGAAATACAACACTGCCGAAGCTAGCCCCATCACGCCTATTCGATTGTCATTCGGAGACGACGAAGACGGACGAAGGAAGGATGTCGAGCCGAACCCAAAATACGACCTTAGTAAACCGCACAAAGAGATGGCCCGGTCACCATTCACGAGGCGGATCATAGAGTTTGCCAGCCCGAAACATGTCATGCCCACTAACCTGAAACTGTACGACGGATCGACTGATCCGGATGATCATATCACCGTTTTGTGGGGGCAGCCAATCAAGGGGAATGGCCAATGCCTGTGTGGTGTCGGATGTTCCAACAAACTATGGATGGAGCTGCACAGGGATGGTTTAGCAATCTAGGACCGGGGAGTGTCGACAGCTGGGATGACCTCAGAGATCAATTCACCACAAGGTTTTCCCTACGTCAGAAAAACATGAAAGACCCCACGGAGATCACCCGGATAGTAAGAAGGGCAAATGAGGTATTGTCGGATTTTAAAGAGCGCTGGACTGATGAAGCCAGCAGGATACCGGGAGTCCCTGAGCTCATGAAGATATCGGCATTCATGGGCGCCCACCGATGCCCTGACTTGGCTAAAAAGTTTTCTGATCAAGTCCCTAAAACCGTCAAAGAAATGATGACACGGGTGGACGATTATGTCAGGGCAGAAGAGGCATACAAAAACACCGAGCTACCAAAAGGAGAGGCACACGAGTCAACACGTAGAGTCAATCCCTCGGTAGTAAGGGACCGAAACTTCAAGGGAGGATTCGGAGACAGGAGAAGGAGTGACCGACGGCCTTGGGAAAGGAATGATTCCCGATAGAGAGAGGCCTTTTCCCCATATGTTGCTCCAAAAACCGAGACGCGGCCCCGTAATGAATTCAGACGCAATGATTTTAATAAGCCCGACAATCATCGGATTTTGCTCTCCGGCTTGTCTAAACAGCCTAAGGAAATACTTTCAACGGAACACCACCTAAACCTACCCCCACCACCCCCTTTACAAGGAAAGCCGAGCAAATAGAACGAGGACCAGTTCTGTGAATATCACAAAGAGAGAGGCCATCTAACTAATGACTGTTACCACCTAAAAAAGCAGTTAGAAGTGGCTCTCGAATTTGGGAAGTTGGATCATTTGGTCAAGAACGTACAACAAAAGGGAAGGGAGAGACCGAGAGGTCACAACGAAAAAGGAAAGGTGATCAACATGGTCTGTCATTACTCAGAAGACCGTAAAAGAAAGGCCCGGTTCTATGACGAAGACTGGATGAATGTCCCTATATCCTTTCCCCGGATAGCTGCGGACGACCTGTCCGAAGAACCACTAATTGTGGAAGCGGAGATAGAAGGCTATTTTGTGCGAAGGGTATTTGTGGATGAAGGTGCCTCCGTCTAAGTCATGTACGAACATTGTTTCAGAAACTTGTGCCCATCAATTCAATCCAGGTTGCAGGAAACCAGTTCACCGTTGGTAGGCTTTTCTGGCGAAGTCATTCAGCCAATGGGAAAGATTGAACTAGAAGTGCGTGTTAGTGATCATGGTCTGTTCTGGACGGTCATGATGACGTTTACGGTCGTGAAGTCGCCTTCACCTTATAATGTAATATTGGGGCGAACAGGTTTAAAAGAATTAAGAGCCATACCTTCGACCATCCACGCAATGATGAAATTCCCCACTCCGGGAGGAATAGCTACCCTGGTCGCCAAAAGAGCAGTGGTCATAGAATGTAGGAGGTAAGAAGAAGGACAGGATCCTAGGAAAAGTGGCTCTTCCGAAAGGAAAATAGAAACTGGGAGCCAAGAAGCTTAGGAGGACCAAAAGCCAACGGAGGATATCCTGGTTAATACGGCCTACCCCGAACAACGGGTAGCCATAGGTACAGGGTTCTCTCGAGAATGCCGGAAGCAACTCATTGAACTTTTGAGAAAAACCAAAGATATTTTTGCCTGGGAGCCGGCGGACATGACCGGGGTGCCGAGACGCCGAATACAACACTCTCTCTGCGTTAACGTCTCTGATACACCGATTGCCCAAAAAAGGAGAACATTCTCGCGAGAGAAAAACCAGGTGATTAATGTAGAATTGGAGGAATGGGTTAGAGCCGGGATAGTCCGCCCGGTAAGATACCCAACATGGATATCCAATCCGGTGTTGGTAAAGAAATGTGACGGAAGCTGGAGGATGTGTATTGACTTCAAAAACCTGAAATCTTCGTGCCCTAAGGATTACTACCCTCTGTCGGAGATAGACTGGAAGATTGAATCCGTCATGGGATATAAATACAAGTGCTTCCTGGATGCTTACAAGGGTTACCACCAAATCCAGATGAATAAAGATGATGAAGAAAAGACGGCATTCTACACGGAACGGGGAACGTACTGTTACACCAAAATGCCGTTCGGATTAAAGAACGCCGAAGCAACCTATCAACGGTTGGTAGACTCCGCATTTCAATCATAGATAGGGAGGAATTTGGAAGCATATGTGGATGATATGGTCATAAAACGGAACGCGAAATGATAGCTGACATTGCGGAAACCTTCGACAACCTTAGGAAGATAAACATGAAGTTGAAACCGCGGAAGTGTTCTTTTGGGGTAGAGGAAGGAAAGTTCCTCAGCTATATGGTGACGTCGGAAGGAATAAGGGCTAACCCCCGTAAGACAAAGGCCATTATGGAGATGAAATCCCTGGAAACCCTAAAGGAGATGCAAAGCTTAAGTGGGAAGTTAGCAACCTTGAATATATTCCTATCAAAATCAGCGGAAAGAGCCCTCCCTTTCTTTGACACGCTAAAGAACATCACTAAAGAAAATAAGGACGAATACCGATGGACAAAAGAAGCCGAGATGGCTTTCCAGGAAATGAAGAGGCTGATACTCGAACTACTTTCTTTGTCCACACCTAAGCCGAAAGAGCAATTGTTCATGTATCTATCGGCTTCGAAATGAGTAGTAAGCGCAGTGCTGATGGTGGAAAGAGAAAGGAGACAGTCGCCGGTACATTACGTTAGCCGGACACTTTACGACGCCGAGAGACATTATGCCCCTATAGAGAAATTAGCTTTATGTCTGTTGCATGCATCCAGAAGGTTGAGGAGGTACTTCGAGGCTCACCCCATCCGGGTCATCACCGACCAACCCATCAAGCAGATACTGAATAAACCGGAAGTCTCTGGAAAGTTAGCCAAATACGCCGTGGAACTAGGAGCATATAACATCACCTACGTTCCTCGCAATGCAGTTAAGAGGCAAGTGCTAGCGGAATTCCTAACGGAAGTGCCGGTGGAATCGGGATACAAAAAGGGTACAGACGTAATGGAAGTAGGGGAGGAAGAATGGTTACTGTATACGGACGGAGCATCCAACACGAAAGGTTCCGGAGCAGGTTTGGTTCTCATCAGCCCGGAGAAAGAAGAATTGACCTATGCTCTACGGCTTAACTTCCCTAGCACCAACAATGAGGCAGAATATGAGGCCCTGCTAGCTGGCCTAAGGATTGCAAAAAAGCTCAAAATCAGGGTTTTAAGCGTGCGAGTAGATTCAAAACTGGTAGCCAGTCAAATCAATGGGGAATTCACAGCTACCAAGGAAAGCATGCTGAAGTACTTAGCATAGGCAAGAAACTATGTATCTGGTTTTCAAAGCTTTAAGATTTGCAACATTCCGAGGGCCCAAAATCAGAAGGCAGATATACTAAGCAAGCTAGCGTCAGTAGCCTTCGACCACCTAACCAAAAAAGTACTAGTAGAGGTCCTAGAAAAACCGTCAGGAGGTGAAGAAGTGGTTAACACCATAGTAGAAGAGGAGACGGACAACTGGATGACGCCGATCATCAAGTGCTTAGAAGAAGGGGTTTGGCCGGAGGATCCCAATGAGGCCAGAAGCCTAAGGATGAAAATTCCGCAGTACGTTATGGAAGAAGGTGTCCTCTTTAAGAAGGGTTACTTAGTGCCGATGATGAGATGTGTAGGGCCATTACAGGCAAACTACATAATTCGTGAAGTACATGAGGGGTGTTGTGGAATGCACGCCGGACCAAGAACCGTGGTTGCCAAACTTATGAGGCAAGGGTATTATTGGCCGACCATGCACCGAGATACCCGAGAAGAAATTAGGAAATGTGACTCTTGCCAAATACACTCTCCGGTGCCCAAGCTCCCCAAGACACCATTGACCTCCATCATGGCCCCGTGGCCTTTCTACTAATGGGGAATGGATGTGTTAGGCCCCTTTTCGGAAGCACCAGGCCGCATCAAATATGTGATAGTGGCAATTTATTATTTTACCAAATGGATAGAGGCGAAGCCGTTCGTCAAAACGACACAGAAAGATGTCATAAAGTTTGTATTTGAGAACATTGTATGTAGGTACGGCCTACCGGGGGTCATAGTCACTGATAATGGGACCAATTTCGTCAATGACCAGTTCAAGAAATGGTGCGAGGGTTTGAAAATTAAACAAATGAACACAGCCGTGGCACATCCGCAAGCCAACGGATTGGTAGAACGGGCTAACAGGAGCCTGATGGAAGGAATAAAAATGAGGCTAGGCCAAGAGAGAACCGGATGGTTGGATGAGCTACCTAACGTTTTATGGGCACACCAGAAAACCCTCAAAACGAGCAACGGAGAAACCCCATTTAGCCTGACATACGGAAGTGAGGCTGTGATACCAGCAGAAATAGGGATGCCTACACATCGGACAATGATGTTCTGAGAAGATCAGAATGAGGAAGAACTACGTTTGAACTTGGACCTTCTACAAGAAAGAAGAGAAAATGCTGCTATTCAAGAAGCTAAGTACAAGACGCAGGTCAAGCAATATTACAACCGGAGGGTCAAGCCAATGAATTTCAAGGTAGGAGACTTTGTTTACCGGAAGAACGAGGCTAGCAGAGTGGAAAACCAAGGGAAGCTAGGACCTAACTGGGAAGGGCCCTACCGAATAGTGGGAGCAAATCAGAATGGCTCTTATAAGTTACAAACGATGGAGGAGAAGGAGGTCCCTCGGACCTGGCACGCTATAAACCTCAGAAATTGTTTCTTATAATTGTTAATGTGATAAGAATCCTACTTTCATTATGTAACCTAAATTAGTTGTGTGTGTTAGTTCAATGATGAAAGTTCTACCACAACGGGGGAACAATTTTCCGTGATAACTTCTGTGATATATAGCAATTTCGACAGCTGGCCCCCGTCGAGTATAAAAAATGCAAGTATGCCCGAAAGCACCTATTCGATGCCCTCCGAATTTATGAGGATGCCCGAAATACGGATGCCCAAGTGTAAAACACTCTGGACGCCTGGTGGAATAACCACGCAGAAGCCTGAGCACCCGTGTCAGATGCCCAGGTAATGGATGCCCTCTGACTTTGTGAGGATGCCCGGAATCTGGATGCACGGCCTACGTGGCCGGATGCCCTTAGAATAACCTAAGGAAGATGTCAACACGAAGTATAAAATGAAGGAATAACAAAGAAAGGGAAAACAAAATAAACACATGTCAAGCAAAAAGGGCATTCATTCACAAGTTGACAAACAATAAAGAAAAGTTGTTAATTATTACAGCCATATTATCCGAATCATTTTTCACAAAATTACAAGTCATAAGAATGGACGAACTTAGGCATTCTTTTCTGCAACATCAGCAGGAGTCTCGGTAGCTTGAGTCTCGGTAGCTGGAGTATCGGTGGCAGGAGGAGGATTGGACGGCCCGGGAGGATCCTTCCTAGCAGGAACCGCCGGTTCCATGTTTAGCAAGTCCCCCAGGGGTAAACGGTAGGAGTCGGCGAGCTTTTAAATAAAAGGATACTCAGCTTTGAAAAGCTTGTCATACTCAGCCCTCCATAAGCCCGGGGCATCCCTATTAACGTTCCTAATACCTTGAAGGGCAGCCTCCATCTCCTCTTCGGTTCTGTTCACCTTAGCCCCCGTCACGAATCCCGCCTGATAAGTCAAACTATAAACCTTGGCCATGCTCTTTTTATATTCCACGCTACCGAACAGACGGCGAACAGCCGAAGGCAAGAGTGTCCGGACAGCATTTTGCTTCACAACTTCGCTCTGAGCAACCTCGGCAACCAACTTGCCCTTCTCCACCTGAAGGGTCTCCAGAGATTGATTTCTGGCATTCAACTCGTTCTCCAATTTCCTAATCTTCTCGGCCTAAGCACGAGAGGTTTCCATCCACTCATTCCTGTCTCGAGTTAGCCTGTCTACCTCTTATTCCAAACCTTTCTCCCTGTCCACGCTAACCTTGAGGTCGGTATCCAGTTTCTTTAACTCCTCAGATAGTTTCACCTTTTCATCCTCAGCGGCATGGAGCCTATCAGCAAGCCCTTCACAACCCTTATGAGTTTGGCTCAGCTGCCAATACCCAATTGAGAGGTCCCTGAACCTCCTCAACAGCTCACCCTGCACCACCACACTTTTACCAAAATCCTCATACGCTCGACGGGTGAGCTGGACATTGTTCACTTTCTCTAAGGCTTCTCTCTCAGCCGGGGTGGCAAGATTGTCAATAAGTTCTCGACAAGAACGATAAGAATCAATCCGGACATCATCGCGAAGGGCCCAGTTGGGAATGAAAGTATTCGTAGCTTCATCTGCACATCGGGAAAGGATAGTGAGGAAATTAACGAACGAAAGGAAAATAATGGGCCGAAAGCCAAGGTATACCTGAGTCCAGATTGACCCTTATAACGCGCTGGGAATCATGAGAATGATGGGATGAATGACCTGAAAAAAGGCCGAATAACGAAATAAGTAAAAAGGAGTTTCAGAAACAAAGTCACACGATGGATCGTACATACCTACGGAGTGTGGAGGAGGCATGTTCGCCGGATGAGGATGACTACCTTCTTGTTGCAAATTGCCCTCACCCCAGACGGCATTATCCCCCATTCCCTCGGGCTCCACATTCTCTTCATGCCCACCAACAGCAACGAGGGGAACCTTCTGCTCGGCGTTAACATCCAAATTTGTCGTCTGTCCACCTCCCGGCATAGCCTGATTCAATGGCTCCGCATCTAGCACGGGCGAACCGGAGGAAAATTGTTCAACAAAATTCGTTTTCTTCCTTTTTATTTTAGTCTGGGCCTTAGACGTCCCCTCACCTTTTCTTTTCGCCGCTAGACGCTCCGTAGCCTCTCTCTCCTTTTTCTCTCTAGCAGCCACGACCTCTGGGTCCGCCTCTTCGACCCTCCTAGCGATGGCATCCTTACTAGGAATCGCTGTTCCCACTGGCAAAGGATCTGTAGTCCTCTTGGGCTTCTCTCGGTTAGGGTCAACGGCCGGACCTTTGCTCACCATAGTGTCGTCCCATTCCGGGAGTTCAAGGTACTCAGATATATCAACACCTGCAAGAGGAAAAATTATCTAAGAAAATCACAAAGCAACAGTTACAACAAATTCTATAAAGACCGGAAAGATAATTACCATGACCCTCGGCATCCTTTAGAAGAGGCTCGAACCCCGGATTTCTGAAAACCGAGGAAAGGTGGCACATCCACAACAGACTAATGGTCGGCTTCCTTAAGAAAATAAGTGTCTTGCTAAGCTTCTTAGCATCAGCCTCCGAAAAGCCGGTAGGAAAAGGGTCGGTAATTTTTGAATCCTTGTACCTCCATACCATGGCATAGGGGATTGCCCTATGGTCAATCAGAAAAAAATTTTCTTTCCAGTGTTTAAGATCGGTGAGCACCTCTTGGAAGCATTTATAGGCTTTCCTGGCTGTCTTACTCTCGAAAGAAAACCAGTGCCCCTGCTTACACAGCCGGTAAAACGGCCGGAACAAGGATACCCTAGGTTCAATATTTAAACTATAACACGTAATCTCGAAAAGGGTCACCCGGTTCAAGCCTAAGGGAACTAGCTGAGAAATGTGGACCCTAAAATGCCTGATCACATTCAGTAGAAAAGAAGAAAAGGGAATCCTAACCCCTCCGGTATCCAACTGCTGAGAGTATATGCCTATTTTATCGGTCGAAAGTTGATCCATAGTCATGTCGTCCGGAGGAAGGTGAGGGCGGAGATCGTTGGGAATACCGTATTCTATGATTATGTTGTCTAGTTCGGATTGCGTTAGTTTAGAAGTATAAATATGCATGTCGAATTTCGGAACTACCGTAGGTTGGATAGCTTCGATTGAGATGGGAGTGCTTTGTTCCTCGGTCCCTTGTTCGGCCATTACTAAAAAGATGCCGAAGGGAAATGTACAAATAATTACTGGGGAGAACGAGACAAACCTTATAAAAATGGAGAAGAGGTCCGGCGAGCAAGAGCAATTCAAAGTACAGATGAGATGTGTGAAAAAAATAACTCTGGTAAAAATTGAATATATATATATAGGCGGAGAAAACCTTAACAGGCTGTCAAAGCGTCCCATCAGTCAGTAAAAAGGTGATGTGGCTCAATCCCACCCGTCCACGTTGATCTCAGAAGACAGAGGGGCGCGGACAAAAGCCCAAACAAATGGTCAGGCCCATCAGAACGGCCCAATACCCGGGTGGAAGCATCCTTTTTATAAAACGAAACAATTTCAAGTATTGCACCACCAATTTTCACCCGGTGATACAATACTGGGGGGGACATGTTGGCGTATGTGTCCGGACGGCCTGGTGTCCAGCAAGATCATTAGCCGGACGGCATACCTTACCGTCCGGACGGAAGTCGCTAATGACCGACCATGTCAGCATGTTTTACGGGATCCTTACCACGTGGCCTACCAAGTATGGTGGCTGTAGACCTGAAAGCAGGTAGTATAGGTCTGCGTGAACAGTGTCGTAACAGTAGCACATGTTTGGGGTAGTATAAATACCCCAACACATTTAATGTTTTGCATTAATGTCACACACCCACATTACTCACCACATTAATTACCACATTTATTACATCCTCTTACTCTCACGCCGGAGCTTGGTCCTGGGATACCACCCAGGGCGAGGCTAACGCGTGTTGTCATTGTGCAGGAAGGAATTAGCTTTTTTCTCCGGACAAGTTGATAGAAGTCAAACTTCCAAGTCAAGCCGATTGACAGGAATTTTCTTCAACAATAAAGAATGGCAATAAACGGGCACAAGAAGGACCACTACATAGCTAATTAGTTGTCGGTATTAAACACCTATTCTAACTCCACACATATAGGTTTACGTTCAATAATATATAGTTTCGTTGAGTATCTGATTATCTGATATTAAATAACATGTACATCTCGATAAACGGCAATTACCAAAGAACCTAGATGTAATCTTTGTTGCTAGTTTCTAGTTTTCTCAATACACATGCAATTTTGTTATATAAAATAGTTGGACACTCTTTTGAGCAAATAATTAAGTTAGTTTGGACATTGCTCCACGCCTTCACATATTATACTACATTTTTTTGGGTAAAGGAGAGTAATCCTGCACCCTGGTAAATATATTAACCAAAAACGTTTTAAGTACAATGGATATGAGTGAAATCCCATATCTCAGCCCGTTACATAGGCATAAAGCTTACATAACAAGATACTACCTATTTTCTAAACAAGAAAACAAACCACTACTCAAATGATAACATAGGACATAACGAAAGAAAATTACTTCCTAGGTCCTTGAAGCTTGGTGCCATACATGGCATTAAAGGCATTCAAATTCCCTGGAAGATCAAAAACCTGCTTCGCATAGTCATCGTAGTCATAGTCATCATACTCATCTTCAAACTCTTGGCCACCACCGAATAGATTAGCAGACGCATCAAATGGGTTAGCAACCACCTCATCTTCAGAATCAGACACCACGATCTCTCCCACTTTAGAAAAAGGGTTAACTCTCTTAGTAGAAGAGGCGGGCGGAATACAAGAATCACTAGTTTTAGGAGCCACACCCGACTCCATCTCTTTCAAATCACTCACAAGGGGTTCTTGTGATGCAGTACCTGTCTTAGTAGACTTATCTTCATTAACTTCCATTGTACGACCAGAATCCACATCGTTGTTGGTGTCATTTGAAGGAATACCAAAAGCATCCGTATATTCCATATTAAGAGCATCAAAATGATTAGATGTAGAGATCTTTGTTCCACTCGAACTAGCCACATCAGAAGCATTCTTCTTAGTGACTTCCAATTTCTTAGGTTCAGGAGTCTTTTTGGGTTGATATTGAAACTGCTTACCCACAACAGGTTTAGTAAACCCTCCTTGACCCGGAATAGTAGAACCACCTTGCTTTCCTTTCTTCTTATTATTGACCATCTTGAAACCATCATTAACACGCTTAGTAGGCTGAGCAGGAGGTTCAACAACTTTAGGACATTCAATAAGAGTATGACCAAAAATCTTACATTTATCACAATGAGGTGGTTTCCACTCGTATTCAACCCGTATCTTCTCAATAGTCGAACCCGACCCATCAAGTAACGGTATCTCAATAGTAAGGCTGTCCCTAAGCACCTCATCCGACTTCACTTCAATCATGCATCTAGCAAAACTACTACGGCCCCACGAGTCCTTGCACATTTGGCTAGTAAAAGCATCTAACCTTTTGGGCGTGCCTATCAATGTGGCGAGGAGACTAAGGCCATCATCAGAAAACATAGCAAGAGGAACATAATGGAATTTAACCCACACCGGGATGTTGGTCAAATCCTCTTTAAGTAAGTTGGTGTTCAATGTCTATGGTTTAAGAATAATAGGTACATTTCTAATCAACCAAGGACCGTTTTCAAGAACATCATCAACACCTTTCTTCGAATTGAACTTAAAGAAGAAGAACCCCTTTGCATTCATCATTACATTTTTTATACCAAACTTAGCCCACGCATTGCGTACAAAGTAATCAACAACAGGAAAAGCAAGACGTTGACCAAGGAAATAACCATACAAAGTATTCTCAAACCTAGTGTTCACCTCTTCAACCACTTTTATCGGGACAGAAAGATCCACACCATTAGCTTTCTTACTACACTCCAACCTAAGAAAGTTAGACGTGTGTTTCTTAGGTTCAGTAGAAGTAACACCAGCATATGATGAAGAAGGTTGTTTCAACCCATGTGCATTCGTATCAACCTTATCATTAGCATTATTAGGACTACAAGTAGCATTAACATTAGAAGCCATAGGACTACTCGTATCATGAGGAGGTTTCGAATAATAACCAATAGCAGTAAGCATCTCCTCTAGCTCCTTCTGTGACTGCAGCACCTTAAGATGCTTAAATGGATTAGCCCCAGTAGAAGTAGTAGCATCCACTGTCACGGCAGGTTTTAATGGTTGCCCATCAACACCCACAAGAACAAGTTTTCCCTCAAAGATTTGTTTTTCAATAGCACGAATTTTCAATAAAGTATCATGACCCTCAGGCGTGTCATGACTAGGTGCTTCATGACTAGGGCTTGAACCAAGTGAAACCGGCTCCACTTGTCCATCCGAACGAGAACCAGAAGCAATACCAGTAAACTCATCATTCCTACTATTAGGGTTCATTGTCGATTGAAGAATCGACTCACCAAGACTAACAGTAGGCTCATTCGCATCATGACCAGCTGCTCCACGTGAAGTTAATAATTCCACATTAGTAGTATTCGAAACGGTAGCCACATGGCGTGACATGCTATTATTCTCCTCTCCCAAATTCATCATCACTAACCAAAAACCCAAGAACAAGTATCGACTAAAAAGAAACCAGAAGTACGTCAATTCTTCAAAACGATTAAAACCCTAGTTTAGCAACTAGGGTTTTTAAGCCATAAATGTGTAAAGATTAGACCATGATTAGATAATGAAGTCTCAAATCAGTTATGACTCAAGAACCGACTAATAAAAACCATAAAGAGCGATTAGGAAGAAAGCCCTAAAAAAAATCAAGATCGATTCAAATCAGGCTTA
Organism: Chrysanthemum seticuspe; assembly: GCA_019973895.1. NCBI lineage: Eukaryota > Viridiplantae > Streptophyta > Magnoliopsida > Asterales > Asteraceae > Chrysanthemum > Chrysanthemum seticuspe. The sequence continues at coordinate 91,333,586 of BPTQ01000004.1, read as the reverse complement.
CACAAGAAAGGGATAAAACTAGATCATACAGAAGATATAATCGAAGATTAATTCCTACTTGTGATGGGGAAGATTGAAGGTCGATCAAGATGGAAAAAAAAGATTTAGGGATTCGACTTTTCTCCAAAATCGCCAAAGGGTTGGGAGAGTTTTTATTTTCCATATTATACTACATAACATTCATTGAAGTGGTTTTGGAAGCGATATTGTTTTGAAACCGTCGACTTGGAAGTCGGCTTAAGGGAGTAGGGCGGCTTGGGTGCACTGTAGAACCGCGGCTTGAACCGACACTGTTTACACGCCGAGCCAAGCCGAGCCGAGCCGAGCCGAGCAGTCAACTTGATCCTCTTCCATACGGCCTTTGCAATGAAAACAACGACAATAATCGATCGTCGCCATGAGAATTAAACATATAGAGGGTTAAAGAAATAGAATTAAGTGATCGAGAGGATAACGAAGAATAGAATTAAACGGTGAAAGAGGGTAAAAGAAATAGAATCAACGAATAAGAGGAATGAGAAGAATATTTTTGGATTTTTCGAAAACGAGTGCACATGCACTTTCAAAAACAACACTTTCAATTAAAACAAGACCGAGGCAAAACACAAGGAACTTAAACCAATAATCACAAGCGAATTCACGCAAATGACACAAAGGCAAGTTTTGAATCTTTTGTTCGGGAAGTTATAATGATAACACTCAAGTTGAGAAGTGTTATATTGATTGTGTGTTCTATTTTATTTAAAACAACAAGCAAAATCTTTTTGTATTTTTATCTTTTACATATATACAAAGAAAAGAAAAATATTTTTGTATTTTTGTATTTTTATAAAAACAATAACTTCACGAGGAAGGTTCTTCAAGTCACTAATCGCAAAAACTTCACGATATTGTCGCAACACACCTCCTCGGCAGCGGCGCCAAAATTTGATACGATCGTTGTGAGTGGTGAAAAACACAATATCAATATATATCAAATTAACCGTAAAACCCGACAAATTAACCTTTTAGGAAAAGGGTTAACGTACCAAACCTTACGGGTGTGATAAAAGTGATACCGGGAAAGTGATTTCCCGGGTCGTGTCCCAACGAGGTGTGAATGGAAGGATTCGTTGAGTTTTGTGATTTATAACTTGAATTGGAATTGATGATTTGTTGATTTGAATTACGTTTTCTACAAATTAATTAACGGGAAAGTAATTAAGGCGAGGGAAACCTAATAAACTACAAATTAACTATTACTAAGCCTAAGGAATGATAAAACGAAGCTAAACTAAGTCCTAGGGTGCTAAAACTAAAAAACGTAAAAAAAAACAGAGAACACACCCGAGCCATAAACGTGAAAATTTTGCAATTTAAGGGCTACGGGTGTAAAAACAATTTTCCTACATTCTAAATGACTAAAAAAAATTTAGAAAAAAGCCGGGTTTTTTTTTCGACTTTTATTTTATTTTCTACGAATTAAAAACTATTTTAAATTAATTAATTAATTAAAAACACTAAACATTTTTAGAAAATTCTACAAAAATTACAGAAACTACACTACATGATACTGAATCAAGGAAAAAAAAAAAACTACCACTGCTTTTTTAAATCAGCAGTTAAAAAGGCAAATATTATAATAAGCTAAAAACTAAAAAAAAACCCGGTTAAATATAATTAATGTGCAAAAGTAAACGCAAAAAGACCCAAGGGTGAGTTGGTTGTGAGTGGTTGTGTTGTGTCGTGTGCAAAGGAGACCAGGAGGTCAGGAGTTCGAGTCCTACTTCCCACCTTTTTATTCACTATTTTTTTTATTTTTTTGGATTTTTCTCTTTTGGAACAATAAAATAAAAACAACGAGAGCTTTTTTTTAACAAAATCTTAAGTTTAGAAAAGATTAAAAACCAGCTGCAAACAACTTAATGACATCAAATTTGGTTAAAAGAGATCTCAACAGGCTGTTTGGGACAGTGGTTACCAAGGAAAAAATAAGCTATAACAAGCTTACCCAATCAAGAACCTACTCTAATCTATTTAAAGGGTATTGATGGAAAACAGAAATAAGCAAATAAAAGAGAAAAATAAGCTGATATTAAATTCTAAAAGCCCAAAAGCAAACAGCTACAGCTACTGTTGATCAGGGGACTGTTACAGGTCCTAGAAGCTTATAACAAGCTACAAAAGCTACTAACAAGCTAAAAACTAAGTGAAACAATCCTAAAACAGCAACTACGACTAAGATTTCTAATAAGCAAAAGCTAAACACCTAAAAAGCTAAAAGAAAATGAAAAAGTGGGGCTGCTACAGGACATAAAGAACTACAAAAGCTTGACAATGCTAAAGCTACTAAGTGCTTAATCTAAAATACTAAAGAAACACTAAAGGGAACTAAATAAGCAATAAAAAAAAAAGTAATCTTGTGCTGCTGCACAATAGCAGTCCTAAAACAGGCCATAAGGGTTTATTGAAGGCTAAAAATAAGTATGATAACAAGCTATAAAGTCTAGATTAAACAAAGACATAACATCTTAGTACTACTAACTACTTGCATAATCAAAATCAAGTCCTAAATCTAACTCTAACTACCCTAAATTAAGCAAAACAGTGGACTAAGGGACTGATATGGGGACAGTGACAGATTACTAAAGCAATAAAAAGAACTACTCTAAAGCTAATAACTAACTTACAACAACTTGAAAAGATTGTTAAATCAACTAAACAAAACTTTATTAAGAACGAAAATGAGTCAAAATGGGTTTTTGACCCATAAAACTTGCAAATCCAAACACCACTTTGAGGGCAGAACAACTAACTTTTTTGAAGCAGGAAAGATTTTGAAAGTTTAAAACTTGTTTTTATCATTAACAAAAACTTCAAAATGAGTTTAAACCACTGAAGAACATAATGGACAGATTTCAAAGAGCATGGAAAAAAAATCAAGAATGCATAAACTTGAAAAACTGGAATTGGAACTGAAAGTAAATTGCATTGAAAATTAAATTGTTACCAATAAAGTAAATGACAGTAAATTAAAATGGTACTAGAACATGAGTTTCTAGACAATTTGATACAAATACATTAATCTCCTATTTATACTAAGAAAACTTCTGTCTTCTCTCTTCTTTTGTGTGCTTCTGATGTGTTTCTTGTGTGAGGCAAAACAAGCAAATACCAAACTTGTGCTTTCTTGGATTAATCCAAGCCATCCATTAGGTAGGTACCATCTTAGAAGCAATCTAAGCCATCCCATGGGTCTTTTTGACATGGATTGCCATGGTGGCAGCCATGGAAAAGAGGGAAAGGAAGTGAGTGGGTTTGGGAAGTGGGATAACCTGGGTAATAGGGGAGGTTAAGTGTTTTGGGATACAGGGAAAGCAGAAAAGAGATGGAAAAGAGGAGGGGGAAAAATGGGTCGTTTTATTTTATTTTTTATCTTGTTTTCAATTTTTATTAAAATTGGTTTTTTAGGCAAAATGGAATTGTTTTGGATTTTTGGTTTTAAAAGGTAAAATGGTCTTTTTGGGTTTCGGTGAAGGGTAATTTGGTAAATTTGGGTTCTTGGTAAGGTTTTAAGACGGTTTTCCCAAACCCACTCTAAAAACATGTCCGGGTCTTCAATTGATCAACGATCGTAGAAAATCACATCTCGGCACCGGCTTCTCGACACTTTTCTGATTTTGACCCGATTTTGCTCGTTTTCACTCTGTTTTCAATCCTTTTGTACCTGCAAGACAAAAAACACACTCCGAGGATATTTTTAACATATTTTGATCATATTTGGGTGTTTTTGGTCGTTTTTGAGGTCTTAGGTGGGTAAAAACGATGAGTGAATAAGCACTCATCAAATCCCCCCACACTAGGCAATTGCTAGTCCCTAGCAATCAATCATGTAAAGTAATGAATGAAACTCGCGAGTATACCCCATTTTGACCTTTTTTATTCGATGCGAGAAATTTAAACTAGACTGAAAGTAAACAACATGCTTGATTAACAAAAAGTGGTATCATGGAACGGGATTCACACAAAATGGGTGTCTCCAGGGAATTAGAATCGTCATCCTCTTTTTTATACTCTCAAACTAAGTCTAAACTTATTGTGCAAATGTTTTGGCAAAATGCTAACACTACTTATACAAATAATCTATGTAAGTCAAGACTTAACTTTTTACTCCCGCAATTTATACAGTTTAAGTTCGTGTGCTCATTTTCAAAAGTTTTACCATTGAAACAGACCTCGTTATGGTTGTTATCCACTTAACTAAAATCTTAACTTCCCGGAAACTACGAAAGTCTAAGGATCGAAAGGGCCTCTTCCATGTAGCGGCTTTCTTCTCGGCACATCCCAAACTAGTTGGCTTTAGGTGACCGGGCTTTTGACACCTCACGGAGAATAGTACCGAAATTAGCGGGAATTCGATTCCAAAGATTTACGAGGCTACCGTTAAGTTAAAACTAAACCTAAATGGACAACAACCGACGATAATTTAGAAATTCGAGATTCAAAGGTGAGATCACTCCATGTAGCTACTTTCTTCTCAGCTTGTCCATTTAAGGAGGCTAGGTTTTCACCCTTGAGAATAGTATCGGAGCTTTCGGGGTCTTTGACTTCAAGAATTTCTAAATCACCGTCAAATTTTTAGACAACTTTGACGAATCCTAGTTAAACATCCGACTTAAATTTAAGAAAAAGCAAGTTTCGCACATTTATTCATAAGCAACATAGTACTTTTATTTGAGGACTCATATGTTTTTTTCATTTTTCATTTTTCAATTTTTTTTCTCTTTCTTTTCTTCACACCTTTTCACTTTTTTTTTTTTTTCACTTTGACTTGCAATTTATTTTTGCATCATTCAAGCACTTTTACGATACTTTCATTTTGCAACTTTATTCTGATTTTAAGAAAGTATGCTTTTCCAAAAATTTAAATAAAAAGTTGAACTTGAGCTCTATATCAATTTTGCTTAAAAAAATTTTGTTGTAAGAAGACGATTTGAATGTTCAAAAGTTTGACAACGAGCACGTATTTTAGGTTCAATTAGTTAGCTTCTGGGAGAAAAAGCCATATATTACTTATATAAGCTCTAAAGAGAACCAACTACTCCACGCTTAGCATTTTCATTTGCACAACTCGTAAAAACTTAGCCTAAATGTTAAGAGAGCAGCTAGATCAACACTCTAGCAGAGTCGGGATTCCCTTTGTTCTAACCTAATCAAGACTAAACTACCGTTAACACCGAAGCATTAACACTTTATTTTTGTGCAAAGAACTTCTTTTTTATGCAAATTTTTTTAAATTTGGTCAAAACGGGGGTACTAGGGACTAAAGGGTACAAATGTGACAAAATTCGACAGAATTCCCCCCACACTTAGAATTGAATATTGCCCTCAATATTCAAAGTCCCGGCCAAAGCCGATACTATCGAACGGAAAAAGGTAATACCACTAACCAAGTGTGTGGACGAAATCTGTTAGTTTAACACAAAAAGGATTTTTGAAAACATATCCCCAGATAAACGTTAGTAAAATGATCGGATATTGGGCGGCTGGATTGAAAACAGGCGCATCAATCATCACGATCAAAGGGATTCCTGAAAACATGAGCAAACACACAAGAAGCAAACACTGTGGAGGTTTCCCCCACACTTAGTTGTTAGAAAAGAGAAAGAAGTCAGAAACATGGGTGAACACCCATGAAATGCTACTGTTTTTGTTAACCGAGTCGCTAGCTTGACTCGACCCCGAATTCATTGGTCCATGGGGGAGCAAGTGGAAGAAAAAATCTCCATCGAACTTTCATTCAAGTGGTTTGGATAAACATTGAATGTGTTGAAATTTCCACTCCGATGAGATACAACCGGCTCAAGAGAAAGAGAAATGTCGGGGTCAAAGATGGTATCTTCACTCCCGTAGGAGTTAAGACATGGAGAAGAAATGGGAGGAGAAGGCAAAGTGACAATATTATGACAACGGGTGGGATGGGTGGGCAAAAGATAAGATTGAGGAACATTGATGGAATGTTCAGAAATCTTATCCACCACTAAAGCAATGAAAACATCCGTATCGGGCTTAGAAGAGGTTCCATCATCAGGCGGTTTCGCAGGCGGACGAGTGGATGATGGACCTAAGCCATAATCGTCACTCTGAAAACCCGAGGGTATCGAGTCATCCGGAGAAAGAAAGTCGACCTCTCCAATACGAGTGTCACTTGACGAATTATCATAAGACCAATTGTAAATAAGATTTTCCAATTCGGTAAGGTCGGCTTCCAAGTCGAAGTGAGCATCATCATCTCCCGGTGGAGAATGATCAACGAGAGCGAGTTCATCGGCGAACTCCTCGAGAAGGTCCAACGTCGAAGTGGGATTGCCACTATTCTTTTCTTCGGGAAAAGATGGAGATATAACGAGGTTCTCCATGTAAGAGTCACTATCCTCATTCTGAATATCAAAGATGGGATTATCCGAAACTAGAGTGAATTCAGAATCAAAGTCAAACAGAGGATTAGTGAATGCCATAGTGAAAAGTTTCTCGGACACAATGAGAATATCTTCATCATCCGTTTCAAAATCAGTGTCCATATCAAGATCATCGGGATCAACATCTCTCACTTCTTCCAAGCTGACGAGCTTAGAAGGTATCTCCTCAAGATACTCGATGTCTCCACACGATAAAGAGTCATCAAACGACGTATAATCATTTTCAGACTCGGAGATCACCTCAACAGAATCTTTTGGGGTAGGAGAAGAATCATCATCGAGAGGCTCATCACACATATTACCGGGGATAACCTCGGATACATTTGGGGTTGGGACAAGGTTCTCAACACAAGACAGTTTCGTTTCCGGAATAGTGCTAAGATGCTCGACCCCCATTAAAAGGGTATCCGAAAGTTCTATGGTAGATAGGCAATGTGAGGGTGGAGAGTGGACATATGCGGTACTTTGTGGGCTTGAAATATGCACCTTGTCCTTTGTCATCTCCCAATCTTCCTCATCCTCGTCATCGAGACGACAAGCTTCGTTAAATAGGAGACGTTGTTGAGCAGCTTCGTTAAATAGAAGAAGCTTTTGAGCTGCTCGCTCATCGGCTAGAAATCTTTCATTGCGAGCTGCTTGTTCCTCGGAAAGTTCTTCAAGGATTATACAAGGAAATTGATCAATGACGGGAAGTTGTGGGGGTTGGATGTGGTCAAATCCGGAAGTGTTATAACAAGGATCAGGTCCATAGTAATTTTGATTCCACGATTGACATTGAAAATCATCATGAGGACCCCTACACTTAGCACAATGAGGGTATTGAGGAGAGAAATTATGAAACGATGAATCACTGAAATGATAATAGTACGGTTGTGGTTCGTATGAATTCTGTGGAGGGTAGTTGAAATTGTTTTGAGGATAATCGAAAGAGTTCGGGTTAGAATCATAAGCGAATGAATTCTCGGCGCAAATCGAACAACATCCATCAATAAGATAGTTTCCACACCACTCGCACATACATTTGTAACAACGAAAACCGTTCGGTAACACGTCTCCACAACCGTAGCAATAATCATTATCGAATGAAGAAATCTCGGGCTCGGGAGTAGGAATCGAGGATTCAACAACATCACAAATGGTAGGTAAAACGGTATTTCCCGAAATTGAATCTTGACGAAATTCATTCAAGCAATTTTGAAGCATGTTCATGATTTCGTCTGAAAAAGGTTTTGAAGATTCCGGAGGTGGGACAAGTGGTGTGCTCTTAGAGCTAGCAATTTCCACCACTTCCGTTTTGGTCTCCGGTTCTCGTTCTTTTCTCTTAACCTTAACCGTAAATCGCGAAAGATTTAGATCAATTCTAGACGGTTTAGGCTCAGAAACAATAGAACAAATCTCGGGTTGTGGCGGGTGTTGGATCGATATACTTTAATCAAACTAACTTAACTAGCTTGTTAAGGTTTAATAACCTCGGATAAATCCTAAGTTATTAACAAAGAAACACTGAGCAATCTTTATTAAGTACGCGGAATTTACTTAACAAAGCTAAGAAGAATAACTTTATTATAAACTCTAAATCTGCTTATTATGCAGATACTTTAATACAACTCTAAGATAATCGAACTTTTCTCTAAAACACTAATTCGTAAACTCTAAAACTCTTTTTCTGAAATCGTACCTCTAATGCCAATCTAGGAGTCCTTTTATAGGCTCAAGGATATCCTAGTCGGTTTACAATTGATAACCTTGTACGACAAGTAATCTAAACATAGAATACAATTCTTTCCATAAACAAATATAACAGTTCTTTTGTTCTAGCAGTACTTTGACTTTATCTTGCAGTACTTTGACTCTGTCTTTAGCAGTACTTTGACTCTTTGACTTCTTCCAGTACTTTGCAGCTTACAGTACTTTCATATCTTCAGTACTTTGATATCTTCAGCACTTTCATATCCCAACAATCCTCCCCTAACTTGAATTCTACTTGCTTGACTTCAAGTTCCTTTGTGAATATATCTTTAACAGCTTCATCTTTAAAATGGATTGTTCTTTAGTCTTTAGATAGTATCTCTGTAATATTTTTGCTCGTCAAAGTATCTCTTAGAATTGTTCTCTTCACAGCAGCATTCAGCAATCTCCATCTTTTCAGCAACACAGCAACATATGACAGTTTGTACAGTAATTCAGTTTAAGTTGCATACTATTCTCATCACATCTAAGTGAATCATTGAAAATTTAATGGATTTAGAACTCTTTACCAAAGCCATTATCTCTGGAGTAGCCAAATATTTTGGTGTGTAAGACCATGGTACATTGATAACCATATGATTTTTAGCAAACCACCAGCTATCAACAGATTTGTTTTGTCTTTACCAAAAGCTGTACCCTTCTGGACTAGTTAGTTCTTTTATCTAATGGTGAACTAATTACCAATAATGGTTTTTCCACAGCCTTTACCACAAGCCATTTTCTTGTGGGCTAGCCAACTCTTCACATTACTGATATGGTGAGTTGATGACCATCCAACTTATTAGCAAGTTGTCAACTAAAAACGGATTTGATATATCTTTACCAGAGCCGTTTGCTCATGGATTAGTCAATCCTTTTGTAACCATGGTGGATTGATAACCTATTGATGTTATCATCACAAAAACCATTTATTCAACCTTTATTTCAAAAATATTTAATACTTAGCAAAAAGGTTTTTCTAAAATTCTTTTAACTGGTTTAGTTCAGAAAACAGTACTTTAATGAAAGTACTGTCTGATAAGCAGTACTTTGAATAAAAGTACTGATATATCAAAAAGTATTTATTCAAATAAAATTCATACCAGTTAAAGATCATTTTCAGCAATGGTAGTCCAGTCTATAAGCAAATTGATCACCATGCAAGCAGTTTCATTAGCCTCTTCTACTTCCAATCCATGCTCTAGCATTCTTCTCATAAGATCAACTGTAAGAGGATATCTTCTTTCTGCAAACATGTGTATCATTGTTCCATTTTCTAGCTCCAAAACATGAACTCCAGATTCTTCAAAGAATCTCCAGCAAACTATTTCCCAGCTTTCTTGATCCTTCCAAATATCATCAGTGCTCTCTTCATTAGTTTCCCACATGGTTATAAGATCACCATGTAAAACCAAACCAATCCCTTCTAATGGATTATCTTCAAAATAAGCCTTCACAACATAATATAAGTAGAATAGATCTACTCTATCTATAATATGCAGCAAATCCCATAGCCTTTTGAAAACTTTGAAACTTTCATCTTCTTTGTGAAAAACCATGTAATTTCCATTCTTAGATTTCTCAACTTTGAAAACACTAATCTTTGATCTGTTCATCTTCATGTCATTATCTTCATCTGTATAATCAAAATCTACCACTCTGAGATAATTCTTCAATTCATCACTAGTCTCAGATCTTAATTCAACCTTTTCTTTCTTTGAAAACTGAACATCTGTAACTTCAGTTTTTCTTTTTCTCTTTAAGCTTTTCTTCCTTTCAGCTTCAGTCCAATAAGCTTCTTCTCTAAAGTCTTTAATGCCTGCAACATCTTTCTTATAAGCTTCTCTCTCAGCATCATATAATCTCTTCATATCCACATAATTTAGCTTCTGCAATCCTTTAAATCCTCTGTTTTTTAGATATGCCATCATTGCATTCCTTTCTTTAGCTAAATTAGGTCTTCTTTGCATATATCGAACAGGTGTAGGAGACTCTAATGATTCAGTAGCTTCAGCATTCAATGCCTCATGTATTTTCTGAGCTGCTTCTCTATTCTGAGCTTCTTGAGCTTCCTGTTCTTCTCTATATTTAGCATTTAACTCTTCCTGAACTTTTCTGGCTGCAGCTTCATTCCTAGCCACTTCAATAGCTCTAAGTTCTGCCAAAGTTAGTTTCTTTTTCTTAGTTTCGACCAGAACACCTTTCCCTTTTGTCTTTTGGATCAATTGCAGGTTGATCAGTTCTTGGTTGTTCTTCTTCTTGTACATCTCTAATAGTAACTCCTCCTCTTGGATGTGACAAATCTAACATTGTAGAACTAATTCATCATCACTCGCAGAATGAATAGGTTTGAATCTAGGTTCCTCCTCTTCTTCTATAACAGTTGTAGAAGGACCAACTTCTTCTTCAAAATTCAATACCCTTGGAGTTATTGGTGTTATTACTTCTGGCCTAGATGTATCAGTACTTTGATGTTCAGTACCTTGATCATCAGTACCTTGAACTTCAGTACCTTGATCATCAGTACCTTGAACTTGTACTTCTTCTTTGTTAGGAATTAGAAAATTCCAGTGCTGAAAGAGTCGGTCACCCCAACTATTATCTAGCATAAGTTAGCTCGTAGATTGGTCATTTGTTACGGTCTATGTAGTTAGGTAGTAGTGTAAAATAGTTTAGTGCAACACCGTGGAAGAAGGTCGGGTCTTTACCCACTGTATCCCTGATCCACAGGCCGTCAGGAGGTCGTTTAGTTTGTAACCTATAAATACCCTCTACCTTGCAAGGTAGAGGGTTGGATGTTCTTTGGTAATCTAATATTCAACTAGTTTCTCTCACTAAGAATGTCCCACTCTTTCTCTCTCTAAAAACCATCTATGTGCTCATTGTGTTAATGTTATGATGTGTATGTGAAAAGTTAATATCTTACAATTGGTATCAAGAGCCATGGTTAGATCATATCTTGCACATCTTTGGATTTATAGTGGTTTTTAGGTGGTTTTTGAGTTTGAAAAAGTTTAGTGGTTTTTGCATCATTTGGTTGATTTCTTGTGTTAAAGTTTGAATTTTGTTGGTACTTTTATGTTTAGAATCATCAAAAGTGTTTAGGTTTTCATTTGGTAAGCTTGAATCATCTTGGTTGGGTTGTTCTTGGATTGAAAAGTGAAGGTTACTTGGTTTTTCATGTTAGCGACTTAGCTCTCGGAAAAGTTTCTTGGTAGCGACTTGCTTCATAGTTTTGTAGCGAGTTACAGTTATAAAAGCTAGCGAGTTAGAGCTAGCGAGTTAAAGTACAAGTAGTGGAATCTCCACTACGGTTAGCGACTTGTGGTAGCGACTTAGTCTGTAGCGAGTTGCTCTTTAGCGACTTGCATATCTAGCGACTTGTGTAGCGAATTACTGCACAAATTTGGCTAGCGACTTAGTCTGTAGCGAGTTACTACTTAGCGACTTGTTTTTCTGTTAGCGACTTGGGACTCTAGCGAATTAGGGGTGTAGCGAGTTAAAGGCTAGCGACTTAGTACACTTATTGCTAGCGACTTAGCGTGTTGGCGAATTAGTGTTGGCGACTTGGTGTAGTATTTTCTAGCGACTAGGGATTAGTACTATTTTGTTGGTAGCAAATTGACTCTGAATTCTCTAGAGATTTGAGGAGTAATTCATAATAACACAATGTCAGTCATCACGGATCCCTTAATCACCAAAGTACTTGCTCTCTATGAAACAGCCCAGAATAGTGAAACAGAATGCCCATCTGAAGGCCTCACACCAAATGACTCAGTATTGATCAATCAGAACAACTCAAATATGTCACACTTAACTTCTTCAGATGATACTAAGAATGTGGAATGCACCAGTGAGCCGTTTCAACATCTCAGTCAGCTTCTCAAATTACTCTTATCAACAACCATGGATCGAACAAGTTGTGCCATTCTTCGTCAGGACTTTCCCACTTTAACAAGAGCTGTATTGTTTAACCTAGATCGACTGAGGTTTCAAATCACCAAAGAAAAGCTCTCAACTGATGATTCTCATGCTGCTCTTCAAACCATCTTCAACCAATTTCAGCCACTTATCCGGGAAGAATACTCCTCAGATTTTGATAATACCATGACTGGAATGTCCTTCAAGAAGCACACGGGAATGGAAATTCATGAGTTCAGAAACTCATTTGTTCAACTCATGAGTAATATGGAAACATACATCGAGGAAGCTGCAAAAGAGAATAACAAGCTGAAGGAATTGAATGAGTGTCAAGAGTGTCCATGGAACAATGATGACGTGTCATGCTCCACTCCAGTTGAACCAGCAGAATACACTGATTGCAGAATCTCAGCTATGATGGAAAAGGATGAAGAAATCAACATTGATCTCAAATTCTCAGAGTCAGAAAAGGTAACAATCAACAAGGTACACTTATCTGATCACACCAATTCTCACAAGAAGGTACATGACTCTTACCCTGAACATAACAATGTGGAATCAATCTTTGTTTTGTCTGAATCTGGTGCAAGTAACATGATTGAAAAATGGGTATATGATGAGCTTTCAAACAAATTTTCAATTCTTGAAAAACACTGTATATCGTTGCAAATTGAAATACAACATAAGGATGAAATGTTTTATGCAGAAAAACAGTGTAGTAATCTGGAACTTCCAGAACTTAGAGAATTTTTTGAAATTAATCAGTTAAAATCCCAGATTCAGGACAAAGATTCTACCATAAGAAATCTGAAATCTCTTCTTTCAGAAGCCCAGAAATATGACTGTCATGAGATAAGTGATACACTAGAATCCAGGAATTCTGAACTAGCTCTATGTGTGTCCAACCTTCTTAGAGAAAATGAGCACTTAAGAAAGAATCTTGATGAAACAAACTCTAAGTTAGTCAATCAATCCAACCTCTTGATGAAAGATATTGATGACCTCAAAGCACAAATTCAGGATAAGAGCTTCAATATTGTTGCCCTAAAAAATGAGCTCAGGAAGTATGCTGGAAATAGGATGAACACTAAGTTTGCAAAACCTTCAACGTTGGGAAAGTCAACGGTTCAGAACCACTTGAAACGAACAGTTATTAAACAACCTAATGCCTTTAGGTCTGAAAGAGCTAAACCATTGAAATCTAAGCTTACATCCCAAGTTGATTACAAGTCTGTTTTGTCAAAACCAGTCACTTCATTGCCTAATTCAGATATGATGAATCCCAAGCACAGGACTAATGAACATCACCCACAAGTCAAAAATGCTACAAGCTTAACTAGATTTCATGCAAAACATAGTCTGACAGATCAATCCCCTAAGAAATTCTCAGATCACAAAAAGACAAATAGTCAAAAGAAGGGTGTGCACTCATTTAGTTCATCTCACTGTGGCTTCAAATGGATTCCCACTGGCAGATTATTTAAGTATACAGGACTTAAACGAACTTACATTCCTAAATCATGCCTCAAGTGGATTCCCACAGGTAAATTCTTCAAGAATGTAGAACCTAACAGGATCCCCATTAATGATATGTCTGGATCATACTGTGTTGCATCTAAATGTGAGACTAAACATGTCACTAACCCTTCTATGTACAAGTCTACATGTGCTTCAAGTACAATGTGCTCTCAGTCTTTTTCAGGTACAATGCTCAACTCAATCAGGAATTTCATGACTTGGTTCCCCTCAGATATGAACATAGCTCATTCAGGAGCTATAGCTTGCCAGAGTTGATGTACTTCTTACTATTGACTCCTATTCATTTCGAATCTGGACTCGTCCTTTCATGTCTTTGTATAAATCAAGTTTAAAAAAAAAAAAAAAAAAAAAAAAAAAAAAAAAAAAAAAAAATTTGTTATCATTTTATCATTTTTATCATTTTTATCATTTTTTTTACAATCTAATAATGAATATATTCCTTGTTATCGATAACATCTACGATCCTAGAAATGTCATTCAATAATGGCACGGGATCATAGATGAAGTTCGAACAAATGATATATTCTTGGTAGTTTAATGGGCTCGGGTAATATCAATCAATGTTCTGTGTTGACATTGATTGAGGGGGAGATTTGCTTTATACACCATTGGCTTCTGTGCTGGATATGATGCTTGTTTATTTGTACTATGTGGTGATTTCCTGCTTGTGTGACTAACTGGTTATACATTTGAAATATCTGGCTGTGGTTATACATTTTGCTCATGAGATTTGCCTATGTGTTGAAATGTTGAATTGAATTGCTTCATGATGATCAGTGTAATAATCAATGCTAGAGACGTTATCTTATCCGTGTTAGCATATTATTACCACTCATTCACTAATACCATAGGGACCAAACTTGTCATATAGTGTAAGTTTTTGTTGCACTAGCGTATTACCACCTTAGTTCATAACCACAAGGACCAATTGTGTCATATTGCCTAAGTGAGGTTGTATACCCCTAGCGAGTTACTCATTAGCGAGTTACCTTGTCTCTTCTCTCTTCTCTCTCTCGTTTTTTTTTTCTCTCTCTCTTCGTCTTCTCATTCTTACTAGCGACTTAGCTTAAGGTTTGCTTTGATTCCCTCTTTTTGTTACTATCTTATGCTTTAGTGTCTAGTGTCTAACTTATCACTCTTTCCAGATCCTTTCAGTGCTCGCGTAGTGTGATTTGTTGACTCTCTCGCTTAGGTTCGGATCTTCTTTGTATATCGTATGTGTGTTACTTATAAAATGATTGAACGTGTTATACATTGTTTGGATTATATTGTTTGGACTATATTGGTTGAATACATTGATGGATGAGTAAAATGGATCAGACTGATGGGTTGGGTTAGGTATGTTCTTGGTGGCGAGTTAGATTGTTCTTGGTAGCGACTTAGTATGAATGTTCTTCATGGCGAGTTAGAGCTCTACATAGCGAATACGTCACCGCAGCGAATTAGCTCACTAATTTCCAGCGACTTAGTTAGCGAGTTAGTAACTAGCGACTTGTATTTACAAGTTAGCGAATTAATAACCTAGCGACTTAGTTAACCTCTTTGTAGCGACTTGGCTTAGTTACTGTACATGGCGACTTGACTTTACGAGCTAGCGAATTATCCTAGCGACTTGGTTAGCGAATTAGCAGATAGCGACTTGTATTTTCAAGTTAGCGAATTTAATTACCTAGCGACTTAGTTGACTGCTTGTAGCGACTTGGTTTAGGTTTTATTCATGGCAACTTGGTCTTACATGTTAGCGAATTTGCTTAGCGACTTAGAGTGCTAATCCTTTTGTGGCTTGTCCGTGGCTCTAGATGACGACTTGTTTTTACAAGTTTATAACAGTGTTCATGATTGAGAATTAGTCTTAGGGTCAAGGATTTTTAAAATGCTCTAAGTTTTGCTAATGATGATTTCGCTCTCACTACTCCTAGGATCCCATAATTCGGCTTGTTGAATTAACTTACTCTATGTAAACTGTTATGACATCTCTGTTTAGGCAAAAGGTACTTGGGTTCTCTCACGACTGCCAAATGTTACTTTTTGCCTCATACATATGTGTTATATCACTTTGTTATGTGTATCTTGATTCATGTCATGTTCTCTCTGTATTGCACTCTTTTGTCCTTTAAGTCCCCTTGAAGCTCGTCATGTAATCATTTATTGGTATGAATGTACTTCATTGATATACTTCATTTATGAATGTTATCATATACCTGAATGTTGTCATATATTTGTAATCTATGCCACTCAATCCTTCTCTATATGTGTTTTGGGGACTCATTCTGAGTTACTATCTCCATGTTAATGTTGTCTCACTTACCAGTTATTATCTAACCTGTTCCCATCTATCACTATTGACTGTATGATTACTCAGAACATCAATGGCAAGTTCAATCCCAGAAAAGAGCGCTACTCCGTCAGGATCATCCGGAATACTCTCAGACGATGAAATCCTTCCCAAAAGTCAATGGGCTGCTATTGGTAAAAGCAACTGTTATGTGGACCTACAAAGGCTCCCACAAAATCCGATATTCAAAGTTTCAATTGACATCCTCAAAAACACTAACTTCTTCGGTGCTATTACCAAGCAATGCTCGATTCCTGCCATCTACATTCAACAATTCTGGAACACCGTTCAATGGAATAAAATCACAGCACGATACTCTTGCAAGCTGGATAATATGGAGTTTACAATTGATTCTGATATTTTGAGCAAAGCTCTTGGAATCACATCATGTGACCCTGACATTCGTTCTGTATCTCCACCTGGTGCTGACGATCTGATCGTATTTCTTATTGGGTTAGGCTATCAGAACAGTATCTCAAGAGCCTCTGACATTATCACTGGACACATGTATCAACCCTGGAGAGCTATTGCAACCATTCTGAACGTGTGCTTGTCTGGGAAAACATCAGGGTTCGATAAAGTTAGAATTCCTATCTTGCAAATCCTATGGGGAATCGTTAATAGGGTTGATGTGAATGTCTCAGATCGTATTTGGGAAGAATTCTCGCTATCAATGACCACATTCATATCTGACAGAACCTATTTTCTGAACAATGTTCAAGGTCGTAAGAAGCAGAACAAACTCGTAATTCCCAGCATCAGATTCTCCAAACTTGTCATCCAGTATCTGCAACAAACTCACAACTTCACTCCTAGGTCTGAATCAACTCTTCACAAAGCAGAACATGAATTTATTTTAGGAAACTTGAAATATGTTCCTAGAGGTTCGAATCAAGAAGTATTTGGATTGCCAATTCCTGATCTTCTTCTCACAGATGATATCAAGAAGAAGGACTACTTCAAGCAATACATGAAAAGTGCAACCAAACTCTCTGCTAATGTCACACCCTCTCCTTTACAACCAACTGCTCCCAAGACCACCTCTGACTCTAAAGCATCCTATGCCTCTCTTCCTAAAAAGAGACGTGAAAGATCTCATCAGTCAGAATCTTCATCCAAAAAGCATAAAGAAAAGAAGAAGAAAGTGGAAAAGGAAATAGATGAGAACACTGAGGTGCCAAGGAATGTTTCCAGGCTAACTGATGAAGATGATGCTGATCTGCAACTTGGAATTCAGCAAAGTCTTGAAAGTCTGAATGCTAAAGCTCCAGTAGGTGGAGTTATGTTAAGAGAACCCCCTCAACAACCTCGACAGCCAACCCCAATGACACATGACAAAGGAAAAGGGGTTGCATGTGCTGAAACTGAACAAGTTGCCCACACGCTGTTGACTATCTCTTCATCACCATCAAGCACCACAAATCAATATGAACTGAAGAGAAGAACAGGTTCATCACATGCAAAAGAACAATCTGGAATCGTCGAGGTTTCTGAGACGTTTAAGGAACCTCCTACAACTGGTGAGACTCAATCTGAGTTGAATATTGACACTCTGTTACAAAAGGGCTCACAGGATAACCTTGGGACAAGATCTGACGAGACCTTGAAGATGGATGAACCAAATCTGTCTACAAACTCTCTATCTTCACTTAAGAATCTCGATGATGACTTCTCTTTTGGTGATCAATTCATTAATGACAAAACCTTAGACTCTGCACAATCCATGTATAATGTCAGCATTCAGCAAGATACTTCAACCATTCCTCCAATGACTGCATCGTCACTATCAACCGCACTTCCACCTCCCTTGCCTGCTCAATCAACCGTTCAAACACCAACGACAACACCACCAACTTCAGAACCCATCTTCACAATTGCAGATGAAGTGGCTCCACCAGCTTCCCCTCCACAGATTCTCACGTCTGATCAACTATTGGATAAAACCATTAAAAGGGTAGAAGCACTGGAAAGGCAACTTCCTAAATCTGTTGAGTCTCTGGTGGATCGTATCTACAGATTGGAGCACCTCAACTTCACTGATGCAGTTACTGATGCTATTGAAGGAGAAGTCAAGGATGCCATGGAATGGGCAATGGAGGCTCCACTTCTCAGACGATTCAAGGACCTCCCCATCTCCGATATGAGAGCTGCCCTGTGTGAAAGGATGTATGAGGCTGAAGAGGACAAGCATGAGGTTCACGGTAAACTTTATGAGGCACTTGAAGAATCCATCAGATTCGACAATTATGAACAGTTTAAAATTGAAGTCGGAGAAAAGGATGCTAAAAAGAAAAGAAGAACAATTGTGATGGAAACATTGATGAAGGTTCGCAAAGATCGCGAAGATCCTCCACCACCAGGAGGCGCTGGAACTTCTGGAGCTGGGAATCCTTCGTCAACACCCAATTCACCTCCATCACAGCCACCATCATCAACTCCAAAACCGTCCAATCAATCAGACTCTACAAACAAACAGGGTACTCAGAAGAAATCTGCCGCCTGGACGACGATCGATTCAAGATTCACTTCCACATCCACCTCCATTCCTGATGATCAAGTGGTCCACGAAGAGTCTCAAGTTATGGCTGACTCAGAACCAGATGAAGATGATGCATCAACGAAACATATTCCTAAGCCATCAGAAGATTGGTTTGACAATTACATTGCTGGGAACCGCACTAGTACATCCAGGGTAGCTCCTTCTAGAGACACAATTCAACGCTGCATTGTGGAAGATAGACCTCCTTCTCCAGAACCCACATGGACAATCCCAGAGTCTGACACTATGATTCCCGACAACAATTGGGCATCAGTTATCACCAATAACTATGAAGTTCCTGCTGAAGACTCTCTTCTACACTACACTGGTGATATGGGAAGTTTCATTAAATGGTTTTGTGAGCGGAAAAGTATCTCTTCCATAACACCAAGAGATCTAGAAGGTCAAGCCTACGAAATTGTCAAAGTCTTCCATGCTGATGCAAACCATCTTCAATATCAGATGGAAGAATGCCACAAGATGCTGAATGACCAAGTCAGTGAGCAAATCAGTCGCTTCAATGTCAACAAATCTCTTCCTCTTGGTGGTGAACCTGGTCAGATAACCATTCAGGCGAAATTCTTCTTCAATCACGACTTGGACTATCTGTGTGCTCGCTCTGCGGAAAGAAGGCCTGCTCTATCTATTTCAAAGATGAAAGCTGCAACCTATTCTGATCAGGGGCTTGAGCAGATGGTTCCTGATCAATTCTGGGCAAATGAAGAGCAAAAGTATGATATTGCAGCGTCTTATGGTATTTCCCACTGGTGGTTCAAAAAGAAGATGTTCTACATTGAAAGACATGGCGCTGATAAAAGACGCAATGAGGTCAGATCAAAACTACAAATCTTAAGCGTTGTCAGTGTAGAGATCTTCCCGATGTATGGATATGAGTACTTGAAGAAGATTGTCCTTAAAAGAGCTGATTTCAAAATGTATACCATTGAAGAGAACGACTTCAAACATCTTCTGCCCAATGACTTCGAAGATCTCTATCTCTTAAATCTTCAAGGACACCTGGAGCACTTACCTGTACGTGAGAAAAAGGCCCTCTCTGCAGCTGTCACTCTTTGGATCAGGGGCTTAGTCATTCGGAAACGAGTTGAGGACCTTCAGCTTGGCATTGAAAGCTACCAAACCAGGGTCAACCTCACAAGTCCTCAATGGAGTGCAGCGGGGCATGAATTTCATCGTGAATACAAAGTTCTTGACACCCCTAGAGCCGTCATCTTCACCGACAGATATGGATCGCGTATGCTTATGCGTCTATGTGAACTTTACAAGTTTAGTGATGGTACGCTCAAAATGGTCGAAGAAGAACTTGACACCAGAGTGAAAGAAGCCAAACTTGATATGAGATCTTGGGTTAAAACTACTTTCTGGACTGATGATGACGTGAAGAGATGTGAACATTTCATTGCTGCAATCCGACGTAGACTCAAGACACGAAGGATCTTCCGCAGCCTTGAAAGCTTTGTTGGTGGAAGGCTCCGTGATGGTCACTACAAACTTCTTCAAAGAACTGAATGAAGACGTCTTCGGAATACCGTTTATGTTTTGTTAACTTTGTGTTATATGTAGTGTATTATATATGAACAACTGTGATACATGTAATAGTGCTAGGATTTGTACTATGGTTTCCCCTTATGAAAAAAGGGGAAACATCTGTGTTGTCCTTTTTCTTTATCATATAAAATTGGACACATTTTTCTCCTACAAATATTTTACCTCACACTTATTTAAATCACTTGAGATCCAAAATCTCAAAGGATTTAAGATTTTTGATCGGGGGAGAAAATGTGATATAAATATGAAAGATGGTAAAAGATAAGATGACCAATTTTTGTACATACTTCTCCCTTATATGTGCTAAACAAGTTTTCGAATCTCGAAGCATATATTAAGGGGGAGAACTCTCTTTGTAAATTCAAGTCATCAGGGTACACTACACTTTAAATACTTTAAAGTACCTTGATCACATGGCTTCTAATCCTTTGATGATAAAAGGTTCCCTCTAGTATGTGCAAAACCCTTTTCAACCTCGAGGCACATATTGAGGGGGAGCTAATTCATGAAAACCTCATCCTTCCCGGAAATGCTATACCTACTTGATTTGTTGAGGGAAGTGATGTTGATATCTTTTAGAAAATGGTAATCAAAAGAAGTTAATTCTTTCTCTTGCCTCCGTGTGCAAAACATTTCCAAATACTTGATGCACATGTTGAGGGGGAGTTCTCGTTCTAAAAATATCAAAAACAATTCAGGTACAAAAAGCTTTGATAATATATCACAAGTATCTGAATTGATTTTCAAATGGTTTTCAATTGGATCCAATGGCAGATGAACAATACCAAATTGACCGACCAACTTTACTTTATGTACGGTGATATAAGGATGATAAGGTTAGGTATTGGTTCCCATGATCCGCCAGAACCGGAGGGATCTACCCAGGGACAATCCACTAGTTAGTGTAGAAGTCCTTAGGTATGATGATAAAAGGAGAAAAATGAGATAAGGGAAGAGTGCGGACTATGACTGAGCTAGTACTGGAATAAACCCAACAAGGTTCTAGCTATGAAGTCTCGGTAAGCACTGAAGGGGTTGAAGAATTAATAAGAATTGAATGAAAATAGGGTGAAAACAAATAGCCCTCCATTAATTCAACCTTAGGGCAGAAACCGGGTTCACTTCATATGCTACTGATGGTAACATCGGTATTGAAGACAAGACGTCATGGACCCAGTGACGCACTGCACTTCAACTTTCCAAACCACTCAAGTTCCTCTTAAAAGGGCTTGTTTCATTCTCACGGGGAACCGACATTATCTATCGACTTTCTCTTAGAGATGGTTGATATTGAAGAAGGAGACCCTCTCCCTAGTCTCCGTTATAGGATCCAAATATGCACAAATTGAGTCTAGAGCCACGAGATCATCAATAAATCTCTTTAGGACACTTTCAATGAAGACTCTCTGTTTCACACAATGTGGAAAGAGAGATTATATCTTGAGTCCTACGCATTATCCTTGTGGTATTGCCAGAACATCTGAGTGATGTGTTTAATATTCACAATGAAGATGGAAAGCCTTCTGGAGCCAACATCAAACAAGCTCCTGGTAGGTGGCATGTGAGATCTATCATATAGATCAACCATGTGACAACTGAACAGAAACAATGGGGCGATTCAATTTCTTGAATCAATCCTGGTTCAGGTTATGGATTGACGGATACCTTTGAAAAACCGGTCTTTGTGCTTATAAACTCTTTTCTTTTGCACATCGACCGTGTACTCATTTTTCAAACCAAAAGGTATTTTTATGATTGATAATTGATTTTCAATAAAACCTTCGTTGTATTGCAAAAACAACTTCTATTGAGCAATACACGATTGTTTTTCAAATCTCTTTTCATCAATCAGTGGACTTAAAATTCGCTGGTTCACTCACTCCGTGTTGTCTTCTTTGAGACGTTCCGGTTTGAGAACAGCTAGAACAGCTGCGAAACCCTGTCAAGGAGATTCTTAGGAATCCTACCTGATCACAGGCAGTACTTGTACTGATCAACGGGGAACCGTGGGCCGTGTACCTCAATTCATCGAAAGTGATCAAAGACACTTTCGTGCGATTTGTTGTTAACTGTTGTATGCAGGTACGCCCGACGTTTGCAGCTGATCAGAATGAAGCAGTCAATCCATAGCCGCATGCTCACTTAACACATTCAACTCAAAAGAAATCATGATTAGTGCATCAATAACTCTGATATTTTCACTCCATGCTTCTGCTACGCTGCTGCCAATATCGTGATTCAACAAATGCTTCCGCTACTCTGATGATAAGATTTCATGATCCAGAATGTGAGCATGTCGGTCCAAAAGTCACAATATCACATAATATCAACACCACAAAGGATGTGTCAGAGATTGTTGATTGCTGAAGATCTCAAAAGCTGGCTCATATTTACTATCTCGTGAATCAGAAATGGACCTCCTACATAAAGTACATATCTTTGCAGACTTTGAAGTTGCACCACCTATGCATCAAGTTTACAATGTTGATGTATGACAGACTTCGAGCTCAAGAACAATGTCAAGTCTAGAATGCTAGGATCTGAAATGTAAACTATGGGGTGACCTCCCTTAGGGGGAGATTGTTAGGAATTAGAAAATTCCAGTGCTGAAAGAGTCGGTCACCCCAACTATTATCTAGCATAAGTTAGCTCGTAGATTGGTCATTTGTTACGGTCTATGTAGTTAGGTAGTAGTGTAAAATAGTTTAGTGCAACACCGTGGAAGAAGGTCGGGTCTTTACCCACTGTATCCCTGATCCACAGGCCGTCAGGAGGTCGTTTAGTTTGTAACCTATAAATACCCTCTACCTTGCAAGGTAGAGGGTTGGATGTTCTTTGGTAATCTAATATTCAACTAGTTTCTCTCACTAAGAATGTCCCACTCTTTCTCTCTCTAAAAACCATCTATGTGCTCATTGTGTTAATGTTATGATGTGTATGTGAAAAGTTAATATCTTACATTCTTCTTGTTCCTCTGAAATAATCTTTTCTGCTGAACTTACAGATTCTTTCTTCTTTGTAATATCTTCTTCAGATTCTTTGTTCTTCATAACATCTTCTTTCAAATTATCCTTTTCTGAATTCCTCCCCAAGTTGACAGAAGATGATTTAGGAACCTTCTTTCTTTTCAATTCCTTACGAAGTGCTTTACGACGTTTGTTTTCCTCCTTAACCCATAAGTTGAAACCTTGAATATAGGGTTTAATAAAATTCCTCAACCAGAAATAGTTACGCTTCAACTTCCTAAGTGCTTTTGCTTGACGCTCAACAGTCTTGTTCAACTTAGCTAACTCCCGTGTTAAAGCATAATTATCCATAGTTAAACCTTCATGAGGTATAGTATGATCATCACCTTGAAGTTGTGAATGTGCCTCTGAAACAGAAACAGATTGTTGAGGAGATGGAGTAGGTGTTCTCTCAATCTCTGCTTGAACCTCAGGACTTGGAGAAACATTACCCTGTAATGATGCAGTACCTTCATGAGAAGCAATACTTGCAGATGCAGTACCTTGTGAGGCAGCACTTTGTGAAGCAGTACCTTGTGCAGAAGCAGTACCTTCACTTTGTTCATCCTCTCCAGCTGCGTCACGTACAACTTGTACAACTTCCATCATTGTTGTAGTTAATGGAATATCTCCACCTCTGAACAAATTACTTCGCTTAGCCATGAATGTAAAAATTTTGGCTTGTTGCACAATAATAGGTAGTAAAGCAGCAGGTTTAGGAACATCAGCCAATTGCTTGTTTAAGAAAACCTGTATAAACCGTGGGTACATCAACCATTTTGAACCAGATGATATATGAGATAGCATCCCATCCAAAATAAGTCGTGAAAAATTAAACATTCTATCAGTAGCTAAGCCAACAACTGCAGATGCTATATTTGACCCAAACTGCTCCCAAGAAGTGCTTTTAGAACTTATGCAATGGAGCAAGACATGAATCAAAAACTTCCATTGAGGACAGAATAAGGCTTTCTTGAAAGTTTGTTCAGTCAAAGAACCTTCATAACCCAGATTTCTAAAAGTATCCCAAATCAGTTGCTTATCAAATCTAATAGCCCCGTCTTCATCACCAAATAATAAATCATCACGAACAGAGGCTTCTGTAATCTTGATAGTCCTTCCAGCAACTGAAGATCTAATATAATATTCATCCTCCTCCATATTATCTCTAGCATTAGCCCAAAATTCTTGAATCAATGGTTCAATTATATCCGGCTCAACTAAAAGAGCATAACTAATAGGCGACCCAGTAAGATAATCAATGATATCATAGAAAGCCACATTCGCCTCAGTCTTGTCCAAATTAGCCACCATATTGTGCTTTGAAACAGTTAAACGATTCACCATTGTTGTAAAAGTGAGCACAATAAAAAATTGTATCGAAAAATAAGGAGATGGTAATTGGGAGATAAGTATGGAAAAGATGTAAAGTAATAATATGAGAGGGAAAATCGGAAAGTAGTTATTTATAGGTGGGATTTGAAAAATCACAGCCTAAATAACAAAGTTACCGTTACTACCAATTACCCATCAATATTACCATTGGAACAGTACGTTAATACGACAAACAGTACTTTCCACATAAGCAGTACTTTCCCAAGCAATACTTTCAGGAAATACAGTACTTTGCCAAAAACCTTCATATAAACTAAGTATAAACTAACATCCTCCCCTCAAGCAATACACAGGACTATATCTAACACCTTATAGTCCTCCCCTTAAACATAGCTTAGTAGTTAATCATTCCAATGCTCACGACCAAGTGATTGAATCGTGACACATCAAAACCTTTTGTGAGTAAATCAGCTACATTGTCATCCGTGTGAAGTTTAACCACATTAATGAGCCTATGCTCATAGCAATCTCTGATAAAGTGATGCCTAATCTGAATATGCTTTGTAAGCTCCCGGAAAATTTCAATGTACTTAACGCTTTAATCAGGAATTTAACACGATCAGTTTCGTCATGAAATTTTCTAAGCATCACATTTGCATATCATTTGGCATATGCATGATCAACGCAGCTTGAGCGTTCATAAAAGATACCGTTGTGATCTAAATAAATTCCCCACTATCTTGATAATCCTAAAATACGTAATGAATACGTAAAAATTTGTAAAAATTACGAATTTAAATATAATAAAAATATATTCAAATTCGTATTGGGCCTCAAAACTTATTGGACTTTTCACCACTTAAACCCAACTTGTTAACGGGCCTTATAACCGGATCAAACTTACACTATTTGGGCCTCGTTATTTTATTCGAGCCCAACGGATTAATACTACTCTTGGGCTAGTCCTTGAACACATCCAACTCACCTAGCCCAACACCATATCTATTTTATTTTGGGCCCTTGCCGGTTGTATCTCTAGCCCAACACGTTCTTTTTCTTTGTGTTTCAAATGAGTAGCAAATGTAGACCAAAGGCATGTACCTTGTTTTCTCTTCTGTGAGGTCAAACGTGGCCAAGAATGTGAGAAACATACAAAAGCAAACAAGAAACCTAACCAAACCTATGACTAACAAATAAAAACCAAAACATATCACATTTGGGATGGTCTTCTTGCGTGTGTACATGATCAAAAGGAGACAAGATCACTTTAGCCACCCTAATACAATTAAAATAATACCCTAAGTTAAACACAATACTACTCTAACCCATTTTGACCAACTTGACTTCCTTAACCAATGGATTTTGTGTTCCCTTGACTTGACTAGGCAAACAAACGTGCCCCTTTCCTAGCTGCCATCACTCCCACGCTTAGAAACATACACAAACATGACCAAATTCAATGGACACATGTCTATTATTGCCTAAGACCAAGTAACCTAAGGGTGTGTTTGGTAGGGAGAAATGAAGAGAAATGAATATAATTTCATTTCTCAAGCATGTTTGGTAGCCAGAGAAATAAAAAGCGGAGAAAAGAGAATTCTCTGGTGGAGAAATGGAGAGAGTTGAGTAGTGTAATTTAAGTAGCTCCATTTCTCTTAATTTTGTGGAGAAATTGGAGAAATGGATTAATTTTTTTGAAATTTTTTTTTTTTTTTTTTTTTTTTTTTTTTATTTTTTTTTTACATTTCAAAAAATTAAAAAAATATATTTAAAAAAAAATATATTTTTTTTAAAAAAATTATTATTTTTTTTTAAAATAAGTTTTTTTTAAATAAATACATTTTTTTTTAAATTATTTTTAAAAAATTATTTTTAAAAAATTATTTTTTTTTAAATATTTTTTTTAAATAAATACATACATTTTTTTAAATAAATAAGTTTTTTTTTTAAATAAATATTTTTCAAAATTATTTTTAAAAAATTATTTTTTTAAAAATTTATTTTTTAAAAAAAATATTTTTTTTTAAATATTTTTTTTAAAAATTATTTTTTTTAAAAAAATAAGTTTTTTTTTTTTAAATAAGTTTTTTTTTTTTTTTAAATTATTTTTGAAAATTATTTTTTTTTTAAATATTTTTTTTTTATTTCTCGGGTCAAGTCTCTGTTGTTACCAAACATTAGAATTGAACAAAAATATCTACTGATTTCTATTCTCTGAGATTTAATTCTCTACTTCATTTCTTTTCTCTGAATTTCTCTCTACCAAACGCACCCTAAGATTAAAGAAATAGTAGAAGCCATGCTTGTATCTCTTTAAAAAAAAAACACATGACCAACACACATAACATTCATCTTGTCACTCACAAACTCTCTCAACTTACACTAAAAGAAATCAACCACTGTGGAAGTCGAACTAGGATAAGAAAGCATTGAAGGGTTAAAGCTAGGAGAAAGCTTGGGTTAAGATCGGTTTAGTTCTCTTGGCATCTCACTTCTTGTTCGAGTCTCACACCCCTCTCATCCTAGTAAGTACCTAAACCTATTTCGACTCGTAATGTTAATTACATATCGTACTTAACTCATTTCATGTAGTGACTTGCTAAAATGAAATACATATCGAAACTTCTTAACTAGGTAACTTAACAACATAACTTGAAATAAACTCTCGTGCCATGTTCGTTTGATTATGAGTCATGTTTCGGTTAAGTAAAACTTGTTTCGTCACTTGAAAAACCATGGCACATTAGAACTAAAATGCTTAACTAGTTGAGAAGAAGAAGAAATGGAAACAAAAATAAAACCATGCATGTCTCGACATAACTCAGTAGCATGTTTACTTAAAAACATAACGCAGAAGCTTCACTTTAAATAGCATGTAACGTAGAAATAAAACACAAAAAGAGCCTAGCTCAGTTGGTAGGCGCGTTTGAGTTTTAGGCAAAAGGTCCCGAGTTCGAAACCCTCCTATGGCACTTTTCCTTCCTTTTTATTTTACAACTATCACCCATTGACAGATTTAACCCCTCAACTTCAATCAAATAACTATTTAACTAAATATGAAGTTTGGTTCTAAAATTGTAAAAATCCAATATTTATTTTATTACCTTGCAAAAACAGTTTTTATAGGGACCAAAAGCGTCAAATCTGGAAACTTTAAGCATATGATATTTATGGGTACAAAGTGTCATTTTCTAAAAGTCCAAGGACTAAACTCGTACTTTTTGTAACTCGAGGATAAAAAGTGTAAATTCGGGAAAAGTTTAGAAAAACTTATAAACCCATCCTAATTACGTAAAAACAAGTATTTTGATCTTATGAGTATTTTATTTCGGATAACGTTAAAGGTATTACTTATATATATATATATATATATATATATATATATATATATATATATATATATATATATATATATATATATATATATTATAAGATTATAATTATATATATATCAAATCCGATAAAACACACGGGGAATTCATTCAAATACGCTAAAATACTCAACAAATCTATTAAGATCACAACGGGAAAACATTTCACTTATGCGTAAGTGAGGATAATTAATTAAGGCAATGTAGCACATAAATTAACTTAAAACGTTAATCTCGACCGCACACTATTGGATTAGACAATCCAATGATCTATTGAATAAGAATATTCAATGCTCTATTATTTTGGTCGCGAACCAAAATGCTCATTTACTGAGATTCGCCATCTCATCATTTTAGGTTTCGAGTTGGAACCTCCGCTACATTGTGCTTGATCTTTTTGTGCGTGTGCATTATCATCAAGGTGAGTTCATAGCCTCGCTTTTACTTTATTTTTATAAACCCCGCGAGGGAGATACATGCTCTAAACTAGAACACAAGGTTTTTCATAAATGCTTGATCTTCTTGATTATTGGTACTGCCTAAGTTGTTAGCCACAAGTCCCCTGATCATGAACCATTAGTCACCGCGAGTGAACGTAGATATCGTGAATAGTACTATGGGGAATAACGAACCCCGTTTCGGTTATAGAGAAATAACCGGGGCGCACCATATCGAATTTCTTTAGGTAATTGGCTATTACCTCCTTTGGGGCATACTTTCGTACACTGGTAATTCGGTGTATGCAGTTGAGTCTTGGTTTCATGAGCTTAGCGCATAATAATCTGTGATATTTTTCTTATGATATTGTTAGTTTACAATGATCATGATCTTATACTTGTGTTCAACTTATTTTAAACCTATGGACTTCACTCAACAATTTTTGTTGACCTTTTTAAGCATGTTATCTCAGGTAATCAGTGAAGATTATGACCAAGGTGCGGAACGGGGCATGGCAAGGCTTATCTGGTGGTGTAAATCATAAACGTTATCATTTCTTTCAAACTCATGATCTTTCTTTTGGGAAAAACACTTGATCTATTTACAATATTTTGTAACAAACTATGAGTTTTCGATGAATGATAACTATTTTAATAAAACGTCTCTTTCGAGTCGTTTTCTATAATTTTTGACTATGATCTCCATTCAAGTAACACCCGAATTAGTCTTCCGCTGTCATTAAGATTTTCGGGGGTGTTACAGATTGGCATCAGAGCCAAGGTTATAGAGAACCAAAGAGTTTTTCAAAATCATTTGGACTATAACCGCACTTTTAAAACGGGACTATTTTACACCACTGCCTTACGCCCTTCCGTGACCGCTCTATGCATTAGGATTGATGCATCACTAGATCATAAGTAAATTGCATTTATCTTAGTTAGGCATGGAGATTTGCTTGGCAAATATGTGTAGCTAAATAAAATAATTATATTATTTGGCATTTACTTACATTAATTTATGGGTTGTTACAGTACCATGTATGCATCCCACCCAGTTGTTCTGTCCTCAGACACCGAGATGGATGATACCATGTCCTCTACGACTGTCACTATGCCAGCTCATCCCAGTCCTGTCATACCAGCTGCTGTTTCGGACGAAACTGAACCTTTTGAGGAAGGTGAAGTTGCCCGAACTCCTACTGCTCCAGCTATGACTGCTCATCCTCAAGAGTACAATGCTTTTGCTTCCATGACCCTAGATCAGTACTATGAGTCGCAGCAATGGCTACCTGCTTCAGATGTTGCTGTGGATGATGGATCATCCAAGTCATCAGAAAGCACTGACTCTACTTCATCAGATTCTTCTGGATCATCTTCCCGAGCTATCCGTCGTCGTCGACGTAGGATTCGTGTTCTTAAGTCAAATGAACCTGAGCCGTTTGGAGTACCTTATAGACTGCATCCTAAAGGAAAGACCTTCAAACTCACCGCTAGGAAGCGTGTGCGACCCATCACTATGACTCATGTGATGCCACCAGCTCAGTCACCATCAGCTCAGTCACCATCAGCTCAGTCATCACCAGTTTCACCTGCTGTTCCACCTACTGCTACTTCACCACCACTGCCACTTACTGTGTTCTACCATCAGACCACTACTGTTCCTGTTTCATCACCACCTACAACATTACCTCCTTTGGACACTTTTAGTGAGCCAATTTTACCGCTTTGCATCAAGTGCTATCCACCATCACTATCTGATCCTGACATGCCTACTCAAGTGGATAATGAGACCGGACCAAGGAAGAAATCCGGTGCTAGGCGATGGTCATTCTTGATACCTTTACTTCGACGTTGGAGAGAAGAAGAGGGAGCACCTAGTTCGTTTGAGCTTGGAGAAAGCTCAACTACTGCACCAGCTCCAGTTCTGCCTGTTACCGGTGAACCAGTACACCACACTATCCCTCTGTTGGCTACGAGACTTATCAAGCACGAAGACCAGTTGAATGAGCTCATGGCACATTATGATGAGATTCCACTGGTTAGGATAGAGAGCTTGGAGGAAGAAGTCGAAAACCTCGTGGTAGGTCGCTACTCCATTGAGATTGTGTTTGATATGATGAGTACTCAGATTGTGGAGGCGAGAGAGGCCGTTAACCGATTGACTCAAAGGTTGGAGACTACTATCCGAGATGCTAGTACTTTGAGAGAGACTGCCTTAGGTCGAGAGAGAGTCCTGCATCACGAACTTGCATCCGCTCATGATCACACTGCTATTCTGGAGGAGAGGATTGATGACCTCGAGGCGAGAGATCGAGCCCGTGAGCAGCAGATCCGAGACTTGACAGCCATGGTTGAGGAGATTCGTCGTCGTCAGGATGACGCATCGGGAGATGCGTAAATCCTAGTCATCTTTATCTTAGTATGTATCATAAAGCAGCCATATGAGGCATTAAGGCTTGTATCTTTTTGGTTTGTAACCTTGGAACAAGAATTATGATGATGTAACCTATGGTTGTGAACAAAACTATGTAATGATGTATTCCATGTATCCTATGGTTGTATTTCTTATATTCTGATGTTATGATATTATTCCTTGGTAATGTATGCCGAACCGATCCTTATGTCCTTATACATATATTATGATTTGTTGAGAAAAATCATATTCATATCATATCATTAATTTAAAGTGGTAATCTGGACTATTATGATATGTATAATATGAAATCAGTTTTATCATCGATCGATAATTTCTTAATCTTGGTACTTATTCTTGGAAATTTTAGAAAAATGGTCAAGAAGAAAGCTACCTCATCCACCATCACTCCCGCAGCTATTCAGAAAATGGTCGCTGAAAGTGTTAGCGCAGCTATAGCACAACATGTCGCTGATACTGCTAGAGCCGAAGCTGAACGCGTTGAAGCTGAACGAATTGCCCAAGAGGCACGTGAAGCCGAAATTGCAAGAGAAGCTGAAATTGCAAGAGAAGCTGAGAACACCCGAATTGCTCGAGAGGCTGAAGCTGAGCGTGTCGCTCAAGCAGCACGTGAGGCTGAAGCTGCTCGCATTGCTGAAGAGAATCGTGCCGTAGAAGCTGCACGTCTTATTGAAATGGCAAACTCAAATGCAACTAACACTCCAACAAATCAAAGTGAGTCCACTGTAACTCGCAAGTGTAATTACAAAGAGTTCATGAACTGCAAGCCGACATTCTTCAAGGGCACTGAAGGTGCTATTGGTTTACTTCATTGGTTTGAGAGAACCGAGACTGTATTTCTGCTAAGTGACTGCACAGATGATTGCAAAGTCAAGTTTGCGACTGGAACTTTGTTAGAAGATGCGTTATCTTGGTGGAAAAGCCATGCTCAACCAATTGGAATGGAAGAAGCTTGTAAGATTTCATGGTCAGATCTGAAACAACTGTTAATGAAACAGTATTGCCCGAGAACTGAGATCAAGAAACTCGAAGATGAGTATTACCACTTGGCTGCTAAAGGTAATGATCTCAAGACATACTTCAAGAGATTCCATGAGCTGAGAGCTCTATGTCCTCATTTGTTTCCCACCAATGAAAAGCTTTTGGAAGCTTTGATCGGAGGTTTACCTCGAAGCATCGAAGGAGATGTCATCACTTCGAATCCAAAAACTGTTGAAGAAGTTGTCATTGTATCCCACCGCCTTATGGAACCAATACTAAAGCTTGCAAATGCACAAGGCTCAAGTGACAACAAAAGAAAGTTTGATGATCGGAAAACCTCAAATTCCAACCACCATCAGTCCAACAACAACAATCGGAACAACAACAACCAATATCACCGCAACAGAAACCAACATCACAATCGGCAAAACCGAAGGCAAGAAGCCGCAAGGGCTTATGCTGCACCCACTGCTGGAAAAGGGTACGTAGGACCACATCCCCAGTGTAACAGATGTTTGATGCACCATTCTGGACCTTGTACTATGAAGTGCGATAAGTGCAACAAGGTAGGTCATCAAGGTAAGCATTGCCGAAACCCTGGAGGAGGCAACACTGTGACAAACATGAACTGCTATGGATGTGGAGAACAAGGTCATTTCAAGAGTCAATGCCCAAAGTTAAATGTCGTTCAAACAAACAATGCGCGTGCAAGAGTGTACATGCTAGGAGATGGAGATGCACCGTTAAACCCTGACATTGTGACGGGTACGTATTCTCTTAACAATCATTCTGCAAAAATCTTGTTTGATTCAGGAGCAGATAAGAGTTTTGTATCTACTACTTTTGCACCATTACTTGAAATATCCCCAATCGCCTTAGATACAACTTATGAGATAGAACTTGCCGATGGGAAAATAATAGGAACCAACACCGTAATCCGTAATTGTCCTATTCTATTACAAGATCACTCGTTTCTCATAGATCTTTTGCCAATCAAACTTGGAAGTTTCGATGTCGTAATTGGCATGGATTGGTTGTCCAAACACCGTGCTAGGATTGTTTGTGACGAGAAAACCGTTCATATCCCGATCAACGGTGAAACCTTAGTCATCCAAGGAGATCAAAGTAGAAAGTACTTAAGTATCATATCCTGTGCGAAGTCAATAAAGTACATGGAAAAAGGATGTTATGCCTTCTTAGCTCAAGTAACGGAAAATAAGTCGGAAGAGAAACGACTAGAGGATGTACCTGTAATCAAGGAATTTTCTGAGGTGTTTCCAGAAGATTTGCCTGGACTCCCACCTGCTCGACAAGTCGAATTTCAAATCGATCTTATTCCTGGAGCTACTCCTGTAGCACGAGCACCGTACCGTTTAGCGCCCTCAGAAATGCAAGAGTTATCCAAACAACTAGAAGAGCTATCTGAGAAAGGATTCATTAGACCGAGTTCCTCACCCTGGGGAGCACCGGTATTATTCGTTAAGAAGAAAGATGGATCATTCCGGATGTGTATCGATTATAGAGAATTGAACAAGCTCACAATCAAAAACCGCTATCCCTTACCAAGAATCGATGATCTGTTTGATCAGTTACAAGGCTCGAGTGTATACTCGAAGATTGATTTAAGATCTGGATATCATCAGTTACGGGTAAGAGAAGAAGATATACCCAAGACCGCATTTAGAACTCGATATGGCCATTATGAATTCCAAGTAATGCCATTCGGTTTAACTAATGCACCTGCTGTATTTATGGACCTCATGAATAGAGTCTGCAAACCATATCTGGATAAATTCGTCATTGTGTTCATCGACGATATTCTTATCTACTCTCGTAATAAAGAAGAACATGCGGAACATCTGAAGACTGTCCTGAAGTTACTCAAGGATGAAAAATTGTACGCAAAGTTTTCCAAGTGTGATTTTTGGATTGAGACAGTCCAATTTCTTGGTCATGTGATCGACAGTGAAGGAATCCATGTGAATCCCTCAAAGATTGAATCTGTTAAGAATTGGCCAGTACCCACTAACCCCACTGAAATTCGTCAATTCTTAGGACTTGCTGGTTATTATCGAAGATTCATCGAAGGTTTCTCGAAAATAGCTAAACCATTGACCGAGTTAACCTAGAAAATGAAGAAATTCGAATGGGGAGACGATCAAGAATCAGCTTTTCAACTCCTAAAGAACAAACTTTGCGAAGCACCTATCTTGGCACTACCGGAAGGAGCCGAAGATTTTGTAGTATATTGTGATGCTTCACACATGGGTTTAGGCGCTGTTCTCATGCAAAGGAACAAGGTGATTGCTTATGCATCACGACAACTCAAAACTCATGAGAAGAATTATACTACTCACGATCTAGAACTTGGCGCCGTGGTATTTGCACTCAAATTATGGAGACATTATTTGTACGGAACCAAATGTATAGTGTACACTGATCACAAAAGTCTTCATCACATCTTAGATCAAAAGGAATTGAATATGCGTCAACGTCGCTGGCTCGAATTGCTTAGTGATTATGACTGCGAGATCCGTTATCATCCTGGAAAGGCAAACGTTGTTGCCGATGCCTTGAGCAGAAAGGATCGCCCTAAGCCACTTAGAGTGAGATCATTGGGAATGGTAATCAATTCACCCCTACCATCGAAAATTCTTGAAGCTCAAATCGAAGCCCTTAAGGAAGAAAATAGGCCGAATGAGAAGATTTATGGCATGCCGGAGAATGAGAATGGATTTGTGAAGAGATCGGACGGAACGCTATGTTTCAAGAATCGAAGTTGGATTCCACTCTTTGGAGGTATCCGAGAACTCATCATGCATGAATCACATAAATCGAAGTATTCCATACATCCTGGTCCCAACAAGATGTATCAAGATCTAAAGCTTTTGTACTGGTGGCCTAATATGAAGGCTGATATCGATGTATACGCCAGTAAATGTTTGACATGCTTGAAAGTTAAAGCTGAACATCAAAAGCCATCTGGATTGTTAACTCAACCAGAACTTCCTATGTGGAAATGGGAAAGAATCACAATGGACTTCATCACAAAGTTGCCAAAAACTTCTAATGGTTTTGACACCATTTGGGTTATTGTAGACCGTCTTACAAAGTCCGCTCATTTCTTGCCAATCAAGGAGAACGACGAGATGATTACACTCGCTAGACTGTACATCAAAGAAATTGTTTCTCGTCACGGTGTACCAATCTCTATCATATCTGACCGTGATAGCCGATTCACCTCAAGATTTTGGCAAACGCTTCAAAGAGCCATGGGTACCAACTTAGATATGAGTACCGCGTACCATCCTCAAACAGATGGACAAAGTGAAAGAACGATCCAAACTCTGGAAGACATGCTAAGAGCATGTGTGATTGATTTCGGAAAAGGATGGGATAAGCACTTACCTCTGGCTGAATTCTCCTACAATAACAGTTATCACGCCAGCATTAAAGCTGCTCCTTTTGAAGTACTCTATGGAAGAAAATGCCGATCGCCAGTTTGCTGGGCGGAAGTTGGAGAAGTACAACTCACAGGCCCCGAAATTGTCCAAGAGACAACAGAAAAGATAATGCAAATTCGGCAAAGATTGCAAGCAGCTCGAGATAGACAAAAGAGCTACGCAGATGTTCGAAGAAAACCAATGGAATTCCAAGTCGGAGACCGTGTAATGCTCAAAGTATCACCCTGGAAAGGGATGGTCAGATTTGGAAAACGAAGAAAGCTCAAACCTCGATACGTCGGACCGTTCAAAATTCTTCAAAGAATTGGTCCAGTGGCATATAAACTTGATCTTCCCGAAGAACTTAGCCGAGTACATGACACGTTCCATGTCTCAAATCTTAAGAAGTGTCTTTCGGATGAAACTCTAGTCGTACCACTCAAGGACATCCAGCTCAATGACAAACTTAGCTTTGTCGAAGAACCCATCGAGATCATGGACAGAGAAGTTAAGAGGCTTAAGAAAAGCCGCATTCCTATCGTTAAAGTTCGATGGAATCATAAGAAACGAGGTGCAGAGTTCACCTGGGAGCGCGAGGATGTACTGCGTTCCAAGTATCCCCACCTGTTCATCTAAGATCACCCATGACAGCCTCTGCGAGTTTAACCGCGAGACGCGGTTCTCTTAAGGGGTAGGTACTGTAAGCTCCCGGAAAATTTCAATGTACTTAACGCTTTAATCAGGAATTTAACACGATCTGTTTCGTCATGAAATTTTCTAAGCATCACATTTGCATATCATTTGGCATATGCATGATCAACGCAGCTTGAGCGTTCATAAAAGATACCGTTGTGATCTAAATAAATTCC
Organism: Chrysanthemum seticuspe; assembly: GCA_019973895.1. Lineage (NCBI taxonomy): Eukaryota > Viridiplantae > Streptophyta > Magnoliopsida > Asterales > Asteraceae > Chrysanthemum > Chrysanthemum seticuspe. The sequence continues at coordinate 91,297,625 of BPTQ01000004.1, read as the reverse complement.
CCACTATCTTGATAATCCTAAAATACGTAATTGATGAGTCTCTAAATACTCATCATTTTTATACCATTTAGACTGCAAAATCATCTGAAAACACTCAGAAACACATCAAAATAATCAAAATATCACAAATCAGTGTTTTATGTGTTTTAAATGCAAAAATATCAAAATCAGATGAAAAACATATCAAATTTGCAAAAATTGCAGTTTCAGTCCCCCAAGTTTCAAAAATTGTCAAAAACAGTCCCTCAGCACATAATTTCAAAAGTAAAGTCACCAAAGGTCCTTTTAAAATCATAAGTTGTCAAATTTAGTCCTTTGGTGAAAAATGTAAAAAGTTTTGAGAAAATTACAAATTAGTCCTTCAAGTTTCAAATTTGGCAGAAATGGCCCCTGGAAAATTGCAAAATGACATATTTGGTCCTTGTACTATTGATACTTGTCAAATTCAGCCCTTGGATCAACTTTGATGAAATGGCAGCAGTAGTCCTTGCATTTTCAGAAATTACAACTAAGGTCCTTGTGATTTAATACCTTTTATACCCATTTTGGACCATATCAATACATGTGACCCCTTCCACTTAAACAATTATGAACCCCCTTTATTATTAACCTGCCTGGTCAAACCAATCCAGTCAAACCCACTTGGCGCCCAAAACCCCTTTCACTGTTCACCTCCCTCAAGCTCCCCTGTATCTTCAATACCAGCCATGGTTTTCTCCCATTTTCAACACCCTCTCCATACCATGTCCCCTCCACCTTCACTAACACCCAAAACTCATTTATTGATTGAAATCAACTCATTAAATGATCAAACCTGCTCAAAAAGACTTTGGCGCCAAAAATCCAATGGAAGGCCAGGATGAATTTTACTCATCCAATGGTGGTGGGATTATCTCAGAGCAAGTGGGAGAGAAGTTTGGAGCTATAAAAAGAAAAGAAAAGAGAAGAAGAAAGTGGTAGATAGTAGTTTTCAACATTTCCTTAAATGTCGTTTTTTTTAATGTTTTAGTTTAAAGTAAAAGATGTAATATCAGTTTCTATGTATTGGATTTAAGCTAATTAAGAGTTTGTATTCAAGTTTCAGTCTTAATTTAAAGTTTCATTTGAGTTTCATAAATTCATGTCTACTGTTTAAAAACTGAGTTTGCAAACCTGGTGTTAATGCTTCTAATAGCTTATATTTAGCTCACTCAAGTTTGTTTAAGCTTGTTAAAGCTTTTCATAAGCTCTCATTACAGTTTCCAACAATTTTTCATTTTAGTCAACAAAAGTCAACAGGAGCTCACATTGGGTATGGAACTGATTATGGTTGTTGCAGAGGGTGAATCTGGGTTGAATTAGCATAGGTTAGGTTGGTTTTGTGTTTGGTTTTGGTCCTGCACCAGCTGGGCTCATGTGAGTAAGTTTCCAACTTTTCAAGTTTCAAGTCATTTGCATATTTTGCTTGTTTGAGTTTCTGTGATAATCATTAGTGTACACTTGTTCACATAGTTTTATTTAGGTTATATAAACTTAGAGTAATCAAGAAATCAGTATGGATTAGTGGTAATCTCAATTTAACTTGTTTAATATGTTTTAATGGTGTGTTTGGATTTACTTCTAAACCTGTCTTAGAGGTGTATGTAGTGTTTAAAGCTTGTTGCTTCATGTTTGTTTAATCATTTGAGACTCACTTGAGTCATTCCCTTGTGCCTACTAAGCTTTAAAGTCAAAATCACAATCTTTCTGTCATTTCAGCAAATCTGTGGAGATTTTGAATTATCAAAAGTTAGTTTTGTGTTTAGAATTCATAAAGTAAGTTTGCAATAGCTTCATTTAATCTTATAACATCATTTTCAGTCCAGTATTTGATCTTAAATCTCAATATAGTCAACTTAATCACTGTCATTAAAAGTCAAAACTGTCAAAAAAATCTGGTTTTTGCTGAACTTGCAGCCTCTGCATTGTGTTCATTTCAGCCTTTCATGACCTCATTTTTGGTTTAAGTATAGTTGGCTAGGTGGTCTTCATGTCCACATTTCTGGTTTTGGCATTAGCTTATTGAATTAGCTTAGAGATAAGCTCAAGCTTTGTATCTGTCTTACTGTTCTGCATCAGCAGTTAGCACCACCATTTTGCAGCTTTTTGTTTTAATCATTATCTTCTTCAATACTAGTCCATATTAGCTGTAACTTTGGATTTAAGTTCTCTGCTAGGTTGGCTTGAGAGCCATGTTCTTAGTTTTCTCTTTAGCTTATTGGATAAGCTGAGGTATAAGCTCAAAGTTGCCCCCTCAGTTTCTGTTTTTAGTCTATAGCTTATTCATCAAATCATTGCAGAGTGCTAATCAGAGGTTTTAGCTTGTTGTTTTTTGTTCCATTCTAGTCCTTTTAGCTTATTATTGCTTCCTTATCAGTTTGGTACCCTTTGGACTCCATTTGCTTAATTTAGTGCTTATTTCAATAAGCACTTTCATATCAGTTTCTATATCTTGCAAACAAGCCTATGTTTTTCCATTTTTCCTAGCTTCCTAGTATTATTTTAGACTTTTCCTGAAATTTTCAGATTTTTCTGAGTTGTTTTGCTATTTTTCTTAATTTAAATTAGTTTTTAATCCTTTTTAAATAGCTTTTAATACAAATAAATTAGAAAAAGCTTAAAAAAATATGTTTTCTATTTTCTTAGGTTAAGATAAATATAAAAGTAATAAAAAGTATTTTTCCATATTTTTCTTAGTTAAATTTGTATTTTTAAATAATTTAATTAGTTTTAAATAGTTTTTAATTAATAATAAATACATAAAAAGTCTAAAAAATATATTTTCAGTTTTAAAATTAGTTTTATCATATTTTAGATTTTTCTAAGTCTTAATCTTATTTTTCTAATCTTATTTCATATTTTCTTTTATTTTAGAGTATTATTAAATAGTTTTAAATAGTTTTTAATTAATAATAATTAATTAATTAGTTATAAAAATAATTTTCTTTTTCTAAAAATTTTCTCATATCATTAGGTTTGTAAAAATGTATTTTTCATATTTTTAGGATTTATCTTGTGTAATTTTCACGTTTTTATTTGTACGTTTACGTAATTTTAATTTAAACGTAAGTTTTTAGTTTTAAGTTTTAAACGTTCATCACTTTAAATATAGTGATAGCGTTTATTTAATATCTTTTATCTTTTTAATTTTCTTAATTTGTATTTAAGTCGCTTTTATTTATAACCTTTTTCAGTAGTGTAATTATCATATCCAAATCCTTTCTGATCACTATCATTAGTGATCATTCTATCGTCTGATCAAGTGTTTAACGCACCATTGAGTCTCCGTGGGACTTAACGACCCGGGAATTCAATCTATTCTCCAGGACTTCATTGCATTTGTGTCTGAGCAGTTTTAAGTCTGTTTAGACTTGACGGTTTAGCATAGATCAAAATTTTGGCGCCGCTGCCGGGGAGGCTTTAGCGTGTGTTTAGCCATTTTCAGATCCATTGTTGCACATAACCCATCTTTTGTAAAAAGTTTTTTGTAAAGTTTTCAAAAATCTCAAAAAATTCATTAACACTTTTCCTAAAGTGTTAAAAACGCCAAAAATATTTTCATTCTTTGTTTTTATAGCCTGTTTTTCAAAAAATCCAAAAATATCCATCTTTTATCCTCTAATCTGTTTAATTCTACATTTCTTTATCCTCAAACCTGTTTAATTCTCCATTTCTTATCCTCTATAACCATTTAATTCTTCATCTCTTATCCCTCTTATCCGTTTAATTCTCTATGTCATGGTATTTGACATGTTCCTGGTGTGGAGGTCCATTTAATGGTGGAAATTGTCGGCGATGTACCAATGTGGGTTTCGGAGACAAGTTTGTCGGTAATCCCGATCCCATTTCAAATGATACACCCGATTTTTCCTACCTACCTCCACAGCCCCAATACGAATCCTACTCATGCGAGTATTGTGGAAATGATTCTCATTACGGTTTTGATTGTCCACCACGGGGTCCGCTTGTCTATGAGCCGGAACCATGTTACAATCAGAACTTTGGTGAAAGTTATTTTCCCAATTATCTCTGTTGTGAGAATTGTGGGGGTCCTCATGAGACTTTTGAATGTCAACCGATGAATCAAAATTTTCAAAATTCCAATTCTCCCGGTTTTGACAATTTCCAACCCCCACAGTATTCCGTCAGTCATCAGACTTCCGAGCCTTCACATCATTTCAATGATTACGAGGAGTTTAATCTTCCTCAAAGTTCTGAAGAAATACGCATTCGAAAGAAACTACAAATGAAAAGAATGGTGTGTAAGCTTCAGCAGATGAACATAAGAATCCGATATGATGACGATGATGATGAGGATAGTATTCAAATGAGGGAATACTATGAGGACGACGAGGAGAGTGTTATTCCTTTGAAAGATATCATTTCTCAACTCCCTCAGTCTATTACTATCACACCTATCTTACCTTTTATTGCTTCCAAAGACTCTCTCATAATGGGGGACGAGCCTTCTAGCACTATTCCAGAAATGGAATCGTCAAGTGTTGAGAACCTTGTTCCAACCCCAAGTGAGTCCGAGGTTATCTCCGGTAATATGTGTGATGAGCCTCTTGATGATAATTCTTCTCCTCCTCTTGACATTCCATATGATCTTGTTGATATGTTCTCCGATTCTGATAACGATTATACTTCGTTTGACGATTCTTTATCCTATGGAGACATCGATTATGTCGAGGAGCTACCTTCTGAGCTAGTTAGCTTAGAAGAAGTGAGAAATTCTGATGATCTGGAAATTGAGGACGAGATACTTCGTGAACAATTGTTCAATATAAATCTCCTCGTTTCTAAGATCGAATCATTTTGTGCTAAGTCAGCTTCATCTCCTATCCCCGTTGTGGATAGTGACTCTACATTGGACAAGCCCGAGCTTGAGGCCTTTTCCAATGATTCTCTTCATGAAGAGTTCTCCGGTGAACTCTCTCATGACATATCTCCTCCGGAATATGATCATTTCCATTTTGATCTTGAGGATGATTTTGGCTCGGAGGAAGGTGTACTCTATCATAAGAGTTTGCTTATTGATGATACTACTTTCACTCTTCCTCCCGACATGTCTACATTTGAGGATGAAGAATGGATCTTGATTGTTATCAACATCTTTCTTCCATTCCTCACATATGATGTATCTTCCTCTCTTCTTCACTCCTTCGGGAGTGAGGACACTATCTTTGACCCCGGCATTTTCATTTATCATTTGTGAGCCGGGTCTTTCTCTCTTTATCTCATCGGTGTGGAACTTTCACGTACTTCAAATGTTTGTCCAAAAATCTTGAATGAAAGTCCGATGGAGATTTTTTCTTCCACTTTGCTTCCCCATGAACAAATGAATTCGGGGTCGAGTCAAGCTAGCGACTCGGTAATCAAAAACAGTAGCACGCACTATATGGGTTTTCACCCATATTTCTGTCTTCTTACCCCCTTTCTACCACCTAAGTGTGGGGGTGATGCCCCACATGTTATATATCTAAAAAAAAAAAAAAAAAAAAAATCCTTTCAAATAATGGCCGTAATATTTCCCTTTTACGTTCTTTGTTTCGGCATAACCGCCGGTACTTTGAATATTGAGGGCAATATTCATTTCTAAGTGTGGGGGGGAATTCTCACGAATTTCATATATTATCTACCCAATTCCCCCGTTTTTGGCCAAAAATTTTTTTTTGGAGTAAGTGTTCTACACTTTCTCATTTGGTTATCAGTCCGCCATGTTTGATAAACTAAAGGATTGGCTAATCCAGGAGCAAACGGCTCTTGGTAAAGATATATCAAATCCGTTTATATGGCTTGCAATTTGCCCAAAATTGAATGGTTCTCAACTCACCATATCCTAAAAAGTGAAGAGTTGGCTAGCCCGCAAGATTATGGCTTGTGGTAAAGGCAGTGGAAAATCCATAATTGGTAATCAGCTCACCAAAGATAATATTGATAATTTATCTAAGAGTTGGCTAGTCCAGAAGGGTACGGCTTCTGGTAAAGACAAAATCAAATCCGTTGAAAGCTGGTGGTTTGCTCAAAATCACATGGTTATCGGTGTACCATGGTTCTTACTTGAACTAAAACATTTGGCTACTCCAGAAGTAATGGCTTTTGGTAAAGAGATTAAAATCTATTATGTTTTCTCAAATCATTGCTAGGGACTAGCAATATCTCAGTGTGGGGGATTGATGAGTCTCTAAATACTCATCATTTTTATACCATTTAGACTGCAAAATCATCTGAAAACACTCAGAAACACATCAAAATAATCAAAATATCACAAATCAGTGTTTTATGTGTTTTAAATGCAAAAATATCAAAATCAGATGAAAAACATATCAAATTTGCAAAAATTGCAGTTTCAGTCCCCCAAGTTTCAAAAATTGTCAAAAACAGTCCCTGAGCACATAATTTCAAAAGTAAAGTCACCAAAGGTCCTTTTAATATCATAAGTTGTCAAATTTAGTCCTTTGGTGAAAAATGTAAAAAGTTTTGAGAAAATTACAAATTAGTCCTTCAAGTTTCAAATTTGGCAGAAATGGCCCCTGGAAAATTGCAAAATGACATATTTGGTCCTTGTACTATTGATACTTGTCAAATTCAGCCCTTGGATCAACTTTGATGAAATGGCAGCAGTAGTCCTTGCATTTTCAGAAATTACAACTAAGGTCCTTGTGATTTAATACCTTTTATACCCATTTTGGACCATATCAATACATGTGACCCCTTCCACTTAAACAATTATGAACCCCCTTTATTATTAACCTGCCTGGTCAAACCAATCCAGTCAAACCCACTTGGCGCCCAAAACCCCTTTCACTGTTCACCTCCCTCAAGCTCCCCTGTATCTTCAATACCAGCCATGGTTTTCTCCCATTTTCAACACCCTCTCCATACCATGTCCCCTCCACCTTCACTAACACCCAAAACTCATTTATTGATTGAAATCAACTCATTAAATGATCAAACCTGCTCAAAAAGACTTTGGCGCCAAAAATCCAATGGAAGGCCAGGATGAATTTTACTCATCCAATGGTGGTGGGATTATCTCAGAGCAAGTGGGAGAGAAGTTTGGAGCTATAAAAAGAAAAGAAAAGAGAAGAAGAAAGTGGTAGATAGTAGTTTTCAACATTTCCTTAAATGTCGTTTTTTTTAATGTTTTAGTTTAAAGTAAAAGATGTAATATCAGTTTCTATGTATTGGATTTAAGCTAATTAAGAGTTTGTATTCAAGTTTCAGTCTTAATTTAAAGTTTCATTTGAGTTTCATAAATTCATGTCTACTGTTTAAAAACTGAGTTTGCAAACCTGGTGTTAATGCTTCTAATAGCTTATATTTAGCTCACTCAAGTTTGTTTAAGCTTGTTAAAGCTTTTCATAAGCTCTCATTACAGTTTCCAACAATTTTTCATTTTAGTCAACAAAAGTCAACAGGAGCTCACATTGGGTATGGAACTGATTATGGTTGTTGCAGAGGGTGAATCTGGGTTGAATTAGCATAGGTTAGGTTGGTTTTGTGTTTGGTTTTGGTCCTGCACCAGCTGGGCTCATGTGAGTAAGTGTTGGGATATGAAAGTGCTGAAGATATCAAAGTACTGAAGATATGGAAGTACTGTAAGCTGCAAAGTACTGGAAGAAGTTAAACAGTCAAAGTACTGCTAAAGACAAAGTCAAAGTACTGCAGATAAAGTCAAAGTACTGCTAGATTAGAAGAACTGTTATATTCGTTTATGGAAAGTATTGTATTCCATGTTTAGATTACTTGTCGTACAAGGTTATCAATTGTAAACCGACTAGGATATCCTTGAGCGTATAAAAGGACTCCTAGATTGGCATTAGAGGTACGATTTCAGAAAAAGAATTTTAGAGTTTACGAATTAAGAGTTTAGAGAAAAGTTCGAATATCTTAGAGTTGTATTAGAGTATCTGCATATTAAGCAGATTTAGAGTTTTATTAATAAAGTTTCTTTTTAGCTTTGTTAAGTAAATTCCGCGTACTTAATAAAGATTGCTCAGTGTTTCTTTGTTAATAACTTAGGATTTATCCGAGGTTATTAAACCTTAACAAGCTAGTTTAGTTTGATTAAAGTATATCGATCCAACAAGTGGTATCAGAGCTTGTGTGGAAACTCTGACTAGGAAGAAACCCTAAACTATTCAAGATGTCGACTGAAGCTGTTCCACCACCCTCAATCACCTCACTCAGAATTCCAGTTATTAAGAAGGGAGAATATGATCTCTGGTGCATGAAGATGAGGCAGTATATTGCCATTACAGATCATGCTCTGTGGAATGTGATTGTGAATGGGAATGAAGTTGTTCCAGAACCTGTTCAAGTTCCTGGACAACCTTTAGCACCAAAAGCAGTTTTACCACAAGCAACCCTAAGGAATCAAGAGAAGGCTCTTAACATTCTCTTGTCTGCTATTCCAGATGGTCATCTTCTAAAATTTCACGATGCTAAAGATGCTAAGCAACTCTGGGCTGCACTCAAGACCAGATTTGGAGGGAATGAAGCTTCTAAGAAGATGCACAGAAACTTGCTAAAACAGCAGTTTGAAACATTCACAGTAGGAGAAAGAGAGAGTCTTGATGCTGCATATGATAGGTTTCAGAATCTCCTCAACATGTTGGAGTTATACAAGGCAGAAGTATCAGTTGAGGATGCTAATCTGAAGTTTCTAAGGAGTTTGCCATCTACATGGCATGTGATTGCTACTATGATCAGAGGACAACAAGGATTGGAGGTTATGGACTTTGATGATCTTTATCATCAATTGAAGGTGTATGAACATGAGATGAGTGGTCAACCAAATTCTAAATCTCACAGCATTGCTTTTCTATCATCTGAAAAGAAGAGCAGTACTTCCAAAAGTACTGCTTCTCCTCAAAGTACTGTTTCTCAAAGTACTGCTGTTTACAATCCCCCATCATATACTCAGCAGGCCCCACCATCAACCACTTTGAACTCAGATGAAGTTGTGTGCTCCTTCTTTGCACAACAAGCAAGCTTACCTGTCACTTATGAAGAGGATCTAGCACAGATTGAAGAAGATGCACTTGAGGAAATTGATATCAGATGGCAAGTTGCTTTGATCACTGCAAGAATCAAAAAGTACATGAAGAAAACAGGCAAAAATATTGATTTCAAACCAAAACAAGGAATAACTTTTGACAAATCTAAAATTGAATGCTTCAATTGTCAAAAGACTGGTCACTTTGCAAGGGAGTGCAGGTTTGCTAAGTATCAAGCAAACAGGACATCTGAGAAGCCTAAACTTGAGCTCAAGGAGATTCCAGTAACTGACACAAAGGCTTTGGTTGCTCAAGAGAATTTATCAGAAGTAGACTGGAGTGAAGAGTTTGATGATGAACCGGTGACTTACTGTATGGTAGCAGTGGAAGATGCAGTTGAAGACACAGTGGAAGCATTGGACTGGAGCACTGCTTTTGATGAAGAATCTGAACATGCTGCTTTGGAATCTGATGATGGCTTTGGAGGTTTTGATTGGAGCAAAGAAAGTGAAGATGATCCTGTTCTTCTTGCTATGGTGGCTACTTCACCAACTCAGTCTCCTATCTCTGAGGTATGCTCAAACTGTTATGAATTCTATCAAAAATTGCTTAACAGTTATGTGATTGAAAGAGATAATTGTATTAGGGCTAGGTCTGAGGTAGCAGGTTATCAAATCACTTTAGAGTCTATAGAAGCTAAAATCATAACACATGAAAATAATGAAATGACTTGGGCTGAAAAATATGAACAACAGGATTATCAGTTGAAACTTAGTGAATGGAAACTAAACTGTAAAATTGCTGAAATTGAGAAATTAACTAAGGAAAGAGATGATTTGGTAGCTAAGTTTGATGCTTGGAAAGAGTCTGGCCTGTCCCATGTTCAGTATGTTGAAAAACAGAGAAGGGCTTACATTAGAACAGGCTTAGGATTCGGAATGGACTTTAGTACTGTAGAAGAAAATCAACCTAGTGATCAGGATGATGGTGATTTTGAGGATATAACTACTAGTGATGATGAGCTCATTAACTATTTAGATTCATCTAGTAATGAAGGCTCAGTAAGTGAACCACCTCCTAAGAAAGACAATGGTTATCATGCTGTTCCCCATCCCATTAGTCATCACCCCTCTAGGCCTGATGTTTCTCGTTATGGAGTAGATAGTCTAGAGTTCAGGAATAAGCTAATTGCTAAATCTAGAACTGAGAAACCCAAAGAAACTGTTGAAAACAATGTTCAAAATCCAGCAGTACCTTTTAATCAAAGTACTGCTGAACAAGCAGTACCTTCTGCAAAACCTTTTCAAAACAGTACTGCTAAACCTTTTTGGGATAATTTTGGTCAAAACAAATTTTATCAGTCCTCAAGAAGGCAAAACAATTTTGGGCATAGACATAGAAGAAATCACTTTGGTCATATGGGTCAAAAACTGTGTTTTGTGTGTTATAGTCCTACTCATTTAATCAAAGATTGTGACAGACACTCAGAATATCTAAGCAAGTTTCCAAGGAATAAGTCTAACAATCAGAGACCTAGAGAGCACAAACCAGTTTGGACTAATTCTAATAGGGTTAATCACAGAAACTTCACACCAGACCATAGATACCCACATCAGAGAAGAACTTCAGTATCTCACAGTACTTTCCAAAGTACTGCTCAAAGACAAGGTACTGAAAACCATACTTGGGATAGAAATTCTAGGAGACCTCATTATCAACCTAGAAGTTATCATAGTTCATATAGGGGATCTAGATCACAAGAACCTCCTGTTAAAACTGAATGGGTTAAAAGGGAAAGAACTGCTGGGAGACATACAGTACGTTCAACAAAAAGTGAATCAGATGTTTTTGTATCAAGAGAAAAGGCTAATAATCTGGTGAAAGAAATTTATGTTGAAAAACCAGAGAGTTTTGAAAATCCACATGCTAAACATCAAAAGATAATTTTGGATCATAATCTGAGAGATAGTGAGAACTACATACTCAAGGAATTTGAGTTTGTGACTTCTCAAGGGGAACACAAGTCAGTAATGGCTTGGGTTCCTAAAAGTTTCTAACTCTTTTCTTTATGTGCAGGGCAACCCAGAAGAGGAGCTTAAAGATCATCTTATTGTGGATAGTGGTTGCTCTGGAAGTATGACAGGTGATAAAGAGATCCTGTCTGATTTTAGAAGTATTAGTGGAGGTAAAGTTGCATTTGGGAATGATCCCAATGGAGGAAGGATTACAGGGAAAGGAACAATTAAAGCTGGGAGAATTGATTTTGAGAATGTCAGATATGTGAAGGAACTGAAGTTCAACTTGTTGTCAGTCTCTCAAATTTGTGATAAAAAGCATCCTGTGTTGTTCACTGACACAGAATGTCTTATCCTTTCTTCTGACTTCAAACCTGTTGATGAAGACTTGGTAGTACTAAGGGTACCAAGGACAAATGATGTGTATAGTTTAGACATGAAGAGTCTACATTCGTATGGAAGAGCCACATGTTTGGTGGCTAAAGCAACATCTGAAGAGGCACATCAATGGCATAGACGATTGGGCCATGTGAATTTCAAGAACATCAACAAACTGGTCAAAGGCAATTTAGTTAGAGGTTTACCTTCAAAGACTTACAGGAATGATCAATCATGTTTGGCATGCAAGAAGGGTAAACAACACAAAGCTTCTTGCAAGAAGCTTGATGAAAGGAATATTAGAGAACCATTGGAGCTATTACACATGGATTTATTTGGACCTGTCTCTGTGGCAAGTTTAAATAAAAAGAAGTACTGTTTGGTTGTTACTGATGATTGTAGTAGATTCAGTTGGGTTTTCTTTTTGGGATTTAAGGATGATACCTTTGATGCTATTCAAACTCTTATAATAGCACTTGAAAATCAGTTAAGACTCAAGGTTAGAGGTATTAGATGTGACAATGGAACTGAATTCAAGAACAAGCCTATGGATGATTTTTGTGCAAATAAAGGTATAAAAAGGGAGTTTAGTATTGCTAGGACTCCTCAGCAAAATGGTGTTGCAGAGAGGAAAAATAGAACTTTGATTGAAGCTGCAAGGACCATGTTAGCTGATTCTCATCTCCCTATTCAATTTTGGGCAGAAGCTGTAAGTACTGCATGCTATGTACTTAATAGAGTCTCTGTCACCAAACCTCAGATGAAGACACCCTATGAATTGCTGATGGGCAATAAACCCAACATTCGTTTTATGAAGCCTTTTGGATGCCCTCTTACTATTTTAAACACTATTGATAATTTGGGGAAGTTTGATGGCAAGTCTGAAGAAGGTTACTTATTGGGATATTGTACTAACAGTAAAGGATTTAGAGTCTACAACAGAGTTACTAAGAAGATTCAAGACTGTCTTCATGTTGAGTTCTTAGAAGATCAAGACAATGAGAAAGGGAAGGGTCCTGATTGGATGTTTGATCTTGAGATTTTATCTCCTTCAATGAATTATGTACCTGTTAGAGAGGAAAATCAACCTTTGCATAATGAGGAAGATATTCAATATGTTGTTCATGATATTCATCTCAGACCTGATGCTATTCCTGATAAAGATCCTATGAGTTCAAACCAAAGTACTGATATTCCTAAGAAAAGTACTGTTTCTCCAAAACAAAGTACTGATGCACCACAATCCTCATTATCTGCTGAGGATCAATCTATTCAAGAGGAACTTAATCAGATGCTTCTTCAAGATGTTTTAGCACATTCTTACACAGATGAACAAAGGAAAGCTTATGAAGAGGCAAAGAAGAAGAACAAGACTGCAGAGTTCTCTTCCAGTATTTTGGACAGTACTTTCAACCAAAGTACTGATGCACCTGTTGACAGTACTTTAGATGATTTGGATGATCCAACCATGCCTGAGCTAGAAGAAACTGATGATGAGCTTGAAGATGAAGGTATTTTCACAAATTCCAATGAAGGTGCTGATTATACTAACTTAGATGATACATATGAAGTTCCACAGTCTCCAATCTTACGCATTCATAAGAATCATCCAACGGATCAAATCATTGGTCCTTCTACTTCTGGAGTTATGACAAGACACAAAGCTAAGGGTTTCACTAAACCTCATAATGCTTTACTTAGCTTTGTGTATAAACAAAACAGGCTAAATCATAAGGATCATCAAACTTGCTTATTCACCTGTTTTATCTCTCAAGAAGAACCCAAGAACATTGCTCAAGCTTTGACTAAAGAAAGTTGGGTTGAAGCTATGCAGGAAGAACTTCTTCAATTTAAACTTCAAGAGGTCTGGGTTTTATGTGATCTTCCAGATGGGAAGAGAGTTATTGGAACAAGATGGGTCTTTAGAGTTAAAAGAGATGAAAGAGGCAATGTTATCAAGAACAAGGCAAGGTTAGTTGCTCAGGGTTATAGACAGGAAGAAGGGGTAGATTATGATGAGGTATTTGCTCCTGTGGCAAGGATTGAAGCTATTAGAATCTTTCTTGCTTTTGCTTCTTATATGGGTTTTCAGGTATACCAGATGGATGTCAAGAGTGCATTTCTTTATGGCACTATTACAGAAGAGGTGTATGTGAAACAACCTCCAGGTTTTGAAGATCCTAAGTATCCTAACAAAGTTTATAAGGTGGTGAAGGCTTTATATGGTCTTCATCAGGCTCCTAGAGCTTGGTATGAGAGGCTCTCTACATTCTTATTACAACATGGATACAGAAGGGGAGCCATTGACAAGACTTTGTTTATCAAGAGAGATAAGAAAGATATCATGTTAGTACAGGTGTATGTTGATGATATTATCTTTGGGGCTACCAGACAGTCCATGGTTAAGGAGTTTGAGCAGCTGATGCAGAAGGAATTTCAAATGAGTTCAATGGGAGAGTTAACATTCTTTTTAGGACTTCAGGTTAAGCAGTCCAAGGAAGGGATTTTTATTAGCCAAGACAAGTATGTTACAGACATACTTAAGAAATTTAATTTTGATGATATGAAGGCTGTTACTACACCGATTAAATCTATCAATTCATTGGGAAAAGATGAAGATGGTCAGCCTGTTGAAGTCAAGTTATACAGATCTATGATTGGCTCTCTTATGTATCTTACTGCATCAAGGCCTGATATTATGTTTGCAGTGTGTTTATGTGCTAGATATCAAGTTTCACCAAAGATCTCTCACTTGAATGCTGTCAAGAGAATATTCTGTTATTTGAAACAACAACCTAAGTTGGGGTTGTGGTATCCTAAAGAGTCACCTTTTCACTTAGAAGCTTTTTCAGATAGTGACTATGCAGGGGATAATTATGATAGAAGATCCACAACTGGTGGATGCCAATATCTTGGAAGAAGGTTAGTCTCATGGCAATGCAAGAAACAGACAATTGCGGCAACATCATCTACTGAAGCTGAATATGTAGCTGCTGCAAGTTGTTGTGGTCAAGTTTTATGGATGCAGAATCAACTCTTGGATTATGGGTTCAACTTTAAGAATACTCCTATCAACATTGATAATGAGAGTACTATTTGTATTGTGAAGAATCCTGTGTATCATTCCAAGACAAAGCATATTCAGATTAGGCATCATTTTATCAGAGACTGTTATGAGCATAGGCTTATTAATGTGGTTAAAGTTCACACGGATGATAATGTAGCTGATTTACTCACCAAAGGTTTTGATGTGTCACGATTCAATCACTTGGTCGTGAGCATTGGAATGATTAACTACTAAGCTATGTTTAAGGGGAGGACTATAAGATGTTGGATATAGTCCTGTGTATTGCTTGAGGGGAGGATGTTAGTTTATACTTAGTGTATATGAAGGTTTTTGGCAAAGTACTGTATTTCCTGAAAGTACTGCTTGGGAAAGTACTGCTTGGGAAAGTACTGCTTATGTGGAAAGTACTGTTTGTCGTATTAAAGTACTGTTCCAACGGTAATATTGAAGGGTAATTGGTCATAACGGTAACTTTGTTATTTAGGCTGTGATTTTTCAAATCTCACCTATAAATAACTTCTTTCCGAATTTCCCTCTCATATTCTTATTTCACATCTTTTCCATATTTATCTCCCAATTACCATCTCTTTACAATCTTTCTATTGTGCTTATTCTTTCAACAATGGTGAATCGTTTAACTGTTTCGAAGCACAATATGGTGGCTAATTTGAATAAGACTGAAGCAAATGTGGCGTTTTATGATATTATTGATTATCTTACTGGGTCGCCTCTTAGTTATGCTCTTTTAGTGGAGCCGGATATAATTGAACCATGGATTAATGAATTTTGGGCTAATGCTAGAGACAATATGGAGGAGGATGAATATTATATTAGATCAACTGTTGCTGGACGTACTATCAAGATCACAGAAGCCTCCATTCGAGAAGATTTATTATTTGCTGATGAAGATGGGGCTATTAGATTTGATAAGCAACTGATTTGGGATTCTTTTAGGAATTTTGGTTATGAAGGTTCTTTGACTGAACAAACTTTTAAGAAGGCTTTATTCTGTTCTCAATGGAAGTTTTTGATTCATGTTCTGCTCCATTGCATAAGTTCTAAAAGTACTTCTTGGGAGCAGTTTGGGTCAAACATTGCATCTGCAGTAGTTGGTTTAGCTACAGGCAGGGTATTTAACTTTTCACGGCTAATTTTGGATGGAATGTTATCACATATATCATCTGGGGCTACTTGGTTGATGTATCCAAGGTTCATACAGGTTTTCTTGAATAAACAATTGGCTGATGTTCCTAAACCTACTGCTTTACTACCTGTTATTGTGCAACAAGCCAAAATTTATACGTTCATGGCTAGGCGCAGTGATTTGTTCAGAGGTGGAGATATTCCTTTAACTACTTCTATGATGGAAGTTGTTCAAGCTGTACGTGCTGAAGAGAATGAAGACAGTGAAGGTACTGCATCTGCACAGGGTACTGCTTCACAAAGTGCTGCTTCACAGGGTACTGCATCTGCAAGTACTGCTTCTCGTGAAGGTACTGCTTCCTTACACGGTGATGATTCTTCAGGTCCTGAGGTTCAAGCAGAGATTGAGAGAACACCTACTCCATCTCCTCATCCATTTGTTTCTGGTTCAGAGGAACATTCGCAAGTTCAAGGTGATGCTCATTCTATACCTCGTGAAGGTCTAACTATGGACAACTATGCTTTGACAAAGGCGCTTGCTAGGTTGAACAAGACTGTTGAGCGACAAGCTAAAACTATTAGGAAGCTAAAGCGAAATTACTTCTGGTTGAGAAATTTTGTTAAACCCTATATTCAAGGCTTCAATTTATGGGTTAAGGAGGAGAACAAACGTCGAAAAGCACTTCGTAAGGAATTACAACGAAAGAAGGTTCCTCAATCATCTTCTGTCCATTTGGGGAGGAAATTTAAAGAACAGAAATTGAAAGAAGATGATAAAGAAGATGATAACAAGGAGAGTGGATCTCAAAGTACTGAAGAATTGGTTCATATTGAAAGTTCTGAAGAAAAGACTAAACCTCAAAGTACTGAAGAACTAATTATTGAAGATCAAGGTACTGAACATGAAAGTACTGCTTTTCATGAAACTATCAGACAAGAAGTAATAACTCCAAGGGTTTTGAATTTTGAAGAAGAAGCTGGTCCTTCTACAGTTGTTATAGAGGAAGAGGAGGAACCTAGATTTAAACCCGTACATTCACCAAGTGATGATGAGTTAGTTGCTACAATTCTTGATCTGTCACAACCAAGAGGAGGTGTTACTATTAGAGAAGCACAAGAAGAAGAACAACCAAAAACTGATCAACCTGCAATTGATCCAAAAGACAAGGGAAAAGGTGTTTTGGTTGAAGTTAAGAAGAAGAAACTTACTTTGGCAGAACTTAGAGCATTTGAAGTTGCAAGGAATGAAGCTGCAGCTAGAAAAGTTCAAGAAGAGATAAATGCAAAAGATAGAGAAGAGCAAGAAGCTCAAGAAGCTCTAAATAGAGAAGCAGCTCAAAAAGTACAAGATGAATTGGATGCTGAAGCTGCTGAACCTTTACAGTCTCCAACACCTGTTAGATTCATGACAAGAAGACCTAATTTAGCTAAAGAAAGGAATGCAATGATGGCATATCTTAAAAGTAGAGGATTTAAAGGATTACAGAAGCTAAATTATGTGGATATGAAGAGGTTATATGATGCTGAGAGAGAAGCTTATAAGAAAGATGTTGCAGGCATCAAAGACTTTAGAGATGAAGCTTTTTGGACTGAAGCTGAAAGGAAGAAAAGCTTAAAGAGGAAAAGAATAACTGAAGATACAGATGTTCAGTTTTCAAAGAAAGAGAAGGTTGAATTAAGATCTGAGACTAGTGATGAATTGAAGAATTATCTCAGAGTGGTAGATTTTGATTATACAGATGAAGATAATGACATGAAGATGAACAGATCAAAGATCAGTGCTTTCAAAGTTGAGAAATCTAAGAATGGAGATTACATGGTTTTTCACAAAGAAGATAAAAGTTTCAGAGTTTTTAAAAGGCTATGGGATTTGCTGCATATAATAGACAGAGTAGATCTATTCTACTTATATCATGCTATGAAGACTTATTTTGAAGATAATCCATTAGAAGGGATTGGATTGGTTTTACAAGGGGATCTCATAACCATGTGGGAAACTGATGAAATGAGTACTGATGATATTTGGAAGGATCAAGAAAACTGGGAGATAGTTTGCTGGAGATTCTTTGGAGAATCTGGAGTTCATGTCTTGGAACTGGAAAATGGTATATTGATTCACATGTTTGCAGAAAGAAGATACCCTCTTACAGTTGATCTCATGAGAAGAATGCTTGAGCATGGATTGGAAGTAGAAGAGGCTGATGAAATTGCTTGCATGGTTATCAATTTGCTTATAGACTGGACTACCATTGCTGAGGATGATCTTTAACTGGTATGAAGTTTATTTGAATATATACTTTTTGATATATCAGTACTTTTATTCAAAGTACTGCTAGTCAGACAGTACTTTCATCAAAGTACTGTTTGCTGCATTAAAACCAGTTAAAAGAATTTTAGAAGCAACCTTTTGCTAAATAATAAATATTTTCTGAAATAAAGGTTGAATAAATGGTTTTTGTGATGATAACATCAATAGGTTATCAATCCACCATGGTTACAAAAGGATTGACTAATCCATGAGCAAACGGCTCTGGTAAAGATATATCAAATCCGTTTTTAGTTGACAACTTGCTAATAAGTTGGATGGTTATCAACTCACCATATCAGTAATGTGAAGAGTTGGCTAGCCCACAAGAAATGGCTTGTGGTAAAGGCAGTGGAAAAACCATTATTGGTAATTAGTTCACCATTAGATAAAAGAACTAACTAGTCCAGAAGGGTACAGCTTTTGGTAAAGACAAAACAAATCTGTTGATAGCTGGTGGTTTGCTAAAAATCATATGGTTATCAATGTACCATGGTCTTACACACCAAAACATTTGGCTACTCCAAAGATAATGGCTTTGGTAAAGAGTTCTAAATCCATTGAATTTTCAATGATTCACTTAGATGTGATGAGAATAGTATGCAACTTAAACTGAATTATTGTACAAACTGTCATATGTTACTGTGTTGCTGAAAAGATGGAGATTGCTGGATGCTGCTGTGAAGAAAACAATTCTAAGAGATACTTTGACAAAAGCACAGATTCTACAGAGATATAATCTAAAGACTAAAGAACAATCCATTTTAAAGATGAAGCTGTTAAAGATATATTCACAAAGGAACTTGAAGTCAAGCAAGTAGAATTCAAGTTAGGGGAGGATTGTTGGGATATGAAAGTGCTGAAGATATCAAAGTACTGAAGATATGGAAGTACTGTAAGCTGCAAAGTACTGGAAGAAGTTAAACAGTCAAAGTACTGCTAAAGACAAAGTCAAAGTACTGCAGATAAAGTCAAAGTACTGCTAGATTAGAAGAACTGTTATATTCGTTTATGGAAAGTATTGTATTCCATGTTTAGATTACTTGTCGTACAAGGTTATCAATTGTAAACCGACTAGGATATCCTTGAGCGTATAAAAGGACTCCTAGATTGGCATTAGAGGTACGATTTCAGAAAAAGAATTTTAGAGTTTACGAATTAAGAGTTTAGAGAAAAGTTCGAATATCTTAGAGTTGTATTAGAGTATCTGCATATTAAGCAGATTTAGAGTTTTATTAATAAAGTTTCTTTTTAGCTTTGTTAAGTAAATTCCGCGTACTTAATAAAGATTGCTCAGTGTTTCTTTGTTAATAACTTAGGATTTATCCGAGGTTATTAAACCTTAACAAGCTAGTTTAGTTTGATTAAAGTATATCGATCCAACAGTAAGTTTCCAACTTTTCAAGTTTCAAGTCATTTGCATATTTTGCTTGTTTGAGTTTCTGTGATAATCATTAGTGTACACTTGTTCACATAGTTTTATTTAGGTTATATAAACTTAGAGTAATCAAGAAATCAGTATGGATTAGTGGTAATCTCAATTTAACTTGTTTAATATGTTTTAATGGTGTGTTTGGATTTACTTCTAAACCTGTCTTAGAGGTGTATGTAGTGTTTAAAGCTTGTTGCTTCATGTTTGTTTAATCATTTGAGACTCACTTGAGTCATTCCCTTGTGCCTACTAAGCTTTAAAGTCAAAATCACAATCTTTCTGTCATTTCAGCAAATCTGTGGAGATTTTGAATTATCAAAAGTTAGTTTTGTGTTTAGAATTCATAAAGTAAGTTTGCAATAGCTTCATTTAATCTTATAACATCATTTTCAGTCCAGTATTTGATCTTAAATCTCAATATAGTCAACTTAATCACTGTCATTAAAAGTCAAAACTGTCAAAAAAATCTGGTTTTTGCTGAACTTGCAGCCTCTGCATTGTGTTCATTTCAGCCTTTCATGACCTCATTTTTGGTTTAAGTATAGTTGGCTAGGTGGTCTTCATGTCCACATTTCTGGTTTTGGCATTAGCTTATTGAATTAGCTTATAGATAAGCTCAAGCTTTGTATCTGTCTTACTGTTCTGCATCAGCAGTTAGCACCACCATTTTGCAGCTTTTTGTTTTAATCATTATCTTCTTCAATACTAGTCCATATTAGCTGTAACTTTGGATTTAAGTTCTCTGCTAGGTTGGCTTGAGAGCCATGTTCTTAGTTTTCTCTTTAGCTTATTGGATAAGCTGAGGTATAAGCTCAAAGTTGCCCCCTCAGTTTCTGTTTTTAGTCTATAGCTTATTCATCAAATCATTGCAGAGTGCTAATCAGAGGTTTTAGCTTGTTGTTTTTTGTTCCATTCTAGTCCTTTTAGCTTATTATTGCTTCCTTATCAGTTTGGTACCCTTTGGACTCCATTTGCTTAATTTAGTGCTTATTTCAATAAGCACTTTCATATCAGTTTCTATATCTTGCAAACAAGCCTATGTTTTTCCATTTTTCCTAGCTTCCTAGTATTATTTTAGACTTTTCCTGAAATTTTCAGATTTTTCTGAGTTGTTTTGCTATTTTTCTTAATTTAAATTAGTTTTTAATCCTTTTTAAATAGCTTTTAATACAAATAAATTAGAAAAAGCTTAAAAAAATATGTTTTCTATTTTCTTAGGTTAAGATAAATATGAAAGTAATAAAAAGTATTTTTCCATATTTTTCTTAGTTAAATTTGTATTTTTAAATAATTTAATTAGTTTTAAATAGTTTTTAATTAATAATAAATACATAAAAAGTCTAAAAAATATATTTTCAGTTTTAAAATTAGTTTTATCATATTTTAGATTTTTCTAAGTCTTAATCTTATTTTTCTAATCTTATTTCATATTTTCTTTTATTTTAGAGTATTATTAAATAGTTTTAAATAGTTTTTAATTAATAATAATTAATTAATTAGTTATAAAAATAATTTTCTTTTTCTAAAAATTTTCTCATATCATTAGGTTTGTAAAAATGTATTTTTCATATTTTTAGGATTTATCTTGTGTAATTTTCACGTTTTTATTTGTACGTTTACGTAATTTTAATTTAAACGTAAGTTTTTAGTTTTAAGTTTTAAACGTTCATCACTTTAAATATAGTGATAGCGTTTATTTAATATCTTTTATCTTTTTAATTTTCTTAATTTGTATTTAAGTCGCTTTTATTTATAACCTTTTTCAGTAGTGTAATTATCATATCCAAATCCTTTCTGATCACTATCATTAGTGATCATTCTATCGTCTGATCAAGTGTTTAACGCACCATTGAGTCTCCGTGGGACTTAACGACCCGGGAATTCAATCTATTCTCCAGGACTTCATTGCATTTGTGTCTGAGCAGTTTTAAGTCTGTTTAGACTTGACGGTTTAGCATAGATCAGTAATGAATACGTAAAAATTTGTAAAAATTACGAATTTAAATATAATAAAAATATATTCAAATTCGTATTAGGCCTCAAAACTTATTGGACTTTTCACCACTTAAACCCAACTTGTTAACGGGCCTTATAACCGGATCAAACTTACACTATTTGGGCCTCGTTATTTTATTCGAGCCCAACGGATTAATACTACTCTTGGGCTAGTCCTTGAACACATCCAACTCACCTAGCCCAACACCATATCTATTTTATTTTGGGCCCTTGCCGGTTGTATCTCTAGCCCAACACGTTCTTTTTCTTTGTGTTTCAAATGAGTAGCAAATGTAGACCAAAGGCATGTACCTTGTTTTCTCTTCTGTGAGGTCAAACGTGGCCAAGAATGTGAGAAACATACAAAAGCAAACAAGAAACCTAACCAAACCTATGACTAACAAATAAAAACCAAAACATATCACATTTGGGATGGTCTTCTTGCGTGTGTACATGATCAAAAGGAGACAAGATCACTTTAGCCACCCTAATACAATTAAAATAATACCCTAAGTTAAACACAATACTACTCTAACCCATTTTGACCAACTTGACTTCCTTAACCAATGGATTTTGTGTTCCCTTGACTTGACTAGGCAAACAAACGTGCCCCTTTCCTAGCTGCCATCACTCCCACACTTAGAAACATACACAAACATGACCAAATTCAATGGACACATGTCTATTATTGCCTAAGACCAAGTAACCTAAGATTAAAGAAATAGTAGAAGCCATGCTTGTATCTCTTTTAAAAAAAAAACACATGACCAACACACATAACATTCATCTTGTCACTCACAAACTCTCTCAACTTACACTAAAAGAAATCAACCACTGTGGAAGTCGAACTAGGATAAGAAAGCATTGAAGGGTTAAAGCTAGGAGAAAGCTTGGGTTAAGATCGGTTTAGTTCTCTTGGCATCTCACTTCTTGTTCGAGTCTCACACCCCTCTCATCCTAGTAAGTACCTAAACCTATTTCGACTCGTAATGTTAATTACATATCGTACTTAACTCATTTCATGTAGTGACTTGCTAAAATGAAATACATATCGAAACTTCTTAACTAGGTAACTTAACAACATAACTTGAAATAAACTCTCGTGCCATGTTCGTTTGATTATGAGTCATGTTTCGGTTAAGTAAAACTTGTTTCGTCACTTGAAAAACCATGGCACATTAGAACTAAAATGCTTAACTAGTTGAGAAGAAGAAGAAATGGAAACAAAAATAAAACCATGCATGTCTCGACATAACTCAGTAGCATGTTTACTTAAAAACATAACGCAGAAGCTTCACTTTAAATAGCATGTAACGTAGAAATAAAACACAAAAAGAGCCTAGCTCAGTTGGTAGGCGCGTTTGAGTTTTAGGCAAAAGGTCCCGAGTTCGAAACCCTCCTATGGCACTTTTCCTTCCTTTTTATTTTACAACTATCACCCATTGACAGATTTAACCCCTCAACTTCAATCAAATAACTATTTAACTAAATATGAAGTTTGGTTCTAAAATTGTAAAAATCCAATATTTATTTTATTACCTTGCAAAAACAGTTTTTATAGGGACCAAAAGCGTCAAATCTGGAAACTTTAAGCATATGATATTTATGGGTAAAAAGTGTCATTTTCTAAAAGTCCAAGGACTAAACTCGTACTTTTTGTAACTCGAGGATAAAAAGTGTAAATTCGGGAAAAGTTTAGAAAAACTTATAAACCCATCCTAATTACGTAAAAACAAGTATTTTGATCTTATGAGTATTTTATTTCAGATAACGTTAAAGGTATTACTTATATATATATATATATATATATATATATATATATATATTATAAGATTATAATTATATATATATCAAATCCGATAAAACACACGGGGAATTCATTCAAATACGCTAAAATACTCAACAAATCTATTAAGATCACAACGGGAAAACATTTCACTTATGCGTAAGTGAGGATAATTAATTAAGGCAATGTAGCACATAAATTAACTTAAAACGTTAATCTCGACCGCACACTATTGGATTAGACAATCCAATGATCTATTGAATAAGAATATTCAATGCTCTATTATTTTGGTCGCGAACCAAAATGCTCATTTACTGAGATTCGCCATCTCATCATTTTAGGTTTCGAGTTGGAACCTCCGCTACATTGTGCTTGATCTTTTTGTGCGTGTGCATTATCATCAAGGTGAGTTCATAGCCTCGCTTTTACTTTATTTTTATAAACCCCGCGAGGGAGATACATGCTCTAAACTAGAACACAAGGTTTTTCATAAATGCTTGATCTTCTTGATTATTGGTACTGCCTAAGTTGTTAGCCACAAGTCCCCTGATCATGAACCATTAGTCACCGCGAGTGAACGTAGATATCGTGAATAGTACTATGGGGAATAACGAACCCCGTTTCGGTTATAGAGAAATAACCGGGGCGCACCATATCGAATTTCTTTAGGTAATTGGCTATTACCTCCTTTGGGGCATACTTTCGTACACTGGTAATTCGGTGTATGCAGTTGAGTCTTGGTTTCATGAGCTTAGCGCATAATAATCTGTGATATTTTTCTTATGATATTGTTAGTTTACAATGATCATGATCTTATACTTGTGTTCAACTTATTTTAAACCTATGGACTTCACTCAACAATTTTTGTTGACCTTTTTAAGCATGTTATCTCAGGTAATCAGTGAAGATTATGACCAAGGTGCGGAACGGGGCATGGCAAGGCTTATCTGGTGGTGTAAATCATAAAAGTTATCATTTCTTTCAAACTCATGATCTTTCTTTTGGGAAAAACACTTGATCTATTTACAATATTTTGTAACAAACTATGAGTTTTCGATGAATGATAACTATTTTAATAAAACGTCTCTTTCGAGTCGTTTTCTATAATTTTTGACTATGATCTCCATTCAAGTAACACCCGAATTAGTCTTCCGTTGTCATTAAGATTTTCGGGGGTGTTACATGCTTTGTCTTGGAATGATACACAGGATTCTTCACAATACAAATAGTACTCTCATTATCAATATTGATAGGAGTATTCTTAAAATTGAATCCATAATCCAAGAGTTGATTTTGCATCCACAAAACTTGACCTCAACAACTTGCAGCAGCTACATATTCAGCTTCAGTAGATGATGTTGCTGCAATTGTCTGCTTCTTGCATTGCCAGGAGACTAACCTTCTACCAAGATATTGGCATCCTCCAGTTGTGGATCTTCTATCATAATTATCACCTGCATAGTCACTATCTGAAAAAGCTTCTAAGTGAAAAGGTGACTCTTTAGGATACCACAACCCCAACTTAGGTTGTTGTTTCAAATAACAGAATATTCTTTTTACTGCATTCAGGTGAGAGATCTTTGGTGTGACTTGATATCTTGCACATAGACAAACTGCAAACATGATATCAGGCCTTGATGCAGTAAGATACATAAGAGAGCCAATCATAGATCTGTATAACTTGACTTCAACATACTGTCCATCTTCATCTTTACCCAATGAATTGATAGATTTAATCGGTGTAGTAACAGCCTTCATACCATCAAAATTAAACTTCTTAAGTATGTCTGAAACATACTTGTCTTGGCTAATGAAAATTCCTTCCTTGGACTGCTTAACCTGAAGTCCTAAAAAGAATGTTAACTCTCCCATTGAACTCATTTGAAACTCCTTCTGCATCAGCTGCTCAAACTCCTTAACCATAGACTGTTTGGTAGCCCCAAAGATAATATCATCAACATACACTTGAACTAACATGATATCCTTCTTGTCTCTCTTGATAAACAAAGTCTTGTCAATAGCTCCCCTTCTGTATCCATGTTGTAATAAGAATGTAGAAAGCCTCTCATACCAAGCTCTAGGTGCCTGATGAAGACCATATAGAGCCTTAACCACCTTATAGACTTTGTTTGGATGTTTAGGATCTTCAAAACCTGGAGGTTGTTTCACATACACCTCTTCTGTAATAGTACCATAAAGAAAGGCACTCTTGACATCCATCTGATAGACTTGAAAACCCATATAAGAAGCAAAAGCAAGAAAGATTCTAATTGCTTCAATCCTTGCCACAGGAGCAAATACCTCATCATAATCTACCCCTTCCTCCTGTCTATAACCCTGAGCAACTAACCTTGCCTTGTTTTTGATAACATTGCCTCTTTCATCTCTTTTAACTCTAAAAACCCATCTGGTTCCAATAACTCTCTTCCCATCTGGAAGATCACATAAAACCCAAACTTCTTGAAGTTTAAATTGAAGAAGTTCTTCCTGCATAGCTTCAACCCAGCTTTCTTTAGTCAAAGCTTGAGCAATATTCTTGGGTTCCTCTTGAGAGATGAAACAGGTAAATAAGCAGGTTTGATGGTCCTTATGATTTAGCCTGTTTTGTTTATACACAAAGCTAAGTAAAGCATTATGAGGTTTTGTGAAACCTTTAGCTTTGTGTCTTGTCATAACTCCAGATGTAGAAGGACCAATGATTTGATCAGTAGGATGATTCTTATGAATCCGTAAAATAGGAGACTGTGAAACTTCATATGTATCATCCAAGTTAGTATAATCAGCACCTTCATTGGAATCTGTGAAAATACCTTCATCTTCAAGCTCATCATCAGTTTCTTCTAACCCAGGCATGGTAGGATCATCCAAATCATCTAAAGTACTGTCAACAGGTGCAACAGTACTTTGATCGAAAGTACTGTCCAAAGTACTGTGAGAGTACTCTGTAGACTTGTTCTTCTTCTTTGCCTCTTCATAAGCTCTCCTTTGTTCATCAGTGTAAGAATGTGCTAACACATCTTGAAGAAGCATCTGATTAAGTTTCTCTTGAATAGATTGATCCTCTGCAGATAATGAGGATTTTGGTGCAACAGTACTTTGTTTTGGAGAATCAGTACTTTGCTTAGGAACATCAGTACTTTGTTTTGGACTTGCAGGATCTTTATCAGGAACAGCATCAGGTCTAATATGAATATCATGAACAACATATTGAATATCTTCTTCATTATGCAAAGGTTGATTTTCTTCTCTAACAGGAACATAATTCATCGAAGGAGATAAAATCTCAAGATCAAACATCCAATCAGGACCCTTTCCTTTCTCATTGTCTTGATCTTCTAGAAACTCAACATAAAGACAATCTTGAATCTTCTTAGTAACTCTGTTGTAGACTCTAAAGCCTTTACTGTTAGTACAATATCCCAATAAGTAACCTTCTTCAGACTTGCCATCAAACTTCCCTAGATTATCAATGGTGTTCAAAATAGTAAGAGGGCATCCAAAAGGCTTCATAAAATGAATGTTGGGTTTATTGCCCATCAGCAATTCATAGGGTGTCTTCATCTGTGGTTTGGTGACAGAGACCCTGTTAAGTACATAGCATGCAGTACTTACAGCTTCTGCCCAAAATTGAATAGGGAGATGAGAATCTGCTAACATGGTCCTTGCTGCTTCAATCAAGGTCCTATTCTTCCTCTCTGCAACACCATTTTGCTGTGGTGTTCTAGCAATACTAAACTCCCTTTTTATGCCTTTATTTGCACAAAAGTCATCCATAGGCTTGTTCCTGAATTCAGTTCCATTGTCACATCTAATACCTCTAACCTTGAGTCTTAATTGGTTTTCAAGTGCTATTATAAGAGTTTGAATAGCATCAAAGGTATCATCCTTAAAGCCCAAAAAGAAAACCCAACTGAATCTACTACAATCATCAGTAATAACCAAACAATACTTCTTCTTATTTAAACTTGCCACAGAGACAGGTCCAAATAAATCCATATGTAACAGCTCCAATGGTTCTCTAATAGTTCTTTCATCAAGCTTCTTACAGGAAGCTTTGTGTTGTTTACCCTTCTTGCATGCCAGACAGGATTGATCATTCTTGTAAGTCTTTGAAGGTAAACCTCTAACTAAATTGCCTTTGACCAGTTTGTTGATGTTCTTGAAATTCACATGGCCCAATCTTCTATGCCATTGATGTGCCTCTTCAGATGTTGCTTTAGCCACCAAGCATGTGGCTCTTCCATAAGAATGTAGACTCTTCATGTCTAAACTGTACACATCATTTGTCCTTGGTACTCTAAGTACTACCAAGTCATCATCAACAGGTTTGAAGTCAGAAGAAAGGATGAGACATTCTGTGTCCGTGAATAACACAAGATGCTTTTTATCACAAATTTGAGAGACTGACAACAAGTTGAACTTTAGCTCCTTCACATATCTGACATTCTCAAAATCGATTCTTCCTGCTTTAATTGTTCCTTTCCCAGTAATCCTTCCTCCATTTGGATCATTCCCAAATGCAACTTTTCCTCCACTAATATTTCTAAAATCAGACAGGATCTCTTTATCGCCTGTCATACTTCCAGAGCAACCACTATCCACAATAAGATGATCTTTAAGCTCCTCTTCTGGGTTGCCCTGCACACAAAGAAAAGAGTTAGAAACTTTTAGGAACCCAAGCCATTACTGACTTGTGTTCCCCTTGAGAAGTTACAAACTCAAATTCTTTGAGTATGTAATTCTCACTATCTTTCAAATGATGATCCAAAATTATCTTTTGATGTTTAGCATGTGGATTTTCAAAACTCTCTGGTTTTTCAACATAAATTTCTTTCACCAGATTATTAGCATTTTCTTTTGACACAAAAACATCTGATTCACTTTTTGTTGAACGTACTGTATGTCCCTCAGCAGTACTGTCCCTTTTAATCCATTCAGTTTTAACAGGTGGTTCTTGTGATCTAGATCCCCTATATGAATTGTGATACCTTCTAGGTTGATAGTGAGATCTCCTAGAATTTCTATCCCAAGTATGGTTTTCAGTACCTTGTCTCTGAGCAGTACTTTGAAAAGTACTGTGAGATACTGAAGTTCTTCTCTGATGTGGGTATCTATGATCTGGTGTGAAGTTTCTGTGATTAACCCTATTAGAATTAGTCCAAACTGGTTTGTGCTCTCTAGGTCTCTGGTTGTTAGACTTATTCCTTGGAAACTTGCTTAGATATTCTGAGTGTTTGTCACAATCTTTGATTAAGTGAGTAGGACTATAACACACAAAACACAGTTTTTGACCCATATGACCAAAGTGATTTCTTCTATGTCTATGCCCAAAATTATTTTGCCTTCTTGATGACTGATAAAATCTGTTTTGACCAAAATTATCCCAAAAAGGTTTAGCAGTACTGTTTTGAAAAGGTTTTGCAGAAGGTACTGCTTGTTGAGCAGTACTTTGATTTAAAGGTACTGCTGGATTTTGAACATTGTTTTCAACAGTTTCTTTGGGTTTCTCAGACCTAGATTGAGCAACAAGCTTCTTCCTAAATTCTAGACTATCTACTCCATAACGAGAAACATCAGGCCTAGAGGGGTGATGACTGATGGGATGAGGAACAGCATGATAACCATTGTCTTTCTTATATTCAGGAGGTGGTTCACTTACTGAGCCCTCATTACTAGATGAATCTAAATAGTTAATGAGCTCATCATCACTAGTGGTTATGTCCTCAAAAATACCATCATCCTGATCACTAGGTTGGTTTTCATCTACATTACTAAAGTCCATTCCAAATCCTAAGCCTGTTCTAATGTAAGCCCTTCTCTGTTTTTCAACATAAGCAACATGGGACAAGCCAGACTCTCCCCAAGCAGCAAACTTAGCTAACAAATCATCTCTTTCCTTAGTTAATTTCTCAATTTCAGCAATTTTACAGTTTAGTTTCCATTCACTAAGTTTTAACTGGTAATCCTGTTGTTCATACTTTTCAGCCCAAGCCATTTCATTATTTTCATGTGTTATGATTTTAGCTTCTATAGACTCTAAAGTGATTTGATAACCTGCTACCTCAGACCTAGCCCTAATACAATTATCTCTTTCAATCACATAACTGTTAAGTAATTTTTGATAAAACTCATAACAGTTTGAGCATACCTCAGAGATAGGAGACTGAGTTGGTGAAGTAGCCACCATAGCAAGAAGAACAGGATCATCTTCACTTTCTTTGCTCCAATCAAATCCTCCAAAGCCATCATCAGATTCCAAAGCAGCATGTTCAGATTCTTCATCAAAAGCAGTGCTCCAGTCCAATGCTTCCACTGTGTCTTCAACTGTATCTTCCACTGCTACCATACAGTAAGTCACTGGTTCATCATCAAACTCTTCACTCCAGTCAACTTCCGATAAATTTTCTTGAGCAACCAAAGCCTTTGTTTCAGTTATTGGAATTTCCTTGAGCTCAAGTTTAGGCTTCTCAGATGTTCTGTTTGCTTGATACTTAGCAAACCTGCACTCCCTTGCAAAGTGACCAGTCTTTTGACAATTGAAGCATTCAATTTTAGATTTGTCAAAAGTTATTCCTTGTTTTGGTTTGAAATCAATATTTTTGCCTGTCTTTTTCATGTACTTTTTGATCCTTGCAGTGATCAAAGCAACTTGCCACCTGATATCAATTTCTTCAAGTGCATCTTCTTCAATCTGTTCTAGATCCTCTTCATAAGTGACAGGTAAACTTGCTTGTTGTGCAAAGAAGGAGCACACAACTTCATCTGAGTTCAAAGTGGTAGATGGTGGGGCCTGCTGAGCATATGATGGGGGATTGTAAACAGCCGTACTTTGAGAAACAGTACTTTGAGGAGAAGCAGTACTTTTGAAAGTACTGCTCTTCTTTTCAGATGATAGAAAAGCAATACTATGCGATTTGGAATTGGGTTGACCACTCATCTCATGTTCATACACCTTCAGTTGATGATAGAGATCATCAAAGTCCATAACATCCAATCCTTGTTGTCCTCTTATCATAGTAGCAATCACATGCCATGAAGATGGCAAACTCCTTAGAAACTTCAAATTAGCATCCTCAACTGATACTTGAGCCTTATATAATTCCAACATGTTGAGGAGATTCTGAAACCTATCATATGCAGCATCAAGACTCTCTCTTTCTCCTACTGTGAATGTTTCAAACTGTTGTTTCAGCAAGTTTCTGTGCATCTTCTTAGAGGCTTCATTCCCTCCAAATCTGGTCTTGAGAGCAGCCCAGAGCTGCTTGGCATCTTTAGCATCATGAAACTTGAGAAGATGTCCATCTGGAATGGCAGATAAGAGAATGTTTAGAGCCTTCTCTTGATTCCTTATAGTTGCTTGTGGTAAGACTGCCTTTGGTGCTGTAGGTTGTCCAGGAACAACAATGGGATCTGAAACTACTTCATTCCCATTCACTATTACATTCCATAAAGCATGGTCTGTAATGGCAATATACTGCCTCATCTTCATGCACCAGAGATCATATTCTCCCTTTTTGATTATTGGAATTCTGAGTGAGGTAATTGAGGGTGGTGGAACAGCTTCAGTCGACATCTTTGAATATTGTTGAAGTAGGGTTTCTTCCTAGTCAGAGTTTCCACACAAGCTCTGATACCACTTGTTGGATCGATATACTTTAATCAAACTAACTTAACTAGCTTGTTAAGGTTTAATAACCTCGGATAAATCCTAAGTTATTAACAAAGAAACACTGAGCAATCTTTATTAAGTACGCGGAATTTACTTAACAAAGCTAAGAAGAATAACTTTATTATAAACTCTAAATCTGCTTATTATGCAGATACTTTAATACAACTCTAAGATAATCGAACTTTTCTCTAAAACACTAATTCGTAAACTCTAAAACTCTTTTTCTGAAATCGTACCTCTAATGCTAATCTAGGAGTCCTTTTATAGGCTCAAGGATATCCTAGTCGGTTTACAATTGATAACCTTGTACGACAAGTAATCTAAACATAGAATACAATTCTTTCCATAAACAAATATAACAGTTCTTTTGTTCTAGCAGTACTTTGACTTTATCTTGCAGTACTTTGACTCTGTCTTTAGCAGTACTTTGACTCTTTGACTTCTTCCAGTACTTTGCAGCTTACAGCACTTTCATATCTTCAGTACTTTGATATCTTCAGCACTTTCATATCCCAACAAAGACTAATAACAATTGATAAGATCGTTTATGAGCTCGGCTAGGGATCAATAACAAAGACTAATAACATTGTACGCAGCGGAATAATCAAAACAATACTTTGTTATTGAACAAGGTTTTCATCATCATCTCTATCACTAAACACTTTACTAATATTAGACGTTTATAGGAACACGTCTACTAACTAAACTAATAACCTAGGCGTTTACATGAACATACGCCTAGGACACACTAATCACTAATATACTAAATACTAACCTAGGCGTTTACATGAACATATGCCTAGGAACTAACTAACTAACCATCACCCTAGGCGTTCCCTAAACGCCTGTACACACACACACCTTTGGTGTTCACATCTTGACACACTATTAAATCTAATTCCCTGCCTCTCTTTATATACTAGAGAGTCTAGGGTTACAATTGACTACTAGGGACTAAATAATAAAGTCTTCTTTAACAAGTAAGTCCCTTGTTTTTCTTTCTTCATCAATTGTCTTCATAAATCCTTCATCTTTCATATTTTGTCATAATCAACTCAAATATAATTCTCAACAATTGTTGTATTTGAGGGTCGTTCGACCTGTTATTTTTACGCGATACATGTAGCATGATATGTTGTGATATGTGGCACTTTGTTAGTCATTTTGTGCGCAATAATGTAACAGGATTTGTTGTGATGACGTGCGTTTTAGAATGGTATGCTAAATGTAAAGTGGACAGTTCTTTTCTAACATTGTATGTGGTACTTTGATAGTCATTGTGCACGATAAATGTAATAGAATTTGTTGTGACATCGTGCGTTTTAGAATGGTATGTTAAATATAAAATGGGTACTCATGATTCGGCTCCTTTAGATGTTGTGTTCACTCTGCATATATCAAACAATTTGCATATATTTATAATAAAAATTGCTTAAGAAAACATTGTTCATATATCGTATACAGGCACTAATTTATAGCAACGCGCGAGTTGAAATCTTCATTAGAGCAAAACTATTAAAGCAAAACAGTTTATCTCATGTCCACTTTGTTGTATTCTTTACAAAAAGAGTTTTTGGTGACTTCAGAGAATCACGAGAATGTTGGATGACAATTCCTTTCCATCCTAAAAGTATTATCTTCCATGGTTGAAAAACTGATATTTAAAAAAAATATTGAATAAAAAGCATCGAGTATTTTCTTCATACGGCTGTGATTTTCTATCTCAAGAAGCCCGTGATTTAGTTTCGAAAAAGATTAAAACACACACTTCCATTAATTCTAACTAACGGCTGCCCACACGAGCAAGGAATTATTGATTTCTTGGTGGGAATTCTAAGTTGATATATTTTCATTTTAATCAATTCTGCATGAATATACATATACAAATGCATTATGCATAGTGATGTTATATTTAATTCTCAATAATGAGAATGTTTATTAATTCCATATACCTATTAACAACTCTCTGTTTTTAAATATATTCAAAGGGTTAGAAATGATATATTACTTTTAATGGATCTAGCCATTATAGTGATATCTTTTAGATACGTAAAGGGTTATAATTTGATTACAAGAGTGAATCATATATGCTTAATCAACTTGACAAATTTCCTATAGTTCATTGATGTATTCAATAAATTTTTTATACATATATATAGACACACATTTACAAAAACAAAATCTACAGAATTTCTTATAGATAATTCCATACACACATATATATACATGTTGGTTTTATGGATATAAATTAGTAGATGTGAGTTAGGATCGAACTCGAGACTATGGGATTGCACACTTTACGTATGAGAATTTAAAGTTAATAATTAAATATAAATGTTATATTTATTTATTTATTAAACGAAATGACTAACGGTCGTTAAATGTTTATGGAAAAGGATCAAATTGCAAAAGTTGGGAAGGTTCCGGAATCCCTTAAGGGGACTCCAAACCGATCGGCCATAGGGACAAAACAAGGAAAGAAAAACCAACTTGTTCACCAAGTTTGCTTGGGTATATAAACAAGGCTTGGGGTTTTATTTTTCCATCTCTTGTGCTCATAAGCTAAACCCTAAAATTGTTTGTGTGTATTTTCTTTGTCTCAAAACCGGTCGACATCCACAAGGGTGATCGATCCAAAGCTTTTCCACAAACCAAGTTATTTGTTTGATAAAAACTAGCGTTACTTTAATTCGGTTTAGTACGTGTGTACAAGAACATAGTAATAACATACTTTTGTTATTATCTTGGATTGAATTACAAAAAGGTAAGGGGTAATTCACATAATCCTAATTAAATCAAATTAGGGTTCATCCGTTGCTAGTTTGTGGATTTGATTCTTGTTCGGCTAGAATCAAGAAAAGGTACGCATATTCTTTTATGTTAATTAATTGTTCATTGATAAATCCTATACGCTTCCGCATTATTACTTTGATGTTTTGTGATTATTTATTTGAATGTCTTGATATATAATTCCAACAGTGGCATCACGAGTCATTGGTTTTAATGAGTAATTAATTACATAAACGCGTAATAAAACAAATACTTGTATGTTGTTTGACATGTTAATCTAGGGTTTATGTTTTATTTATGTTTTGGTCGATTTTTTTTTATGAATGGGGCATTCCCCTATTTTTTTTTAATGTCGACACATGTATAAAATTTTTAGGGTTTTGAAAATTGTTTGCTAACCTTATTAAAACCTAGAATTAATATTGATTACGTGATTAATTCATGAATAATTTGTTATGTGTCATGGAATTTTTATATGCGATCTTGTGACTTATTTGTATAAATTGTTATGATATCCATGATTATACATGCATGTTAGTCATGGATAAGTTGCTTTGATAATTGTTTAATTGTTGAGACATATTTAATTACGATAAATCTTAAATTGGGAAAGACTCCAATTATATATATTAATGCATCAATTATGTGCAATTTGGTATAATTTAATTAAGAGTTTACGCAATCGATTCATCGATGTATGTGGTTCACTTTCTATTGTTGTAGTGAAAACCCTAAATTAATATATACACTAATTTAACCTAGATATTGATTATTAATAGGGTTTTATCGAATAAGTTGCATGTGGCTACTTGTTTACATGTATAAATTGTTTATTATGTGCGCATTGTTTTTAGTAGTTTATTTTTTATTTGTTACTTGTTTGTTTATTATGTTAGACAGTTTTAAGCAAAGGGTAATTTTGAATAGAAAAATAATACGGACTAAACAATGGCGAAATTTGATTTGTTTTGGAAGAGTTAAGTTTTCAATAGTTTAATTGATTGGTGACTTTGGTACAATGACTGAACGGCTCACCCATTAGAATGAACTATAAAGGGGTTATTTAAGAAGTGCGCACAGTCACACTGAAAGGATGTCTAAGGTTATGCTTTTGCGCTTACCTGGTCCTCTGCCCTCTGTAAGTTCGAATGGAGCTACTTAGTAGGCCATAAAATGTACAAGCTCATCTTAAGGGCGAATTAGTTTTAATTCCATGCGCCACTTCGGTGGTAATTATCCGAAACACTAAGTGTTTACACTTATGCAAAAGTACGGTATAATGGACGATAATTAACACTAAATTCCTTGATTGGTGAACCCAATACCTCAGTCAAGACTTTGATAATTTGATATTTAAGAATTGGTAATAAAAAGATTTTTATTAAATTATGCTACAGGATGAATGCATGACATCTTTGTACATATTTGATTTGACCACATAAAATCAAAACTAGTACCCTTTTAAATTAAGAATATGCCATCTAATTAAAAGGAACACTTGAAGTTGCAATTTACGTCATGACAGTACTTGGCTAGATTGTGATGGAAAGGTAAATCTCTATGTAAAGCCAGACCTTACATGGACATATTTGTAGTTCTTTAAGTTAGACACTTAAGTTGAGTAGGAAGTGAGACCTGGACTCAATGGCATAAGATGGGGTGAAACATGTTTATATTTGCAATAGCGTTGGAAAATATAAATCCCATAATGATCTAGGAGTTGGAAATTGTTTGCCAATTAATGTTCGACAGATTACCTTATTATATGCGTTCGTTGCTAGCAGATCAACTGATGTAATGAACCTATGATAATTTGGATCCTAGTTTTCGAGAAAATTATATGGTTATATGTTTATATTACCGTTGGGTATATTTTATTTTCTTGAAAAATTGTATTATCGGAAATACTAATACTTGAACTTTTTTCTGTAGAAATGGCTCAAAATAACGATAACACTAACACTGCACTAAATTTTGCGTTCAAAAGTTTTTTTGATCGAGAAAAGTTCACTGGCTCTAAGAATTTCAATGATTGGCACCGCTCTTTGAGAATTGTCTGTAGAGTTGCTGACCGTTTGAAATATCTTTATGAACCTTGCCTTGCTGAACCAACTGGTCCTGAAGCTACTCAAGCTCAAAAGGACGAGTGGAAACTAGAGTATAAGCGTTATAATGATGTGGCTTGTCTTATGTTGGGAACAATGGAATCTGCTCTTCAAAAGCAGTTCGAACATTATTTCCCATATAATATGCTCAATGAACTTCGAACTATGTTTGAGAAACCAGCTGCCGTCGAGATTTATGACTTGACCGACGCGTTACATAGCTGTAGGCAAGGTGAAGGTAAACCCGTAAGTGCTCATGTGCTGGAAATGAAAGGTTACATGGACCAGCTAAAAGAACTTGGCAAAACTTATGATGATGACATGGCTGTGAATCTGATTAATCGATCCCTTAACAAGGATTTTAATGGTTTTGTCAGAAATTTCAATATGCACTGCGTGGGGAAGACAGTTATTGACCTACACGCATTGCTTATTGATTATGAGAAAGGGTTGCCTCAAACGGTTCCTACTGCCCAGGTACTTGCTATTCAGGGTGGAAGGATTAATAAGCCAAAACCGCAGCGTGCGAACAAAAAGAAGGGGAAGGGTAAGGGTAAGGTTGACAAAGGCAAACAGGTGATGGCCTATCAACCTCAACCCAAGAAGAACCCTACTCCTAGGAAGGATAATCCTAAAAAGGATCAAGCATGCCACCACTGTAAGAGCGTTGGGCATTGGAAGAGAAACTGTGCTCTCTATCTTGATGAATTGCGGGCAAATAAGATGAAGTATGAAGGGTCCTTGGGCGCCAGTACTTCTGGTAATTTATTTGTCATTGAATTATTTACTCTGAATCATAATAATTCTTGGGTATATGATACGGGCTGTGGTATTCACATTTGTAATACACTGCAGGGGTTTAGAGTGGAAAGGAAGCTTGCCTATGGGGAGCAATATCTGCACGTGGGAAATGGCGCACATGCAGCTGTTGAAGCCATAGGAACGTTTAGTTTAGTATTGCCTTCGGGTTTAGTACTGTTATTGAACAATTGTCATTACGCACCTTCTATAATTAGAGGTGTTGTTTCCTTTTCAGTTTTGTTGGATGATGGTTTTACTCATACTATTTCACGTAATGAAATTGATGTTTCTTTAAATGGTGTATTTTATTTTAAAGAAATTACTGTGAATGGTGTGTTTGAAATTGATGTGATTGGAAATGAATCTAACAATAATAATAATTCAATGTTTAGCATTAACAAGAAGATAAAGTTAGACTTGAATTCTTCTTATCTTTGGCATTGTAGACTTGCTCATATAGGCAAGGCTCGCATGCATAAGCTGCAACAAGAAGGGCTTTTGCAAAATATCAATGATGAATCATTTGATAAATGTGAGTCATGCATATCTGGGAAGATGACTAAGAAACCTTTTCATAGCAATATGGAGAGGGCTTCTGACCTACTTGGTCTTATTCATACTGATGTGTGTGGACCACTTAGACATGTGTCAAAGAGAGGTGCTAGCTACTTCTTAACCTTTACTGATGATTTCAGCCGTTATGGTTATGTTTATTTACTTAAGCATAAACATGAGGTGTTTGAAACATTTAAGGTTTTCAAAGCTGAAGTAGAACTGCAATTGGGAAAGAAGATTAAAGCTCTTCGATCCGATAGAGGAGGCGAGTATCTAAGCCAAGAGTTTAAAGATTACTTAGCTGAGAATGGAATTGTCCAGAATCTCACTTCTCCATATACTCCACAACAAAATGGTGTATCTGAGAGAAGAAATTGTACATTGTTGGACATGATACGATCTATGTTTAATCTTACCACTCTACCTTTATCCTTTTGGGATTATGCTTTGGAATCAGCTGTTCGCATTCTAAATATGGTTCCCACAAAGAAGGTTGATAAGACACCATATGAAATATGGCATGGTAAAGCTCCTAAACTGTCTTATTTAAAGGTCTGGGAATGCGAGGCGTATGTTAGACGTGACTCAGTAGATAAACTCCAACAAAGATCTGTAAAGTGTATCTTTGTAGGATACCCTAAGGAAACTATGGGTTACTACTTTTACTATCCAACTGAAAATAAAGTAATTGTTGCTAGGTATGGAGATTTTCTTGAAAGAGATCTCGTATCTCAAGAATTCAGTGGGAGAGTTTATGATCTGGAAGATGATCAAGAAGATGCATTACCTTCTGAAAACACTAACGTACTTCCGGTAGAACCTGATAGTCTGGGTCCTCCACCAGAAGTTGAAGTGATTCCCGTTCGTAGATCTGTAAGGAATATACGTGCACATGAACGTCTATGTCTTAACGTAGAGGTTGAGGAAACTATGTTAAGAGATCTTGGAGAGCCTACTAGTTATAAAGCTGCCATGGCAAGTCCTGACAAGGCTAAATGGCAGGTTGCAATGAATGGGGAAATGCAATCCATGAGAGAAAATGAAGTCTGGGTAGAGGTCGACTTACCTCCAAATGCTTCGGTGGTTGGGAGTAAGTGGCTCTATAAGATTAAGACTGACATGGATGGCAATGTACATGTCTATAAAGCTCGTCTAGTTGCGCAAGGTTTTACTCAAACTTATGGCATTGATTACGAGGAGACCTTTTCTCCTGTAGCGGACATTAGAGCTATTAGAATTCTCATAGCTATAGCAGCATACTATGATTATGAGATATGGCAAATGGATGTCAAAACCGCCTTCTTAAATGGTCGCTTAGATGAAGACATCTATATAAAGCAACCTGAGGGGTTCGTGAATCCACAATTTCCAAACCGTGTATGCAAACTTCAAAGGTCCATTTATGGATTGAAGCAAGCATCAAGGCAATGGAAAAAAAGATTTGATGAAGAAATCAAAAGGTATGGATTTATTCAAAATCTTGATGAGCCATGTGTATATCACAAAGTTAGTGGGAGTGATGTAATTTTCCTAATTCATTATGTCGATGACATATTAATTATGGGAAAAGACATTCCAAGTATGCAAAATGTTAAGGCATATCTTGGGAAGTGTTTTTCTATGAAGGATTTAGGAGAAGATGCATACATTCTGGGAATCAAGATCTACCGAGATAGGTCAAAGCGGTTAATTGGTTTAAGTCAAAGCGCTTACATTGATAAAATATTGAAGAGATTCAGTATGCAAAATTCCAAGAAAGGATATTTGCCGATGGAAGTAAAGCATGGCTTATGTAGCGATATGTGTGCTTCAACACCTGCTGAGTTGGCACGCATGCAGAAAGTTCCTTATGCTTCGGCTGTAGGATCTATTATGTATGCTGTGAGATGCACAAGGCCAGATGTGGCGTTCGCTCAAAACATGACTAGTAGATATCAACAGAATCCGGGTGAACTTCACTGGATTGCTGTTAAGCATATTCTAAAGTATCTTAGAAATACTAAAGATATGTTTTTAGTGTATGGTGGAAATCCAGAAACAGAGCTTGGTGTTACAGGTTACTGTGATGCGTCCTGGCAGTGTGATAAAGATGATACGAAGTCTCAGACGGGTTATGTCTTTGTCATCAATGGAGGAGCAGTTGACTGGAAGAGCAAGAAGCAGACTACGATTGCGATGTCTGCAACAGAAGCCGAATACATAGCTGCTTCGGAAGCTGCAATGGAGGCTGTTTAGATTGGGAAATTCATTTCAGGGCTTGGTGTTATGCCTTCAATTGAATCGCCTATTGATATGTATTGTGACAATTCTGCTGCAATCATATTTGCCAATGAACCTGGAGTCATAAAGGGCACCAGACATTTTCTACGGAAGTATCACTATGTTCGGAAACAAGTCCAGGAAGGTGAAATAAATCTACTGAAAGTTCACACAGATGATAACTTAGCTGATCCGTTCACTAAGGCTTTAGCTAAAGACAAGCTTGTAGGACTTGCCAATGGAATTGGACTTCGTTTAGCTAATAGTTTCATGCATAACTGTGATTAGTATTTGGATAAAGGATATTGTAAAACATTTATTATTTTGATGAAATAAAGTGTGGATTATGTTTATTTTCATTTATAATATTGTTGTCCTATATTTGCATGTTTAATCCGTGAGTAACTAAGTTATTCTAAATGTCCATTGTCGATTAATGATATGGAAGTATCATTAAACTAAGACAAATCTGAGAGATGTGGTAGAATATACTTGAAAGTATATTGATGAGAATGCATACCAATTTCAGATGATATTCAATGAATTGAATATAGGACTTA
This sequence comes from Chrysanthemum seticuspe, assembly GCA_019973895.1. Taxonomy (NCBI): domain Eukaryota; kingdom Viridiplantae; phylum Streptophyta; class Magnoliopsida; order Asterales; family Asteraceae; genus Chrysanthemum; species Chrysanthemum seticuspe. The sequence goes on along the minus strand of BPTQ01000004.1, from coordinate 91,257,742 downwards.
TCCCAACTACATAATTTACTTTGTGGATATTGTTATAAGTAAATTATGAATAGTTATCCTCAGACTTGAGATACCAGATAAGTGTCATGAATGTAGTGCATTTCTGTGGAGCAACTTAACGCTATACGTAACTGGTAGTCATAAGGGTTGTTTTCAGAAATGTTACAAAGTTTGTGGGTTATTCTTGTAGTCAAGATAGAATTTATTCCTTCAAATTTATTTGGAGTTTAATACTGCTGGGCCCCTCGTAGGGTTGACAAGATGTTTGTGCGGCCGCACCCAAATCTCCCCTAAATATGTTTAGATGATTCGGTAATCTTGGTCAATCACTTACAAATGAGAAACAGAATAGTTATATAAAGAATGACTTAATTCCATATCTGTATTTAACGTGGTATTAGAAACAAAAGGATAATAATAATGAGAAATCATTAAAAGGTTTTCCAGGAGCCTTGCTCGAGTTGTACTAGAGGCATCGAAGTGTTGCTAGACGCTAACCGAATGTGATCACTCTATTAAGATATATCCAAGTGGGAGCTGTTGGTTTTATGGATATAAATTAGTAGATGTGAGTTAGGATCGAACTCGAGACTATGGGATTGCACACTTTACGTATGAGAATTTAAAGTTAATAATTAAATATAAATGTTATATTTATTTATTTATTAAACGAAATGACTAACGGTCGTTAAATGTTTATGGAAAAGGATCAAATTGCAAAAGTTGGGAAGGTTCCGGAATCCCTTAAGGGGACTCCAAACCGATCGGCCATAGGGACAAAACAAGGAAAGAAAAACCAACTTGTTCACCAAGTTTGCTTGGGTATATAAACAAAGCTTGGGGTTTTATTTTTCCATCTCTTGTGCTCATAAGCTAAACCCTAAAATTGTTTGTATGTGTTTTCTTTGTCTCAAAACCGGTCGACATCCACAAGGGTAATCGATCCAAAGCTTTTCCACAAACCAAGTTATTTGTTTGATAAAAACTAGCGTTACTTTAATTCGGTTTAGTACGTGTGTACAAGAACATAGTAATAACATACTTTTGTTATTATCTTGGATTGAATTACAAAAAGGTAAGGGGTAATTCACATAATCCTAATTAAATCAAATTAGGGTTAATCCGTTGCTAGTTTGTGGATTTGATTCTTGTTCGGCTAGAATCAAGAAAAGGTACGCATATTTTTTTATGTTAATTAATTATTCATTAATAAATCCTATACGCTTCCGCATTATTACTTTTGATGTTTTGTAATTATTTATTTGAATGTCTTGATATATAATTACAACAATACACACACTCACACGGCAAGGAGTGAGTGAGAGAGAGAAATTCCTTGTTTATATTTATAGGTTAAGGATTTCTTCTTCCAATTATAGCCTTCTTTGAACTTTGCCTGCTATAGCTTACCGAAGCTTCTATCTTCCAAAGAATAATCTTCACCTACTTAGCCTTTGGTGGCAGTGAGACGTCTGAAGAGCGAAACATCAAACTTATACACGATTGCCCCTTGATCATTCTAACACATAGAAATGAAGAGAATTGATAGCTTTGATGAACAAGATCATGCACAAATTGGCAATACGGCGGAGAAAAACCCTAGCTTTCTGGGCCTTGAAGAAGAAGAAGAGGAGGAGGATGGTGATGAATTTGAACAAGTTGACCATAATTCAATTAGTGCAAGTAGACCTAAGAATGTTTCAACATCAAGCGATAGCACACTCGAAAGTGACAAGAAGGCTAGCTCAGCCTCCGGTTCTGTACGACCCTATGTTCGTTCCAAGAACCCTAGGCTCCGGTGGACACCTGAACTCCATCTCCGATTTATTCATGCAGTTAAAAAATTAGGAGGTCAAGAAAGTAAGTAACAATCAACCTATTTCTATGTGTTTCTTTGTTATATTTATCTAGTTCAGACCTTTTTATATTAGCTAAACATTGGATTTAAACAAAACATGCAAATTGTGTTGTATGCAGGAGCAACACCTAAAATGGTTCTTCAAATGATGAACATCAAAGGCCTTAGCATCTCTCATGTTAAAAGCCATCTTCAAGTAATTCCTTTTATCAATGTTAATTTTGATCCTAGCTGTCAGCTTATATATTTTTCATAATTTCTGACGGTTATATTTATCTAATCAGATGTATAGAAGCAAGAAGGATCCAAATCAAGGTACATAAAAGTTTAAGACATGTAACTCTAATTAAGAATTAGGGTCTTACATTCATTATTTTTTAGCGTAATTTTCTTTTTATATTTTAGCAAATTAATTTGTAATTGCTTATGAATGATGAGAATTTGTTTTGCAGCTGTTTCAGAACAAGGACTTCTTTATGCAAGTGATGATCATCATATTTACAACCTTAGCCAACTTCCAATGCTCCAAAGTTTTACTCAAAAATCAATTTCCAGTTTTAGGTACGGTTTTTTTAATCTTATGGATTAATTCTGATGAATTAAAGACTAGCTACTTTCAACTCAAATCTTTTTCTATAACAGTCTTTCAGATACTTTATGGAGTCACCACACGAATGTAGATTACAACCCTTGTATCAGTGGATTTAACCATGGAGTTTATAGTTCAAGAACAGAGAGATTAAGCTTCGATAAGAACAACATTTCTAGTTTGAAATGCCTGGAAACACATAATACTGAAAAATCTCAGTTAAGGTTATTCGGAAATGTTGATAGATTATCAAGAGATGATCAAAAGGATGCCAAAGATAAAGATAGAATCATCAACAATCAAGACAAAATGTCATTAAAAAGAAAGGCCGTTGATGAACAAGACCCCAAAAATCTTGATCTTGATCTGAATCTTTCGCTGAAAACCAAGACTCGAGAAGATGATGACACAAGTGACGATGAGGTCAATGAGAACGCCTTATCGTTATCTTTGTTTTCATCAATATCAACAAATAGCCCTGCTAATATTAGGAGATCAAAGAATGCAAAAATAATGGTTGGCAGTAGTAGTAGTACAAACCTAGATCTGACTTTGTGAAAGAAACAAAAGTCAGGCTGGTTAAGTGAGATTCTACAGGTACTTTATTGATATATTGTCCCATAAAGCATGTTGATAATGAACCGATTGTTTTTCAGCCTAGGATTCACTATTAACAAATGCAAGCGTCTACTTACATATGTTGATCATAGGTTGTATTTGATTCTACTTAACTAGTTTACGAGTTCCGGTATTATATGGGACCGAGTACGTGCCGTGCAGTGGTGTCTTAAATAGCACTTACACATATTTGATCGTTGGCTGTTAGAATGTACATTATAATTGTTAAAATGTCTTAAGTCGCCCTTGGTATGCATCTTAACATGCAATGGATTCTTTAAATTTATTTATTTTAACAACGTTATCATTATTATACAGTTTTTAGTTCTTTAGATAAATAAGGTGTATACGGATATTGATTCTATGTCGTGTGCAAGAAAAAAGTAAAGATAAAAAATATATTCTTGATCATTTGCATATTGGAGAATGCTAATTGGATCAAGATCGATGATTAGGTTTTAGCTCCATATTGGTTGATTTTAATATGATGTTGTCAGGGTTTGTTTTCTTGAGCAACTTAAAGAATTGGTCAATCTTTGAAAAGAAAGCAAAATTATTGGAAATATTACATATTTAAAAGGGAGAAGTCCAAAAATGTAACATGATAGCTTTGGTGTATCGAAATGCATAATGAACTAGTTTTACTCATATGTATAACTAAATTTCAAATTCATCTCAATATCATTAACTAGTTGACGTGTTACCCTTTTAGCACGTAAAACATTTTTTTTTTTTTTTTTTTTTTTTTGAAATATGCTTATGTGTCATTGTTAATATCCTATTTGTCGCGTCGAACGATGCCGTTCTGACTATGGTGTCGACCTACGGTGCAAAACAGTGTTTCACATTTATTGCGGCTACCGTTCCGGTTACTACCTATCCGGTGGTGCCGGTTTCTACGTATATACATACTTAATCGGTTCTAGATAGATCTTACTCTTTCACATTTATCTAGAAACCCTAGCTATAGTGCTCGATGTGCCGATACAGCCTATCACCGTCCGGTTTACACAGATCTAACTAATTTTTGATAGATATGAAATCTAAATTGCTGTTACGAGGTGAGCTTGACTTTATACGATAGTTTTTTTTTTTTTTTAAATAATTGAGAAAACTGTAGTTTATGGCTTTTTTAGGGTTAAATCTTCATATTTTAAAGATATTTGGGTGTTTACGTTTGGTTGTTTAACATTTACAACTGTTGATCATACAGTGACTTTTAGAAGTTATGTTTAGCTTTTTAGATGTTGATATCTTGAAGGCGTTTTGGTTGTTTAACGTTTATAATTGTTGATGATGCAAACGAGTGTTTATCGATAATTAAAAGTAAACACTGTGACTTTTAAAAGTTGAATAACGTAGGATTATTGTATGTTGTTGAGAAGTTAAAAGGCTTTAAGGTGTCAGGATGTTATGTTGCAGAGATTTAATGTTGTGGTTGACCCACATGCGCATTGCCGAAGTCTACTACTTTCGAGCAACTTATATGTGCTTAGGCCATTAGCTTCTATTTTTTTTGCTATTGATAATTTAAATCAGTGTTGCAAAAAAAAGTCTACAAGGCCGATTAATCACCGATTAGGTGCTACTAGGCCACCGACCTTACCGATTTTTTTAAGTCGTTCAAACAAATCGGTTAACAGTGGTTAATGGTCAAACTTGCCGAAACTTATTAATCTTGCTGAAAATACCCTAAACTCGTCGTAAATTAGTTTTAATCGCTTATAGTCACTATTCGTATCTATTACAAGATGTTTTTTTTTTAAAGAAAATCTTGCCAGAAATACAAAAACTCGTCGTAAACACCCAAAGCTTGCCAAAAATGTCAATACTATTTATCACTGATTCGCTGTTATTGCAACCCTGAACAAATGTAATCACTTATAGTCGCTGTTTATATGTATTACAAGATGTTTTTAAGGAAAATCTTTCTGGTAATACCTAAAACTCGTCGAAAATACCCAAAACTTGCCAAAAATGCCAATCCGATTAATCACCTATTAATCCCGCCTAGACCGATTACAAGCTACAGGGGGTCGACCGCCTCACTATCGATTCACGATTTTTGCAACCTTGATTTAAACATGCATACATTGATTGACAATAGTGGTGTTCATGTTCATGTTACATGTAGTGGGTGACATGTACCTAATGCACTAAGCACAACTAAGTTACTAGACAATGGTATCGTTTATGTTGATGATACATGTACTTGATGTGATGCGACCTTTTTTTGTAACCGCTTTGGCTGGCTACATAAGATGGAAGGACGTTTGAGTGCGACAGATGGTTGCATCTGCAACCTCCATTTTCGCAACCAAAGTATTACAGTGGGTAAAGACCCGTCCGTCCTCCACGGTGTTACTTAACTAACTAATAAACGTTTAAGACTACGAACTTTATAATGCTAACAAATACTCGGGGTGACCAAATGTTTAACATGGATTTACTAAATCCTAACAATCTCCCCCTAAGGGAGGTCAACCCATAAAATACATTCTGAATTCTAGCATTCTATTACATGTCTTTGTCCTTCTAGCTCGTAGTCTTTGAATCTTCAAAGTCTGCAATCTTTGTACTTCAAGTGGTGATCTTTGAACGTTCCTTGACTTGGTGATCTTTGAGCTTTCTTCGAGATCATCAACCACGGTAAAAATATGAATCATCACTTTGGTAATACCATAAAATGTATACTTTGGATGCTTTGTTGTTAATCTCTTGAGACGATGATGACCACATATTGCGTTATATCTTGGCAAGGTAACCACGTACACAATATGGTTGCAGCCATGAAATTTGTGAAAGTTATTTGGCAAGGCAGTCACACATACACCGTGGTTGCACATAATAGTTATGAGCCTAAACATTTTGCCAATCGCTCAAGAGAAATTACAGGTTCTAGATTATGTTTTTTTGGGTGTTATCCTAAGTTTATGTTAGGAATTAGAAATTCCATAGTGAAGAGTCGGTCACCCCAAATATAATCTAGCATAAGTTAGCTCGTAGACATATCGTTATTTACTGTTTTATTAGTTAGTTATTTAGTTTAGAGCAACACCGTGGAGGAAGGACGAGTCTTTACCCACTGTATGCCTGATCCACAGTCCGAAGGAGGACGTTTAGTTTGTAACTATATATACCCTCTACCTCCCAAGGTAGAGGGTTGGACCTTTCATTCATGTTAATCTAACCTTCTATGTTTTCTTTCACTTTCTCTCTCTAGAAAGGCTCCCACTTTCTCTCTCTAAAACCTCTAAATAATTCGACCATATTATTGTTTGTTATGTGTTTATGAAATCCAATATGTTACAATTGGTATCAGAGCCAGGTTAGATCATCTCTTACATATCTTTGGATTTCTAGTGGCTTTTAGGTGGTTTTTGAGTTTGAGAAAGTTTTGTGGTTTTTGCATCATTTGGTTGATTTCTAGTGTGAAAGTTTGGATTTTGATTGTACTTTTGTATTTAGGATCATCACAAGTGTTTAGGTTTTCATTTGGTAAGCTTGAATCATCTTGGTTGGGTTGTTTTTGGATTGAAAAGTGATGTTTATATGGTTTTTCAAGCTAGCGACTTAGCTCACGGAATATTTTCTTGGTAGCGACTTGCTTCACATTTTTGTAGCGACTTACAGTGTTGGAGCTAGCGAGTTAGATCTAGCGAGTTAAAGTACAAGTAGTGGACTCTCCACTACGGGTAGCGACTTAGTGGTAGCGACTTGGTCTGTAGCGAGTTGCTCTTTAGCGACTTGTATCTCTAGCGACTTGTGTAGCGAATTGCTGCCAAAATTTGGCTAGCGACTTGGTCTGTAGCGAGTTACTACTTAGCGACTTGCTTTTTTGTCTAGCGACTTGGGACTCTAGCGACTTAGTGTGTGGCGAATTAGGTGCTTAGCGACTTGGTTCAAGTGTTATAGCGACTTGGTTGATTTTTACGAAGAAGAGGTTTGACCAAAGTTGACTTTTTACGTCAAAACTTCAAACGGCCATAACTTTTGATCAGTAACTCCGTTTTGGACGAAATACCTGTCAAAACGACCGGAACAGGCTGAATATTGTGAGGTTTCACACGATGTCATGAAACGAATTTTTCGAGGCCCAAATCCCCTCCGAAAGGAAGTTATTGAGGTTTTAAGTTTTTAGACCCAAAAATTCTCCGTAAAAACGTGCATCAACCAATCCAAATCTCAACCAATCAACATTTCAGCTTTTCCTACGAACAATCTAAAGCCCTATCACACAATCGTCTTTCATTGTATAGATCCATCAGTCATCTTAACTCGTTCTATTGGTCATTGTATCATGGTTTCGTCTTGATTTTAGTAAAATCCCGCGAAAGATTCTATTTCTCGGTTTAAATTATAGACTTGTAAAATCCCGTGCATACTACCACGTCATGTCTTATTCTACTGACCCAGTGATTTCAGAAGTGCTTAAATTGTATGATGTTGTGCACATCAATGATAATGTATGCTACACTGAACAATTAAAGATGATTGAATCAATCAATGAGGATGTGATATCTCCGGGTTCAGACTCTGAAAAGACAGAAATGGATCAGTCAATGCTACAAAATGCAAGGCTAATGGAATGTAACATTGAGCCTTTTCAACTACTTTATCAGCACCTCAAACTACTTTTATCTACAACTATGGATCGAACAAGCAATGCTCTCCTTCGTCAGGAACTTTACACCTTGACAAGAACTGTGCTACTCAACTTAGAACAACTGAGGTTTCAAATTACTAAAGAGGAGTTCTCAACTGAAGAATCTAATGCAGCTCTTCATGTAATCTTCGATCAATTTCAGCCATTTATCCGGGGGGAATATTCCTCAGATTTTGATGATGACATGACTGAAGTGTCTTTCAAGAAACACACTGGAATGGAAATTAGCGTGTTCATTGAGACATTCATACAACTCATGGATAATGTGGAGAAGTACATTGAGGAAGTTACACATAAACATGAAAACATGAATGAGTGTCAGGTGCAGTTGAGAGATTGTTGTGATAAGTTGGGTAATGTATCTGTTGAAGAATCGGGTGTTGCTGAATGCAGAATGTCAGAGTCAACATATAATGAAGAATCGGGTGGCACTGAATACAGAGGCTCAGAGATTGATAAGCTTGACATATCCAGCGGTCCAGTAACTCTTGTTACACATGATGTGGATGCAGATATCAGACCAGAAATTGAGCAGGTGTCATGTAATGAGGTACCCTTTACTGTTCAACATAGTGCATCTGCTAAAGTACTTAAACAAACTAATCATGATGCTGAACATGACTTTCATAAATACTCTGTTACTGAGGCTGAGTCTGAGATTAAGTGTTTCAAAACAAAAGATATGGTTGATAATAAGGCTTTTGATGAACTTTCAAACAAATTCTCAAATCTTGAAAAACACTGCATTTCACTTGAAATCGCGATACAGAGTAAAGAAGAAAGTTTTCAACTTAACAAACCATGTAAAAAACCGGAACTTCCTGAATTCCGTGAACTTTTTGAAATTAACACTTTAAAAGCTCAGCTTCAAGACAAAGAGTCAACCATTTACAATCTGAAGAAACATATTTCTGTCTTGAATGAGAAAAGTAATTTAGTCATGAATACACAAGACATTGATGCCATTATAACAAGAAACAATGAACTGTCAATTTATGTGGCTAAATTACTAAAGGAAAATGAGTCTTTGAGAAAGCATCACATAGAACTTGACAAAAGCTTGATTAGGATCTCCACGACCCTCATTCTCATCGACGTACAACTCCAAATCTCCTTGATCTTCGTACTGAGAATCCATTGTGTCCACTTCACTGACCAAAACTGTTTTGAACAAAGAGTAGTTGAACCCTCCGTTTGGCACAAAAACTTTAAAAACCAGAAAGCCTATATTTGCGTCATCCGACGGATTGTGGTCTGGCCAAAGATCACCCTACTCTTTGACCAAAGGGGTTCCAACTACCAAAACATTTGAATCACAAGTGTGAAAAGGGATGTCAAAAGGATTCGAGTAAGAAATTCCGTTGTTATCGCTTTGAGAATAGGACTTCAACTCGAAACTCAAGTAGTTAAAAAAGATAGTTTCCCAAACAAACAAGGTAACTGAATCAAGATCGAAGAAACTGTCTCAGTGAATCAAGATACACTACGAAAGAGTTTCTGAGTAAAAGGAAATCATTAAATCGGTGTATTTAACTGTCAAGTA